>JAXIVH010000548.1:0-74017 GCA_036785325.1 Urophycis tenuis
AAGCGGGGAAATCTAAGCTTTCCAACGGCGTATGGCAAGACTATATTCACCAAAGGGTCGTTGAAATACTAAGCTAATTAATTTGTGTTCTGTAAGGAAAGATTGATGTTAATTGAAACGTTGAAGGTATGTTTTTAGCTGCTGGGTAGACTTCAGTCAACCTGACGCAGTTTAGTCTGTGATCAACCAGACTGCTCGCGCATGGGCTCATTTTAAGCGGGGAAATCTAAGCTTTCCAACGGCGTATGGCAAGACTATATCGACTCATGGGTCGTTGAAATACTAAGCTAATTAATTTGTGTTCTGTAAGGAAAGATTGATGTTAATTGAAACGTTGAAGGTATGTTTTTAGCTGCTGGGTATACTTCAGTCAACCTGACGCAGTTTAGTCTGTGATCAACCAGACTGCTGGCGGATGGGCTCATTATAAGCGGGGAAATCTAAGCTTTTCAACGGCGTATGGCAAGACTATATTCACCAAAGGGCCGTTGAAATACTAAGCTAATTAATTTGTTTTCTGTAAGGAAAGATTGATGTTAATTGAAACGTTAAAGGTATGTTTTTAGCTGCTGGGTAGACTTCATTCAACCTGACACAGTTTAGTCTGTGATCAACCAGACTGCTCGCGGATGGGCTCATTTTAAGCGGGGAAATCTAAGCTTTCCAACGGCGTATGGCAAGACTATATTGACTCATGGGTCGTTGAAATACTAAGCTAATTAATTAGTGTTCTGTAAGGAAAGATTGATGTTAATTGAAACGTTGAAGGTATGTTTTTAGCTGCTGGGTAGACTTCAGTCAACCTGACGCAGTTTAGTCTGTGATCAACCAGACTGCTCGCGGATGGGCTCATTTTAAGCGGGGAAATCTAAGCTTTTCAACGGCGTATGGCAAGACTATATTCACCAATGGCCCGTTGAAATACTAAGCTAATTAATTTGTGTTCTGTAAGGAAAGATTGATGTCAATTGAAACGTTAAAGGTATGTTTTTAGCTGCTGGGTAGACTTCATTCAACCTGACGCAGTTTAGTCTGTGATCAACCAGACTGCTCGCGGATGGGCTCATTTTAAGCGGGGAAATCTAAGCTTTCCAACGGCGTATGGAAAGACTATATTGACTCATGGGTCGTTGAAATACTAAGCTAATTAATTTGTGTTCTGTAAGGAAAGATTGATGTTAATTGAAACGTTGAAGGTATGTTTTTAGCTGCTGGGTAGACTTCAGTCAACCTGACGCAGTTTAGTCTGTGAGCAACCAAATTGCTCAGGGACGGGCTTATTATAAGCGGGGAAATCTAAGCTTTCCAACGGCGTATGGCAAGACTATATTCACCAAAGGGTCGTTGAAATACTAAGCTAATTAATTTGTGTTCTGTAAGGAAAGATTGATGTTAATTGAAACGTTAAAGGTATGTTTTTAGCTGCTGGGTAGACTTCATTCAACCTGACGCAGTTTAGTCTGTGATCAACCAGACTGCTCGCGGATGGGCTCATTTTAAGCGGGGAAATCTAAGCTTTCCAACGGCGTATGGCAAGACTATATTCACTAAAGGGTCGTTGAAATACTAAGCTAATTAATTTGTGTTCTGTAAGGAAAGATTGATGTTAATTGAAACGTTGAAGGTATGTTTTTAGCTGCTGGGTAGACTTCAGTCAACCTGACGCAGTTTAGTCTGTGATCAACCAGACTGCTCGCGGATGGGCTCATTTTAAGCGGGGAAATCTAAGCTTTCCAACGGCGTATGGCAAGACTATATTGACTCATGGGTCGTTGAAATACTAAGCTAATTAATTAGTGTTCTGTAAGGAAAGATTGATGTTCATTGAAACGTTGAAGGTATGTTTTTAGCTGCTGGGTAGACTTCAGTCAACCTGACGCAGTTTAGTCTGTGATCAACCAGACTGCTCGCGGATGGGCTCATTTTAAGCGGGGAAATCTAAGCTTTTCAACGGCGTATGGCAAGACTATATTCACCAATGGCCCGTTGAAATACTAAGCTAATTAATTTGTGTTCTGTAAGGAAAGATTGATGTCAATTGAAACGTTAAAGGTATGTTTTTAGCTGCTGGGTAGACTTCATTCAACCTGACGCAGTTTAGTCTGTGATCAACCAGACTGCTCGCGGATGGGCTCATTTTAAGCGGGGAAATCTACGCTTTCCAACGGCGTATGGAAAGACTATATTGACTCATGGGTCGTTGAAATACTAAGCTAATTAATTTGTGTTCTGTAAGGAAAGATTGATGTTAATTGAAACGTTGAAGGTATGTTTTTAGCTGCTGGGTAGACTTCAGTCAACCTGACGCAGTTTAGTCTGTGAGCAACCAGACTGCTCGAGGATGGGCTCATTATAAGCGGGGAAATCTAAGCTTTCCAACGGCGTATGGCAAGAGTATATTGACTCATGGGTCGTTGAAATACTAAGCTAATTAATTTGTGTTCTGTAAGGAAAGATTGATGTTAATTGAAACGTTGAAGGTATGTTTTTAGCTGCTGGGTAGACTTCAGTCAACCTGACGCAGTTTAGTCTGTGATCAACCAGACTGCTCGAGGATGGGCTCATTTTAAGCGGGGAAATCTAAGCTTTCCAACGGCGTATGGCAAGACTATATTCACTAAAGGGTCGTTGAAATACTAAGCTAATTAATTTGTGTTCTGTAAGGAAAGATTGATGTTAATTGAAACGTTGAAGGTATGTCTTTAGCTGCTGTGTAGACTTCAGTCAACCTGACGCAGATTTGTCTGTGAGCAACCAGATTGCTCGGAGATGGGCTCATTTTAAACGGGGAAATCTAAGCTTTCCAACGACGTATGGCATGACTATATTTGCCCATGGGTCGTCGAAATAATAAGCTGATTCATGTGTGTTCTGTTGGCTGTGGAAAGAAAATAGCACACAAGTCATACCAAGTCACCTTTATTTTTCAGTGATAAACATTAATAAATAAACAGTATGGACATTGTATAAACAGTTTTATAAAAAGTGTAAACGGTATGAACAGTGTTCTTATAAAAGATATCAATATCAATACTGATCACGTGTGTATTTTATATTTCCAGGTTATTTGTTGATGAGCCAGAGCCTGTGACTCCCACCAACCGGCCCGTTCAGCCCACTGCGTTGTCGTCCTCCACCCGGCCGAAGCCTCCTGCGCCCGCCCGCCCCCTGTGTCGGCAGCACCCATACCGCTGGTCCTCCCCGCACAGCCACAGGCCCCCTCCGTCCTGCTTCGTGGGCCATCCTGCAGCTGTCTCTGCAGTCATCGTGTGTCAAAACCATTCAAACTTGTATATGGTAACATTTCAAAATGACACCAGCATAAATGAGGACCTTGCAATAGGTTGTGTGTTACATGACCCCCCTGGCATACAGCTGTATGTCTCTGTGAAGGTGGTTGTGAAGAACTGCATCCGGCTGAACAAGTACAAGTGCCGGTGAGGCAGCAACTCTCTCGAGGGGTTGCACGCCCACCTGGTTAACGCCATCCCTTCACAGCGATGTGGGATCATGCCGTTCCAAGTAAGTGATTAAAACACACACACACACACACACACACACACACACACACACACACACACACACGCATATATACACACACACACACGCATATATACACACACATATATATATATACTTAAACATAGCTGACCCTTTTTTTCCCCCTTCTCGGGGATTATGCTCCCAGTTTTGATCTCGGACGTCTGGTCACTTATAGCATATAATAATATTCTATTACTGTTAAGCCAACTATGAATAATAAAACAGGCCAAAACATGTGTCCTTTATCATAGCTACACGTGTTACAAAAAAAACGCGTGCATTGAAAAGTTGAAGGTATGTTTTTAGCTGCTGGGTAGACTTCAGTCAACCTGACGCAGTTTTGTCTCTGAGCAACCAAATTGCTTGGGGATGGGCTCATTATAAGCGGGGAAATCTAAGCTTGATATTGGCGAGTGCAACTGCCTTTGATCCCCTATTCAACAACCGAGTCGTTGGATGAGGTGGGGGGGGGGTCATCGAGATAACTCTAACGAACCTAACCGAGCCAGGGCCATCGAAAGAACGGGCTCTCTACACAACCCATTTATATTACCTTACCAACTGTTATTCACAAAACGACCACTAGATGGAGGCGATGGACCACCACTGAAGAATCAAAAGAAGGCAACCAGCCTTTAACACAAAGACTAAAAACTCGCTCCAGCTGTGATCCTCTTTATCTAAATAAATAAATAAACAAAAATGAATAAATAAATAGACTAAATAAATATACAAATATAAATAAATAAATTAAATATAGATTACCTTACCAACTATTGCAATTACCTATTATTATTATTATTACTTACCTATTAATGCAATTTCCCAACCTGGGAACAATAGAGTATTTCTATTTCTATTTCTATAACTCTTCTTCACAAAACGACCACTAGGTGGAGACGACGCACCACCAGCGAGGAATCAAAAGAGGAGGAACAACCTTGAATACAAAGATTAAAACCCACTCCAGCGGTGAGTCTCTCGATGTATTTATTTACTAAAAAAATATATATTAAATATATATACTCCTCCCATCTCTTCTCCCCTGTCTTCCCTCATGGAAATGAGGGAGTTGGGGGAGATAGAGTGTACTAGCCCGATCCGGCGGGGGTGAGTTCAGTCCGTACAGACTGTCTCACCTTGACTCTACCTTCCTCAATCTCTAGCTCTAACTCTAACCCTAGGGATAACCTCAACCCCAACCCTAACCATAGGCCTAACCTTAGCCCTAACCCTAACTCAACCCTAACACTAACCCTTACCTTGGCCCTAATCTTAACACTAACCTCAACCCCTAACCTTAGCCTTAACACTAACCCTAACCCCTACTCTAACTCTAACCCTAACCCCTACTCTAACTCTAACCCTAAGCCTACCCTAACCTCCAACACTAACCCTACCCTAACTCTAACGCTAACCCTACTCTAACCTTTGCCCTAACTTTAGCCCTAACCCTAGCCTCAGCCATAACCCTAACCCTAACCTTAGCCCTAACCCTAACCTTAACCCTAACCCTAACCTTGGCCCTAACCTTAACACTAACCTCAAACCTAACCTTAACCCTAACCTCAGCCATAACCCTAACCCTAACCTTAGCCCTAACCCTAATTCTAGCCCTAACCCTAATCTTAACCATAACCTTAACCCTAACCTTGGCCCTAACACTTAACCTAACCTTATCCATAACACTAACCCTAACCTCAACCCTAACCTTAACCCCAATCTCAGCCGTAACCCCAACCCTAACCTTATCCCTAACCTTAAACCTAACCCTAACCTCAGCCCTAACCTTAACCCTAACCTCAGCCCTCATCTTAACCCTAACCCCTAACCCCTAACCTCTAACCCTAACCTTACCCTAACCGTAACGCTAACCCTAACCCTTACTCTAACCTTAGCCCTAACCTTAGCCCTAACCGTAACCCTAACCTTAACCCTAACCTTAACCCTAAACCGTAACCTTATACCTAACCCTAACCTCAGCCCTAACCTTAACCCTAACCGCAACCCCTCCCATTTACTTCAAACCTAACGTTAAGGTTAACTGCTAACTCTACCCCTAAATCTACCCTAACCTTAACCTACACTTGACATATTGGAGGAAGAAGACAATTACCCAGCATGCATTTCATCCGGAAAACTTTTCACAAAAAAACCCATTACCGAAGTACCTACGGCGAGAATAGACTACCCCAAGAAATTGTTGTTTTGTGTGAGGAAAGTAAGCCATTGAGTCTTCTCTAAGGTCAACTTCCTACACAATCTCTGTAGTCGCGCGGTGTATGGGGCACAGGAATTGTTATTAACAGGCTGTTCGGCATGGGGTCCTGGAGGGGCCAGGGAGGCAGTGCTTAGTCGCGGCTGGCCTTGGCCTTTCCTACCCTGGGACCGACTGGGAAGGCACCGCTGGTCGGGGCTGGTCTTGGTCTTTCCTAGGTCTGGACACCCATCGCTGAGGATAGCTGCATTGGGGGACCGTGGAGGCAGTGCTTTGTCACGGCTGGCCTCGGTCCTTCGTGACCCCAGTTTTCTGCTAGTTCATCTGGACCCAACAGAGGACAAGAACCAAGCTCCGGCCCTGATTGGCCAAACCTGGGCTACCTAGCGGTGTTAACAACTGGTTTGTGCTGGTCAGGGGGTAAGTATGTGCCCCCTCCTCTCCATAACCAAAACAATGTATCCTAAAAAGTGTTTTACTTACCTTTACTTACCTCGACGTTACCTCAACAAATGATCACTCCTAAAAAAGCTTAAACCCAATACCAATTCCATTTCGGAAACGACACACCTTGAGAATTGATCACTCTCGGGGGGGCCTCCCTTGGGTGAGGGTGTATAGTGACAATGGCCAGAAACACCCTATGATCCCAGGGTCCACTACTGATGACGTGTCCTAATATTTCGATAGCAAGTTTATACTAAAATAGAAATGGAAAAGAAAAGTCTCACTCCAGCTGTGACTCGTCTTTATTCAAATAAGTAAATATACCAATGCATTGGAAGTACCTTCAATCAAACTAGATTGACCTTCATCTTGGAACAAAGAAAACCTTTGGGAAAAGGAAAAACAAGTCTATATCTCCAAATCAGCGGTTATATCACAACAAGACAGATAACCATTTCGTTTTACTTCATTCTTGGTAATATGGGAAAAGAGAGCTGCGGATGACTAGATATTGGCGAGTGCAACTGCCTTTGATCCCCTATTCAACTACCGAGTCGTTGGATGAGGTGGGGGGGGGGTCATCGAGATAACTCTAACGAACCTAACCGAGCCAGGGCCATCGAAAGAACGGGCTCTCTACAGAACCCATTTATATTACCTTACCAACTGTTATTCACAAAACGACCACTAGATGGAGGCGATGGACCACCACTGAAGAATCAAAAGAAGGCAACCAGCCTTTAACACAAAGACTAAAAACTCACTCCAGCTGTGATCCTCTTTATCTAAATAAATAAATAAACAAAAATGAATAAATAAATAGACTAAATAAATATACAAATATAAATAAATAAATTAAATATAGATTACCTTACCAACTATTGCAATGACCTATTATTATTATTATTACTTACCTATTAATGCAATTTCCCAACCTGGGAACAATAGAGTATTTCTATTTCTATTTCTATAACTCTTCTTCACAAAACGACCACTAGGTGGAGACGACGCACCACCAGCGAGGAATCAAAAGAGGAGGAACAACCTTGAATACAAAGATTAAAACCCACTCCAGCGGTGAGTCTCTCGATGTATTTATTTACTAAAAAAATATATATTAAATATATATACTCCTCCCATCTCTTCTCCCCTGTCTTCCCTCATGGAAATGAGGGAGTTGGGGGAGATAGAGTGTACTAGCCCGATCCGGCGGGGGTGAGTTCAGTCCGTACAGACTGTCTCACCTTGACTCTACCTTCCTCAATCTCTAGCTCTAACTCTAACCCTAGGGATAACCTCAACCCCAACCCTAACCATAGGCCTAACCTTAGCCCTAACCCTAACTCAACCCTAACACTAACCCTTACCTTGGCCCTAATCTTAACACTAACCTCAACCCCTAACCTTAGCCTTAACACTAACCCTAACCCCTACTCTAACTCTAACCCTAACCCCTACTCTAACTCTAACCCTAAGCCTACCCTAACCTCCAACACTAACCCTACCCTAACTCTAACGCTAACCCTAACTCTAACCTTTGCCCTAACTTTAGCCCTAACCCTAGCCTCAGCCATAACCCTAACCCTAACCTTAGCCCTAACCCTAACCTTAACCCTAACCCTAACCTTGGCCCTAACCTTAACACTAACCTCAAACCTAACCTTAACCCTAACCTCAGCCATAACCCTAACCCTAACCTTAGCCCTAACCCTAATTCTAGCCCTAACCCTAATCTTAACCATAACCTTAACCCTAACCTTGGCCCTAACACTTAACCTAACCTTATCCATAACACTAACCCTAACCTCAACCCTAACCTTAACCCCAATCTCAGCCGTAACCCCAACCCTAACCTTATCCCTAACCTTAAACCTAACCCTAACCTCAGCCCTAACCTTAACCCTAACCTCAGCCCTCATCTTAACCCTAACCCCTAACCCCTAACCTCTAACCCTAACCCTAACCTTACCCTAACCGTAACGCTAACCCTAACCCTTACTCTAACCTTAGCCCTAACCGTAACCCTAACCTTAACCCTAACCTTAACCCTAAACCGTAACCTTATACCTAACCCTAACCTCAGCCCTAACCTTAACCCTAACCGCAACCCCTCCCATTTACTTCAAACCTAACGTTAAGGTTAACTGCTAACTCTACCCCTAAATCTACCCTAACCTTAACCTACACTTGACATATTGGAGGAAGAAGACAATTACCCAGCATGCATTTCATCCGGAAAACTTTTCACAAAAAAACCCATTACCGAAGTACCTATGGCGAGAATAGACTACCCCAAGAAATTGTTGTTTTGGGTGAGGAAAGTAAGCCATTGAGTCTTCTCTAAGGTCAACTCCCTACACAATCGCTGTAGTCGCGCGGTGTATGGGGCACAGGAATTGTTATTAACAGGCTGTTCGGCATGGGGTCCTGGAGGGGCCAGGGAGGCAGTGCTTAGTCGCGGCTGGCCTTGGCCTTTCCTACCCTGGGACCGACTGGGAAGGCACCGCTGGTCGGGGCTGGTCTTGGTCTTTCCTAGGTCTGGACACCCATCGCTGAGGATAGCTGCATTGGGGGACCGTGGAGGCAGTGCTTTGTCACGGCTGGCCTCGGTCCTTCGTGACCCCAGTTTTCTGCTAGTTCATCTGGACCCAACAGAGGACAAGAACCAAGCTCCGGCCCTGATTGGCCAAACCAGGGCTACCTAGCGGTGTTAACAACTGGTTTGTGCTGGTCAGGGGGTAAGTATGTGCCCCCTCCTCTCCATAACCAAAACAATGTATCCTAAAAAGTGTTTTACTTACCTTTACTTACCTCGACGTTACCTCAACAAATGATCACTCCTAAAAAAGCTTAAACCCAATACCAATTCCATTTCGGAAACGACACACCTTGAGAATTGATCACTCTCGGGGGGGCCTCCCTTGGGTGAGGGTGTATAGTGACAATGGCCAGAAACACCCTATGATCCCAGGGTCCACTACTGATGACGTGTCCTAATATTTCGATAGCACGTTTATACTAAAATAGAAATGGAAAAGAAAAGTCTCACTCCAGCTGTGACTCGTCTTTATTCAAATAAGTAAATATACCAATGCATTGGAAGTACCTTCAATCAAACTAGATTGACCTTCATCTTGGAACAAAGAAAACCTTTGGGAAAAGGAAAAACAAGTCTATATCTCCAAATCAGCGGTTATATCACAACAAGACAGATAACCATTTCGTTTTACTTCATTCTTGGTAATATGGGAAAAGAGAGCTGCGGATGATTAGATATTGGCGAGTGCAACTGCCTTTGATCCCCTATTCAACTACCGAGTCGTTGGATGAGGTGGGGGGGGTCATCGAGATAACTCTAACGAACCCAACCCTAACCATAGGCCTAACCTTAGCCCTAACCCTAACTCAACCCTAACACTAACCCTTACCTTGGCCCTAATCTTAACACTAACCTCAACCCCTAACCTTAGCCTTAACACTAACCCTAACCCCTACTCTAACTCTAACCCTAACCCCTACTCTAACTCTAACCCTAAGCCTACCCTAACCTCCAACACTAACCCTACCCTAACTCTAACGCTAACCCTAAATCTAACCTTTGCCCTAACTTTAGCCCTAACCCTAGCCTCAGCCATAACCCTAACCCTAACCTTAGCCCTAACCCTAACCTTAGCCCTAACCCTAACCTTGGCCCTAACCTTAACCCTAACCTCAAACCTAACCTTAACCCTAACCTCAGCCATAACCCTAACCCTAACCTTAGCCCTAACCCTAATTCTAGCCCTAACCCTAATCTTAACCATAACCTTAACCCTAACCTTGGCCCTAACACTTAACCTAACCTTATCCATAACACTAACCCTAACCTCAAACCTAACCTTAACCCCAATCTCAGCCGTAACCCCAACCCTAACCTTATCCCTAACCTTAAACCTAACCCTAACCTCAGCCCTAACCCCAACCCTAACCTTATCCCTAACCTTAAACCTAACCCTAACCTCAGCCCTAACCTTAACCCTAACCTCAGCCCTCATCTTAACCCTAACCCCTAACCCCTAACCTCTAACCCTAACCCTAACCTTACCCTAACCGTAACGCTAACCCTAACCCTTACTCTAACCTTAGCCCTAACCTTAGCCCTAACCGTAACCCTAACCTTAACCCTAACCTTAACCCTAAACCGTAACCTTATACCTAACCCTAACCTCAGCCCTAACCTTAACCCTAACCGCAACCCCTCCCATTTACTTCAAACCTAACGTTAAGGTTAACTGCTAACTCTACCCCTAAATCTACCCTAACCTTAACCTACACTTGACATATTGGAGGAAGAAGACAATTACCCAGCATGCATTTCATCCGGAAAACTTTTCACAAAAAAACCCATTACCGAAGTACCTACGGCGAGAATAGACTACCCCAAGAAATTGTTGTTTTGGGTGAGGAAAGTAAGCCATTGAGTCTTCTCTAAGGTCAACTTCCTACACAATCTCTGTAGTCGCGCGGTGTATGGGGCACAGGAATTGTTATTAACAGGCTGTTCGGCATGGGGTCCTGGAGGGGCCAGGGAGGCAGTGCTTAGTCGCGGCTGGCCTTGGCCTTTCCTACCCTGGGACCGACTGGGAAGGCACCGCTGGTCGGGGCTGGTCTTGGTCTTTCCTAGGTCTGGACACCCATCGCTGAGGATAGCTGCATTGGGGGACCGTGGAGGCAGTGCTTTGTCACGGCTGGCCTCGGTCCTTCGTGACCCCAGTTTTCTGCTAGTTCATCTGGACCCAACAGAGGACAAGAACCAAGCTCCGGCCCTGATTGGCCAAACCAGGGCTACCTAGCGGTGTTAACAACTGGTTTGTGCTGGTCAGGGGGTAAGTATGTGCCCCCTCCTCTCCATAACCAAAACAATGTATCCTAAAAAGTGTTTTACTTACCTTTACTTACCTCGACGTTACCTCAACAAATGATCACTCCTAAAAAAGTTTAAACCCAATACCAATTCCATTTCGGAAACGACACACCTTGAGAATTGATCACTCTCGGGGGGGCCTCCCTTGGGTGAGGGTGTATAGTGACAATGGCCAGAAACACCCTATGATCCCAGGGTCCACTACTGATGACGTGTCCTAATATTTCGATAGCACGTTTATACTAAAATAGAAATGGAAAAGAAAAGTCTCACTCCAGCTGTGACTCGTCTTTATTCAAATAAGTAAATATACCAATGCATTGGAAGTACCTTCAATCAAACTAGATTGACCTTCATCTTGGAACAAAGAAAACCTTTGGGAAAAGGAAAAACAAGTCTATATCTCCAAATCAGCGGTTATATCACAACAAGACAGATAACGATTTCGTTTTACTTCATTCTTGGTAATATGGGAAAAGAGAGCTGCGGATGACTAGATATTGGCGAGTGCAACTGCCTTTGATCCCCTATTCAACTACCGAGTCGTTGGATGAGGTGGGGGGGGGGTCATCGAGATAACTCTAACGAACCTAACCGAGCCAGGGCCATCGAAAGAACGGGCTCTCTACACAACCCATTTATATTACCTTACCAACTGTTATTCACAAAACGACCACTAGATGGAGGCGATGGACCACCACTGAAGAATCAAAAGAAGGCAACCAGCCTTTAACACAAAGACTAAAAACTCACTCCAGCTGTGATCCTCTTTATCTAAATAAATAAATAAACAAAAATGAATAAATAAATAGACTAAATAAATATACAAATATAAATAAATAAATTAAATATAGATTACCTTACCAACTATTGCAATTACCTATTATTATTATTATTACTTACCTATTAATGCAATTTCCCAACCTGGGAACAATAGAGTATTTCTATTTCTATTTCTATAACTCTTCTTCACAAAACGACCACTAGGTGGAGACGACGCACCACCAGCGAGGAATCAAAAGAGGAGGAACAACCTTGAATACAAAGATTAAAACCCACTCCAGCGGTGAGTCTCTCGATGTATTTATTTACTAAAAAAATATATATTAAATATATATACTCCTCCCATCTCTTCTCCCCTGTCTTCCCTCATGGAAATGAGGGAGTTGGGGGAGATAGAGTGTACTAGCCCGATCCGGCGGGGGTGAGTTCAGTCCGTACAGACTGTCTCACCTTGACTCTACCTTCCTCAATCTCTAGCTCTAACTCTAACCCTAGGGATAACCTCAACCCCAACCCTAACCATAGGCCTAACCTTAGCCCTAACCCTAACTCAACCCTAACACTAACCCTTACCTTGGCCCTAATCTTAACACTAACCTCAACCCCTAACCTTAGCCTTAACACTAACCCTAACCCCTACTCTAACTCTAACCCTAACCCCTACTCTAACTCTAACCCTAAGCCTACCCTAACCTCCAACACTAACCCTACCCTAACTCTAACGCTAACCCTAACTCTAACCTTTGCCCTAACTTTAGCCCTAACCCTAGCCTCAGCCATAACCCTAACCCTAACCTTAGCCCTAACCCTAACCTTAACCCTAACCCTAACCTTGGCCCTAACCTTAACACTAACCTTAAACCTAACCTTAACCCTAACCTCAGCCATAACCCTAACCCTAACCTTAGCCCTAACCCTAATTCTAGCCCTAACCCTAATCTTAACCATAACCTTAACCCTAACCTTGGCCCTAACACTTAACCTAACCTTATCCATAACACTAACCCTAACCTCAACCCTAACCTTAACCCCAATCTCAGCCGTAACCCCAACCCTAACCTTATCCCTAACCTTAAACCTAACCCTAACCTCAGCCCTAACCTTAACCCTAACCTCAGCCCTCATCTTAACCCTAACCCCTAACCCCTAACCTCTAACCCTAACCTTACCCTAACCGTAACGCTAACCCTAACCCTTACTCTAACCTTAGCCCTAACCTTAGCCCTAACCGTAACCCTAACCTTAACCCTAACCTTAACCCTAAACCGTAACCTTATACCTAACCCTAACCTCAGCCCTAACCTTAACCCTAACCGCAACCCCTCCCATTTACTTCAAACCTAACGTTAAGGTTAACTGCTAACTCTACCCCTAAATCTACCCTAACCTTAACCTACACTTGACATATTGGAGGAAGAAGACAATTACCCAGCATGCATTTCATCCGGAAAACTTTTCACAAAAAAACCCATTACCGAAGTACCTACGGCGAGAATAGACTACCCCAAGAAATTGTTGTTTTGGGTGAGGAAAGTAAGCCATTGAGTCTTCTCTAAGGTCAACTTCCTACACAATCTCTGTAGTCGCGCGGTGTATGGGGCACAGGAATTGTTATTAACAGGCTGTTCGGCATGGGGTCCTGGAGGGGCCAGGGAGGCAGTGCTTAGTCGCGGCTGGCCTTGGCCTTTCCTACCCTGGGACCGACTGGGAAGGCACCGCTGGTCGGGGCTGGTCTTGGTCTTTCCTAGGTCTGGACACCCATCGCTGAGGATAGCTGCATTGGGGGACCGTGGAGGCAGTGCTTTGTCACGGCTGGCCTCGGTCCTTCGTGACCCCAGTTTTCTGCTAGTTCATCTGGACCCAACAGAGGACAAGAACCAAGCTCCGGCCCTGATTGGCCAAACCAGGGCTACCTAGCGGTGTTAACAACTGGTTTGTGCTGGTCAGGGGGTAAGTATGTGCCCCCTCCTCTCCATAACCAAAACAATGTATCCTAAAAAGTGTTTTACTTACCTTTACTTACCTCGACGTTACCTCAACAAATGATCACTCCTAAAAAAGCTTAAACCCAATACCAATTCCATTTCGGAAACGACACACCTTGAGAATTGATCACTCTCGGGGGGGCCTCCCTTGGGTGAGGGTGTATAGTGACAATGGCCAGAAACACCCTATGATCCCAGGGTCCACTACTGATGACGTGTCCTAATATTTCGATAGCACGTTTATACTAAAATAGAAATGGAAAAGAAAAGTCTCACTCCAGCTGTGACTCGTCTTTATTCAAATAAGTAAATATACCAATGCATTGGAAGTACCTTCAATCAAACTAGATTGACCTTCATCTTGGAACAAAGAAAACCTTTGCGAAAAGGAAAAACAAGTCTATATCTCCAAATCAGCGGTTATATCACAACAAGACAGATAACCATTTCGTTTTACTTCATTCTTGGTAATATGGGAAAAGAGAGCTGCGGATGACTAGATATTGGCGAGTGCAACTGCCTTTGATCCCCTATTCAACTACCGAGTCGTTGGATGAGGTGGGGGGGGGGTCATCGAGATAACTCTAACGAACCTAACCGAGCCAGGGCCATCGAAAGAACGGGCTCTCTACACAACCCATTTATATTACCTTACCAACTGTTATTCACAAAACGACCACTAGATGGAGGCGATGGACCACCACTGAAGAATCAAAAGAAGGCAACCAGCCTTTAACACAAAGACTAAAAACTCACTCCAGCTGTGATCCTCTTTATCTAAATAAATAAATAAACAAAAATGAATAAATAAATAGACTAAATAAATATACAAATATAAATAAATAAATTAAATATAGATTACCTTACCAACTATTGCAATTACCTATTATTATTATTATTACTTACCTATTAATGCAATTTCCCAACCTGGGAACAATAGAGTATTTCTATTTCTATTTCTATAACTCTTCTTCACAAAACGACCACTAGGTGGAGACGACGCACCACCAGCGAGGAATCAAAAGAGGAGGAACAACCTTGAATACAAAGATTAAAACCCACTCCAGCGGTGAGTCTCTCGATGTATTTATTTACTAAAAAAATATATATTAAATATATATACTCCTCCCATCTCTTCTCCCCTGTCTTCCCTCATGGAAATGAGGGAGTTGGGGGAGATAGAGTGTACTAGCCCGATCCGGCGGGGGTGAGTTCAGTCCGTACAGACTGTCTCACCTTGACTCTACCTTCCTCAATCTCTAGCTCTAACTCTAACCCTAGGGATAACCTCAACCCCAACCCTAACCATAGGCCTAACCTTAGCCCTAACCCTAACTCAACCCTAACACTAACCCTTACCTTGGCCCTAATCTTAACACTAACCTCAACCCCTAACCTTAGCCTTAACACTAACCCTAACCCCTACTCTAACTCTAACCCTAACCCCTACTCTAACTCTAACCCTAAGCCTACCCTAACCTCCAACACTAACCCTACCCTAACTCTAACGCTAACCCTAACTCTAACCTTTGCCCTAACTTTAGCCCTAACCCTAGCCTCAGCCATAACCCTAACCCTAACCTTAGCCCTAACCCTAACCTTAACCCTAACCCTAACCTTGGCCCTAACCTTAACACTAACCTCAAACCTAACCTTAACCCTAACCTCAGCCATAACCCTAACCCTAACCTTAGCCCTAACCCTAATTCTAGCCCTAACCCTAATCTTAACCATAACCTTAACCCTAACCTTGGCCCTAACACTTAACCTAACCTTATCCATAACACTAACCCTAACCTCAACCCTAACCTTAACCCCAATCTCAGCCGTAACCCCAACCCTAACCTTAAACCTAACCCTAACCTCAGCCCTAACCTTAACCCTAACCTCAGCCCTCATCTTAACCCTAACCCCTAACCCCTAACCTCTAACCCTAACCCTAACCTTACCCTAACCGTAACGCTAACCCTAACCCTTACTCTAACCTTAGCCCTAACCTTAGCCCTAACCGTAACCCTAACCTTAACCCTAACCTTAACCCTAAACCGTAACCTTATACCTAACCCTAACCTCAGCCCTAACCTTAACCCTAACCGCAACCCCTCCCATTTACTTCAAACCTAACGTTAAGGTTAACTGCTAACTCTACCCCTAAATCTACCCTAACCTTAACCTACACTTGACATATTGGAGGAAGAAGACAATTACCCAGCATGCATTTCATCCGGAAAACTTTTCACAAAAAAACCCATTACTGAAGTACCTACGGCGAGAATAGACTACCCCAAGAAATTGTTTGGTTTGGGTGAGGAAAGTAAGCCATTGAGTCTTCTCTAAGGTCAACTTCCTACACAATCGCTGTAGTCGCGCGGTGTATGGGGCACAGGAATTGTTATTAACAGGCTGTTCGGCATGGGGTCCTGGAGGGGCCAGGGAGGCAGTGCTTAGTCGCGGCTGGCCTTGGCCTTTCCTACCCTGGGACCGACTGGGAAGGCACCGCTGGTCGGGGCTGGTCTTGGTCTTTCCTAGGTCTGGACACCCATCGCTGAGGATAGCTGCATTGGGGGACCGTGGAGGCAGTGCTTTGTCACGGCTGGCCTCGGTCCTTCGTGACCCCAGTTTTCTGCTAGTTCATCTGGACCCAACAGAGGACAAGAACCAAGCTCCGGCCCTGATTGGCCAAACCAGGGCCACCTAGCGGTGTTAACAACTGGTTTGTGCTGGTCAGGGGGTAAGTATGTGCCCCCTCCTCTCCATAACCAAAACAATGTATCCTAAAAAGTGTTTTACTTACCTTTACTTACCTCGACGTTACCTCAACAAATGATCACTCCTAAAAAAGTTTAAACCCAATACCAATTCCATTTCGGAAACGACACACCTTGAGAATTGATCACTCTCGGGGGGGCCTCCCTTGGGTGAGGGTGTATAGTGACAATGGCCAGAAACACCCTATGATCCCAGGGTCCTCTACTGATGACGTGTCCTAATATTTCGATAGCACGTTTATACTAAAATAGAAATGGAAAAGAAAAGTCTCACTCCAGCTGTGACTCGTCTTTATTCAAATAAGTAAATATACCAATGCATTGGAAGTACCTTCAATCAAACTAGATTGACCTTCATCTTGGAACAAAGAAAACCTTTGGGAAAAGGAAAAACAAGTCTATATCTCCAAATCAGCGGTTATATCACAACAAGACAGATAACCATTTCGTTTTACTTCATTCTTGGTAATATGGGAAAAGAGAGCTGCGGATGACTAGATATTGGCGAGTGCAACTGCCTTTGATCCCCTATTCAACTACCGAGTCGTTGGATGAGGTGGGGGGGGGGGTCATCGAGATAACTCTAACGAACCCAACCCTAACCATAGGCCTAACCTTAGCCCTAACCCTAACTCAACCCTAACACTAACCCTTACCTTGGCCCTAATCTTAACATTAACCTCAACCCCTAACTTTAGCCTTAACACTAACCCTAACCCCTACTCTAACTCTAACCCTAACCCCTACTCTAACTCTAACCCTAAGCCTACCCTAACCTCCAACACTAACCCTACCCTAACTCTAACGCTAACCCTAACTCTAACCTTTGCCCTAACTTTAGCCCTAACCCTAGCCTCAGCCATAACCCTAACCCTAACCTTAGCCCTAACCCTAACCTTAACCCTAACCCTAACCTTGGCCCTAACCTTAACCCTAACCTCAAACCTAACCTTAACCCTAACCTCAGCCATAACCCTAACCCTAACCTTAGCCCTAACCCTAATTTTAGCCCTAACCCTAATCTTAACCATAACCTTAACCCTAACCTTGGCCCTAACACTTAACCTAACCTTATCCATAACACTAACCCTAACCTCAACCCTAACCTTAACCCCAATCTCAGCCGTAACCCCAACCCTAACCTTATCCCTAACCTTAAACCTAACCCTAACCTCAGCCCTAACCTTAACCCTAACCTCAGCCCTCATCTTAACCCTAACCCCTAACCTCTAACCCTAACCCTAACCTTACCCTAACCGTAACGCTAACCCTAACCCTTACTCTAACCTTAGCCCTAACCTTAGCCCTAACCGTAACCCTAACCTTAACCCTAACCTTAACCCTAAACCGTAACCTTATACCTAACCCTAACCTCAGCCCTAACCTTAACCCTAACCGCAACCCCTCCCATTTACTTCAAACCTAACGTTAAGGTTAACTGCTAACTCTACCCCTAAATCTACCCTAACCTTAACCTACACTTGACATATTGGAGGAAGAAGACAATTACCCAGCATGCATTTCATCCGGAAAACTTTTCACAAAAAAACCCATTACCGAAGTACTTACGGCGAGAATAGACTACCCCAAGAAATTGTTGTTTTGGGTGAGGAAAGTAAGCCATTGAGTCTTCTCTAAGGTCAACTTCCTACACAATCTCTGTAGTCGCGCGGTGTATGGGGCACAGGAATTGTTATTAACAGGCTGTTCGGCATGGGGTCCTGGAGGGGCCAGGGAGGCAGTGCTTAGTCGCGGCTGGCCTTGGCCTTTCCTACCCTGGGACCGACTGGGAAGGCACCGCTGGTCGGGGCTGGTCTTGGTCTTTCCTAGGTCTGGACACCCATCGCTGAGGATAGCTGCATTGGGGGAACGTTGAGGCAGTGCTTTGTCACGGCTGGCCTCGGTCCTTCGTGACCCCAGTTTTCTGCTAGTTCATCTGGACCCAACAGAGGACAAGAACCAAGCTCCGGCCCTGATTGGCCAAACCAGGGCTACCTAGCGGTGTTAACAACTGGTTTGTGCTGGTCAGGGGGTAAGTATGTGCCCCCTCCTCTCCATAACCAAAACAATGTATCCTAAAAAGTGTTTTACTTACCTTTACTTACCTCGACGTTACCTCAACAAATGATCACTCCTAAAAAAGCTTAAACCCAATACCAATTCCATTTCGGAAACGACACACCTTGAGAATTGATCACTCTCGGGGGGGCCTCCCTTGGGTGAGGGTGTATAGTGACAATGGCCAGAAACACCCTATGATCCCAGGGTCCACTACTGATGACGTGTCCTAATATTTCGATAGCACGTTTATACTAAAATAGAAATGGAAAAGAAAAGTCTCACTCCAGCTGTGACTCGTCTTTATTCAAATAAGTAAATATACCAATGCATTGGAAGTACCTTCAATCAAACTAGATTGACCTTCATCTTGGAACAAAGAAAACCTTTGGGAAAAGGAAAAACAAGTCTATATCTCCAAATCAGCGGTTATATCACAACAAGACAGATAACCATTTTGTTTTACTTCATTCTTGGTAATATGGGAAAAGAGAGCTGCGGATGACTAGATATTGGCGAGTGCAACTGCCTTTGATCCCCTATTCAACTACCGAGTCGTTGGATGAGGTGGGGGGGGTCATCGAGATAACTCTAACGAACCTAACCGAGCCAGGGCCATCGAAAGAACGGGCTCTCTACACAACCCATTTATATTACCTTACCAACTGTTATTCACAAAACGACCACTAGATGGAGGCGATGGACCACCACTGAAGAATCAAAAGAAGGCAACCAGCCTTTAACACAAAGACTAAAAACTCACTCCAGCTGTGATCCTCTTTATCTAAATAAATAAATAAACAAAAATGAATAAATAAATAGACTAAATAAATATACAAATATAAATAAATAAATTAAATATAGATTACCTTACCAACTATTGCAATTACCTATTATTATTGTTATTATTATTATTACTTACCTATTAATGCAATTTCCCAACCTGGGAACAATAGAGTATTTCTATTTCTATTTCTATAACTCTTCTTCACAAAACGACCACTAGGTGGAGACGACGCACCACCAGCAAGGAATCAAAAGAGGAGGAACAACCTTGAATACAAAGATTAAAACCCACTCCAGCGGTGAGTCTCTCGATGTATTTATTTACTAAAAAAATATATATTAAATATATATACTCCTCCCATCTCTTCTCCCCTGTCTTCCCTCATGGAAATGAGGGAGTTGGGGGAGATAGAGTGTACTAGCCCGATCCGGCGGGGGTGAGTTCAGTCCGTACAGACTGTCTCACCTTGACTCTACCTTCCTCAATCTCTAGCTCTAACTCTAACCCTAGGGATAACCTCAAACCCAACCCTAACCATAGGCCTAACCTTAGCCCTAACCCTAACTCAACCCTAACACTAACCCTTACCTTGGCCCTAATCTTAACACTAACCTCAACCCCTAACCTTAGCCTTAACACTAACCCTAACCCCTACTCTAACTCTAACCCTAACCCCTACTCTAACTCTAACCCTAAGCCTACCCTAACCTCCAACACTAACCCTACCCTAACTCTAACGCTAACCCTAACTCTAACCTTTGCCCTAACTTTAGCCCTAACCCTAGCCTCAGCCATAACCCTAACCCTAACCTTAGCCCTAACCCTAACCTTAACCCTAACCCTAACCTTGGCCCTAACCTTAACACTAACCTCAAACCTAACCTTAACCCTAACCTCAGCCATAACCCTAACCCTAACCTTAGCCCTAACCCTAATTCTAGCCCTAACCCTAATCTTAACCATAACCTTAACCCTAACCTTGGCCCTAACACTTAACCTAACCTTATCCATAACACTAACCCTAACCTCAACCCTAACCTTAACCCCAATCTCAGCCGTAACCCCAACCCTAACCTTAAACCTAACCCTAACCTCAGCCCTAACCTTAACCCTAACCTCAGCCCTCATCTTAACCCTAACCCCTAACCCCTAACCTCTAACCCTAACCCTAACCTTACCCTAACCGTAACGCTAACCCTAACCCTTACTCTAACCTTAGCCCTAACCTTAGCCCTAACCGTAACCCTAACCTTAACCCTAACCTTAACCCTAAACCGTAACCTTATACCTAACCCTAACCTCAGCCCTAACCTTAACCCTAACCGCAACCCCTCCCATTTACTTCAAACCTAACGTTAAGGTTAACTGCTAACTCTACCCCTAAATCTACCCTAACCTTAACCTACACTTGACATATTGGAGGAAGAAGACAATTACCCAGCATGCATTTCATCCGGAAAACTTTTCACAAAAAAACCCATTACTGAAGTACCTACGGCGAGAATAGACTACCCCAAGAAATTGTTTGGTTTGGGTGAGGAAAGTAAGCCATTGAGTCTTCTCTAAGGTCAACTTCCTAC
Source organism: Urophycis tenuis (assembly GCA_036785325.1). NCBI lineage: Eukaryota > Metazoa > Chordata > Actinopteri > Gadiformes > Phycidae > Urophycis > Urophycis tenuis. The sequence continues at coordinate 21,073 of JAXIVH010000548.1, forward strand.
ACAATCTCTGTAGTCGCGCGGTGTATGGGGCACAGGAATTGTTATTAACAGGCTGTTCGGCATGGGGTCCTGGAGGGGCCAGGGAGGCAGTGCTTAGTCGCGGCTGGCCTTGGCCTTTCCTACCCTGGGACCGACTGGGAAGGCACCGCTGGTCGGGGCTGGTCTTGGTCTTTCCTAGGTCTGGACACCCATCGCTGAGGATAGCTGCATTGGGGGACCGTGGAGGCAGTGCTTTGTCACGGCTGGCCTCGGTCCTTCGTGACCCCAGTTTTCTGCTAGTTCATCTGGACCCAACAGAGGACAAGAACCAAGCTCCGGCCCTGATTGGCCAAACCAGGGCTACCTAGCGGTGTTAACAACTGGTTTGTGCTGGTCAGGGGGTAAGTATGTGCCCCCTCCTCTCCATAACCAAAACAATGTATCCTAAAAAGTGTTTTACTTACCTTTACTTACCTCGACGTTACCTCAACAAATGATCACTCCTAAAAAAGCTTAAACCCAATACCAATTCCATTTCGGAAACGACACACCTTGAGAATTGATCACTCTCGGGGGGGCCTCCCTTGGGTGAGGGTGTATAGTGACAATGGCCAGAAACACCCTATGATCCCAGGGTCCACTACTGATGACGTGTCCTAATATTTCGATAGCACGTTTATACTAAAATAGAAATGGAAAAGAAAAGTCTCACTCCAGCTGTGACTCGTCTTTATTCAAATAAGTAAATATACCAATGCATTGGAAGTACCTTCACTCAAACTAGATTGACCTTCATCTTGGAACAAAGAAAACCTTTGGGAAAAGGAAAAACAAGTCTATATCTCCAAATCAGCGGTTATATCACAACAAGACAGATAACCATTTCGTTTTACTTCATTCTTGGTAATATGGGAAAAGAGAGCTGCGGATGACTAGATATTGGCGAGTGCAACTGCCTTTGATCCCCTATTCAACTACCGAGTCGTTGGATGAGGTGGGGGGGGTCATCGAGATAACTCTAACGAACCTAACCGAGCCAGGGCCATCGAAAGAACGGGCTCTCTACACAACCCATTTATATTACCTTACCAACTGTTATTCACAAAACGACCACTAGATGGAGGCGATGGACCACCACTGAAGAATCAAAAGAAGGCAACCAGCCTTTAACACAAAGACTAAAAACTCACTCCAGCTGTGATCCTCTTTATCTAAATAAATAAATAAACAAAAATGAATAAATAAATAGACTAAATAAATATACAAATATAAATAAATAAATTAAATATAGATTACCTTACCAACTATTGCAATGACCTATTATTATTATTATTACTTACCTATTAATGCAATTTCCCAACCTGGGAACAATAGAGTATTTCTATTTCTATTTCTATAACTCTTCTTCACAAAACGACCACTAGGTGGAGACGACGCACCACCAGCGAGGAATCAAAAGAGGAGGAACAACCTTGAATACAAAGATTAAAACCCACTCCAGCGGTGAGTCTCTCGATGTATTTATTTACTAAAAAAAAATATATTAAATATATATACTCCTCCCATCTCTTCTCCCCTGTCTTCCCTCATGGAAATGAGGGAGTTGGGGGAGATAGAGTGTACTAACCCGATCCGGCGGGGGTGAGTTCAGTCCGTACAGACTGTCTCACCTTGACTCTACCTTCCTCAATCTCTAGCTCTAACTCTAACCCTAGGGATAACCTCAACCCCAACCCTAACCATAGGCCTAACCTTAGCCCTAACCCTAACTCAACCCTAACACTAACCCTTACCTTGGCCCTAATCTTAACACTAACCTCAACCCCTAACCTTAGCCTTAACACTAACCCTAACCCCTACTCTAACTCTAACCCTAACCCCTACTCTAACTCTAACCCTAAGCCTACCCTAACCTCCAACACTAACCCTACCCTAACTCTAACGCTAACCCTAACTCTAACCTTTGCCCTAACTTTAGCCCTAACCCTAGCCTCAGCCATAACCCTAACCCTAACCTTAGCCCTAACCCTAACCTTAACCCTAACCCTAACCTTGGCCCTAACCTTAACACTAACCTTAAACCTAACCTTAACCCTATCCTCAGCCATAACCCTAACCCTAACCTTAGCCCTAACCCTAATTCTAGCCCTAACCCTAATCTTAACCATAACCTTAACCCTAACCTTGGCCCTAACACTTAACCTAACCTTATCCATAACACTAACCCTAACCTCAACCCTAACCTTAACCCCAATCTCAGCCGTAACCCCAACCCTAACCTTATCCCTAACCTTAAACCTAACCCTAACCTCAGCCCTAACCTTAACCCTAACCTCAGCCCTCATCTTAACCCTAACCCCTAACCCCTAACCTCTAACCCTAACCCTAACCTTACCCTAACCGTAACGCTAACCCTAACCCTTACTCTAACCTTAGCCCTAACCTTAGCCCTAACCGTAACCCTAACCTTAACCCTAACCTTAACCCTAAACCGTAACCTTATACCTAACCCTAACCTCAGCCCTAACCTTAACCCTAACCGCAACCCCTCCCATTTACTTCAAACCTAACGTTAAGGTTAACTGCTAACTCTACCCCTAAATCTACCCTAACCTTAACCTACACTTGACATATTGGAGGAAGAAGACAATTACCCAGCATGCATTTCATCCGGAAAACTTTTCACAAAAAAACCCATTACCGAAGTACCTACGGCGAGAATAGACTACCCCAAGAAATTGTTGTTTTGGGTGAGGAAAGTAAGCCATTGAGTCTTCTCTAAGGTCAACTTCCTACACAATCTCTGTAGTCGCGCGGTGTATGGGGCACAGGAATTGTTATTAACAGGCTGTTCGGCATGGGGTCCTGGAGGGGCCAGGGAGGCAGTGCTTAGTCGCGGCTGGCCTTGGCCTTTCCTACCCTGGGACCGACTGGGAAGGCACCGCTGGTCGGGGCTGGTCTTGGTCTTTCCTAGGTCTGGACACCCATCGCTGAGGATAGCTGCATTGGGGGACCGTGGAGGCAGTGCTTTGTCACGGCTGGCCTCGGTCCTTCGTGACCCCAGTTTTCTGCTAGTTCATCTGGACCCAACAGAGGACAAGAACCAAGCTCCGGCCCTGATTGGCCAAACCAGGGCTACCTAGCGGTGTTAACAACTGGTTTGTGCTGGTCAGGGGGTAAGTATGTGCCCCCTCCTCTCCATAACCAAAACAATGTATCCTAAAAAGTGTTTTACTTACCTTTACTTACCTCGACGTTACCTCAACAAATGATCACTCCTAAAAAAGCTTAAACCCAATACCAATTCCATTTCGGAAACGACACACCTTGAGAATTGACCACTCTCGGGGGGGCCTCCCTTGGGTGAGGGTGTATAGTGACAATGGCCAGAAACACCCTATGATCCCAGGGTCCACTACTGATGACGTGTCCTAATATTTCGATAGCACGTTTATACTAAAATAGAAATGGAAAAGAAAAGTCTCACTCCAGCTGTGACTCGTCTTTATTCAAATAAGTAAATATACCAATGCATTGGAAGTACCTTCAATCAAACTAGATTGACCTTCATCTTGGAACAAAGAAAACCTTTGGGAAAAGGAAAAACAAGTCTATATCTCCAAATCAGCGGTTATATCACAACAAGACAGATAACCATTTCGTTTTACTTCATTCTTGGTAATATGGGAAAAGAGAGCTGCGGATGACTAGATATTGGCGAGTGCAACTGCCTTTGATCCCCTATTCAACTACCGAGTCGTTGGATGAGGTGGGGGGGGGGTCATCGAGATAACTCTAACGAACCTAACCGAGCCAGGGCCATCGAAAGAACGGGCTCTCTACACAACCCATTTATATTACCTTACCAACTGTTATTCACAAAACGACCACTAGATGGAGGCGATGGACCACCACTGAAGAATCAAAAGAAGGCAACCAGCCTTTAACACAAAGACTAAAAACTCACTCCAGCTGTGATCCTCTTTATCTAAATAAATAAATAAACAAAAATGAATAAATAAATAGACTAAATAAATATACAAATATAAATAAATAAATTAAATATAGATTACCTTACCAACTATTGCAATTACCTATTATTATTGTTATTATTATTATTACTTACCTATTAATGCAATTTCCCAACCTGGGAACAATAGAGTATTTCTATTTCTATTTCTATAACTCTTCTTCACAAAACGACCACTAGGTGGAGACGACGCACCACCAGCGAGGAATCAAAAGAGGAGGAACAACCTTGAATACAAAGATTAAAACCCACTCCAGCGGTGAGTCTCTCGATGTATTTATTTACTAAAAAAATATATATTAAATATATATACTCCTCCCATCTCTTCTCCCCTGTCTTCCCTCATGGAAATGAGGGAGTTGGGGGAGATAGAGTGTACTAGCCCGATCCGGCGGGGGTGAGTTCAGTCCGTACAGACTGTCTCACCTTGACTCTACCTTCCTCAATCTCTAGCTCTAACTCTAACCCTAGGGATAACCTCAAACCCAACCCTAACCATAGGCCTAACCTTAGCCCTAACCCTAACTCAACCCTAACACTAACCCTTACCTTGGCCCTAATCTTAACACTAACCTCAACCCCTAACCTTAGCCTTAACACTAACCCTAACCCCTACTCTAACTCTAACCCTAACCCCTACTCTAACTCTAACCCTAAGCCTACCCTAACCTCCAACACTAACCCTACCCTAACTCTAACGCTAACCCTAACTCTAACCTTTGCCCTAACTTTAGCCCTAACCCTAGCCTCAGCCATAACCCTAACCCTAACCTTAGCCCTAACCCTAACCTTAACCCTAACCCTAACCTTGGCCCTAACCTTAACACTAACCTCAAACCTAACCTTAACCCTAACCTCAGCCATAACCCTAACCCTAACCTTAGCCCTAACCCTAATTCTAGCCCTAACCCTAATCTTAACCATAACCTTAACCCTAACCTTGGCCCTAACACTTAACCTAACCTTATCCATAACACTAACCCTAACCTCAACCCTAACCTTAACCCCAATCTCAGCCGTAACCCCAACCCTAACCTTATCCCTAACCTTAAACCTAACCCTAACCTCAGCCCTAACCTTAACCCTAACCTCAGCCCTCATCTTAACCCTAACCCCTAACCCCTAACCTCTAACCCTAACCCTAACCTTACCCTAACCGTAACGCTAACCCTAACCCTTACTCTAACCTTAGCCCTAACCTTAGCCCTAACCGTAACCCTAACCTTAACCCTAACCTTAACCCTAAACCGTAACCTTATACCTAACCCTAACCTCAGCCCTAACCTTAACCCTAACCGCAACCCCTCCCATTTACTTCAAACCTAACGTTAAGGTTAACTGCTAACTCTACCCCTAAATCTACCCTAACCTTAACCTACACTTGACATATTGGAGGAAGAAGACAATTACCCAGCATGCATTTCATCCGGAAAACTTTTCACAAAAAAACCCATTACCGAAGTACCTACGGCGAGAATAGACTACCCCAAGAAATTGTTTGGTTTGGGTGAGGAAAGTAAGCCATTGAGTCTTCTCTAAGGTCAACTTCCTACACAATCTCTGTAGTCGCGCGGTGTATGGGGCACAGGAATTGTTATTAACAGGCTGTTCGGCATGGGGTCCTGGAGGGGCCAGGGAGGCAGTGCTTAGTCGCGGCTGGCCTTGGCCTTTCCTACCCTGGGACCGACTGGGAAGGCACCGCTGGTCGGGGCTGGTCTTGGTCTTTCCTAGGTCTGGACACCCATCGCTGAGGATAGCTGCATTGGGGGACCGTGGAGGCAGTGCTTTGTCACGGCTGGCCTCGGTCCTTCGTGACCCCAGTTTTCTGCTAGTTCATCTGGACCCAACAGAGGACAAGAACCAAGCTCCGGCCCTGATTGGCCAAACCAGGGCTACCTAGCGGTGTTAACAACTGGTTTGTGCTGGTCAGGGGGTAAGTATGTGCCCCCTCCTCTCCATAACCAAAACAATGTATCCTAAAAAGTGTTTTACTTACCTTTACTTACCTCGACGTTACCTCAACAAATGATCACTCCTAAAAAAGTTTAAACCCAATACCAATTCCATTTCGGAAATGACACACCTTGAGAATTGATCACTCTCGGGGGGGCCTCCCTTGGGTGAGGGTGTATAGTGACAATGGCCAGAAACACCCTATGATCCCAGGGTCCACTACTGATGACGTGTCCTAATATTTCGATAGCACGTTTATACTAAAATAGAAATGGAAAAGAAAAGTCTCACTCCAGCTGTGACTCGTCTTTATTCAAATAAGTAAATATACCAATGCATTGGAAGTACCTTCAATCAAACTAGATTGACCTCCATCTTGGAACAAAGAAAACCTTTGGGAAAAGGAAAAACAAGTCTATATCTCCAAATCAGCGGTTATATCACAACAAGACAGATAACCATTTCGTTTTACTTCATTCTTGGTAATATGGGAAAAGAGAGCTGCGGATGACTAGATATTGGCGAGTGCAACTGCCTTTGATCCCCTATTCAACTACCGAGTCGTTGGATGAGGTGGGGGGGGTCATCGAGATAACTCTAACGAACCCAACCCTAACCATAGGCCTAACCTTAGCCCTAACCCTAACTCAACCCTAACACTAACCCTTACCTTGGCCCTAATCTTAACACTAACCTCAACCCCTAACCTTAGCCTTAACACTAACCCTAACCCCTACTCTAACTCTAACCCTAACCCCTACTCTAACTCTAACCCTAAGCCTACCCTAACCTCCAACACTAACCCTACCCTAACTCTAACGCTAACCCTAACTCTAACCTTTGCCCTAACTTTAGCCCTAACCCTAGCCTCAGCCATAACCCTAACCCTAACCTTAGCCCTAACCCTAACCTTAACCCTAACCCTAACCTTGGCCCTAACCTTAACACTAACCTTAAACCTAACCTTAACCCTAACCTCAGCCATAACCCTAACCCTAACCTTAGCCCTAACCCTAATTCTAGCCCTAACCCTAATCTTAACCATAACCTTAACCCTAACCTTGGCCCTAACACTTAACCTAACCTTATCCATAACACTAACCCTAACCTCAACCCTAACCTTAACCCCAATCTCAGCCGTAACCCCAACCCTAACCTTATCCCTAACCTTAAACCTAGCCCTAACCTCAGCCTTAACCTTAACCCTAACCTCAGCCCTCATCTTAACCCTAACCCCTAACCCCTAACCTCTAACCCTAACCTTACCCTAACCGTAACGCTAACCCTAACCCTTACTCTAACCTTAGCCCTAACCTTAGCCCTAACCGTAACCCTAACCTTAACCCTAACCTTAACCCTAAACCGTAACCTTATACCTAACCCTAACCTCAGCCCTAACCTTAACCCTAACCGCAACCCCTCCCATTTACTTCAAACCTAACGTTAAGGTTAACTACTAACTCTACCCCTAAATCTACCCTAACCTTAACCTACACTTGACATATTGGAGGAAGAAGACAATTACCCAGCATGCATTTCATCCGGAAAACTTTTCACAAAAAAACCCATTACCGAAGTACCTACGGCGAGAATAGACTACCCCAAGAAATTGTTGTTTTGGGTGAGGAAAGTAAGCCATTGAGTCTTCTCTAAGGTCAACTTCCTACACAATCTCTGTAGTCGCGCGGTGTATGGGGCACAGGAATTGTTATTAACAGGCTGTTCGGCATGGGGTCCTGGAGGGGCCAGGGAGGCAGTGCTTAGTCGCGGCTGGCCTTGGCCTTTCCTACCCTGGGACCGACTGGGAAGGCACCGCTGGTCGGGGCTGGTCTTGGTCTTTCCTAGGTCTGGACACCCATCGCTGAGGATAGCTGCATTGGGGGACCGTGGAGGCAGTGCTTTGTCACGGCTGGCCTCGGTCCTTCGTGACCCCAGTTTTCTGCTAGTTCATCTGGACCCAACAGAGGACAAGAACCAAGCTCCGGCCCTGATTGGCCAAACCAGGGCTACCTAGCGGTGTTAACAACTGGTTTGTGCTGGTCAGGGGGTAAGTATGTGCCCCCTCCTCTCCATAACCAAAACAATGTATCCTAAAAAGTGTTTTACTTACCTTTACTTACCTCGACGTTACCTCAACAAATGATCACTCCTAAAAAAGTTTAAACCCAATACCAATTCCATTTCGGAAACGACACACCTTGAGAATTGATCACTCTCGGGGGGGCCTCCCTTGGGTGAGGGTGTATAGTGACAATGGCCAGAAACACCCTATGATCCCAGGGTCCACTACTGATGACGTGTCCTAATATTTCGATAGCACGTTTATACTAAAATAGAAATGGAAAAGAAAAGTCTCACTCCAGCTGTGACTCGTCTTTATTCAAATAAGTAAATATACCAATGCATTGGAAGTACCTTCAATCAAACTAGATTGACCTTCATCTTGGAACAAAGAAAACCTTTGGGAAAAGGAAAAACAAGTCTATATCTCCAAATCAGCGGTTATATCACAACAAGACAGATAACCATTTTGTTTTACTTCATTCTTGGTAATATGGGAAAAGAGAGCTGCGGATGACTAGATATTGGCGAGTGCAACTGCCTTTGATCCCCTATTCAACTACCGAGTCGTTGGATGAGGTGGGGGGGGTCATCGAGATAACTCTAACGAACCCAACCCTAACCATAGGCCTAACCTTAGCCCTAACCCTAACTCAACCCTAACACTAACCCTTACCTTGGCCCTAATCTTAACACTAACCTCAACCCCTAACCTTAGCCTTAACACTAACCCTAACCCCTACTCTAACTCTAACCCTAACCCCTACTCTAACTCTAACCCTAAGCCTACCCTAACCTCCAACACTAACCCTACCCTAACTCTAACGCTAACCCTAACTCTAACCTTTGCCCTAACTTTAGCCCTAACCCTAGCCTCAGCCATAACCCTAACCCTAACCTTAGCCCTAACCCTAACCTTAACCCTAACCCTAACCTTGGCCCTAACCTTAACACTAACCTCAAACCTAACCTTAACCCTAACCTCAGCCATAACCCTAACCCTAACCTTAGCCCTAACCCTAATTCTAGCCCTAACCCTAATCTTAACCATAACCTTAACCCTAACCTTGGCCCTAACACTTAACCTAACCTTATCCATAACACTAACCCTAACCTCAACCCTAACCTTAACCCCAATCTCAGCCGTAACCCCAACCCTAACCTTATCCCTAACCTTAAACCTAGCCCTAACCTCAGCCTTAACCTTAACCCTAACCTCAGCCCTCATCTTAACCCTAACCCCTAACCCCTAACCTCTAACCCTAACCTTACCCTAACCGTAACGCTAACCCTAACCCTTACTCTAACCTTAGCCCTAACCTTAGCCCTAACCGTAACCCTAACCTTAACCCTAACCTTAACCCTAAACCGTAACCTTATACCTAACCCTAACCTCAGCCCTAACCTTAACCCTAACCGCAACCCCTCCCATTTACTTCAAACCTAACGTTAAGGTTAACTACTAACTCTACCCCTAAATCTACCCTAACCTTAACCTACACTTGACATATTGGAGGAAGAAGACAATTACCCAGCATGCATTTCATCCGGAAAACTTTTCACAAAAAAACCCATTACCGAAGTACCTACGGCGAGAATAGACTACCCCAAGAAATTGTTGTTTTGGGTGAGGAAAGTAAGCCATTGAGTCTTCTCTAAGGTCAACTTCCTACACAATCTCTGTAGTCGCGCGGTGTATGGGGCACAGGAATTGTTATTAACAGGCTGTTCGGCATGGGGTCCTGGAGGGGCCAGGGAGGCAGTGCTTAGTCGCGGCTGGCCTTGGCCTTTCCTACCCTGGGACCGACTGGGAAGGCACCGCTGGTCGGGGCTGGTCTTGGTCTTTCCTAGGTCTGGACACCCATCGCTGAGGATAGCTGCATTGGGGGACCGTGGAGGCAGTGCTTTGTCACGGCTGGCCTCGGTCCTTCGTGACCCCAGTTTTCTGCTAGTTCATCTGGACCCAACAGAGGACAAGAACCAAGCTCCGGCCCTGATTGGCCAAACCAGGGCTACCTAGCGGTGTTAACAACTGGTTTGTGCTGGTCAGGGGGTAAGTATGTGCCCCCTCCTCTCCATAACCAAAACAATGTATCCTAAAAAGTGTTTTACTTACCTTTACTTACCTCGACGTTACCTCAACAAATGATCACTCCTAAAAAAGTTTAAACCCAATACCAATTCCATTTCGGAAACGACACACCTTGAGAATTGATCACTCTCGGGGGGGCCTCCCTTGGGTGAGGGTGTATAGTGACAATGGCCAGAAACACCCTATGATCCCAGGGTCCACTACTGATGACGTGTCCTAATATTTCGATAGCACGTTTATACTAAAATAGAAATGGAAAAGAAAAGTCTCACTCCAGCTGTGACTCGTCTTTATTCAAATAAGTAAATATACCAATGCATTGGAAGTACCTTCAATCAAACTAGATTGACCTTCATCTTGGAACAAAGAAAACCTTTGGGAAAAGGAAAAACAAGTCTATATCTCCAAATCAGCGGTTATATCACAACAAGACAGATAACCATTTTGTTTTACTTCATTCTTGGTAATATGGGAAAAGAGAGCTGCGGATGACTAGATATTGGCGAGTGCAACTGCCTTTGATCCCCTATTCAACTACCGAGTCGTTGGATGAGGTGGGGGGGGTCATCGAGATAACTCTAACGAACCCAACCCTAACCATAGGCCTAACCTTAGCCCTAACCCTAACTCAACGTTAACCTTGACACCAACCTTAGCCCGGACACTAACCCTTACCTTGGCCTTAACCCTAACCCAACCCTAACCATAGACCTAACCTTAGCCCTAACCCTAACCTTAGCCCTAACCTTAGCCCCAACCCTAACCCTAACCTTAAACCTAGCCTTAGCCCCAACCCTAACCTTAGCCCTAACCCTAACCTTAACCCTAACCCTAAGCCCTAGCCCTAACCCTAACCTTAACCCTAACCTCAACCCTGACCTTGGCCCTAACCCTAACCCAGACCCTAATCCCTAAACCTAACCCCTAACCCCCTAACCCCTAACCCTATCTCAACCCTAACCTTGGCCCCAACCTTAGCCCTGACATTCACCCTAACCTTGGCCCTAACACTTAACCCTAACCTTATCCATAACACTAACCCTAACCTCAACCCTAACCTTAACCTCAGCCATAACCCCAACCCTAACCTCAACCCTAACCTTAAACCTAACCCTAACCTCAGCCCTAACCTTAACCCTAACCCCTAAACCTAACCCTAACCTACACTTGGCGTATTGGAGGAACAAGCCAATTCCCCATTATGCATTTCAACCGGAAAACTTTGCGCGCAAAAAAAACCATTACCGAAGTACCTATGGCGAGAATAGACTAGCCCAAGAAATTTCTGTTTTGGGTAAGGAAAGTAAGCCATTGAGTCTTCTCTAAGGTCAACTTCCTACACAATCTCTGTAGTCGCGCGGTGTATGGGGCACAGGAATTGTTTTTAACAGGCTGTTCGGCATGGGGTCCTGGAGGGGCCAGGGAGGCAGTGCTTAGTCGCGGCTGGCCTTGGCCTTTCCTACCCTGGGACCGACTGGGAAGGCACCGCTGGACGGGGCTGGTCTTGGTCTTTCCTAGGTCTGGACACCCATCGCTGAAGACAGCTGCATTGGGGGACCGTGGAGGCAGTGTTTTGTCACGGCTGGCCTCGGTCCTTCGTACCCCCGTTTTCCTATTAGTTCATCTGGACCCAACAGAGGACAAGAACCAAGCTCCGACCCTGATTGGCCAAACCAGGGCTACCTAGCGGTGTTAACAACTGGTTTGTGCTGGTCAGGGGGTAAGTATGTGCCCCCTCCTCTCCATAACCAAAACAATGTATCCTAAAAAGTGTTTTACTTACCTTTACTTACCTCGACGTTACCTCAACAAATGATCACTCCTAAAAAAGCTTAAACCCAATACCAATTCCATTTCGGAAACGACACACCTTGAGAATTGGTCCCTCTCGGGGGGGCCTCCCTTGGGTGAGGGTGTATAGTGACAATGGCCAGAAACACCCTATGATCCCAGGGTCCACTACTGATGACGTGTCCTAATATTTCGATAGCACGTTTATGCTAAAATAGAAATGGAAAAGAAAAGTCTCACTCCAGCTGTGACTCCTCTTTATTCAAATAAATAAATATACCAATGCATTGAAGTATTTTCAATCAAACCAGATTGACCTTCATCTTGGAACAAAGAAAACCTTTGGGAAAAGAAAAACAAGTCCATATTCCAAAATCAGCGGTTATATCACAAAAAGACAAACAACCATCCCATTTACTCCATTCTTGGTTACAAAGAAAACCATCAAGTCTATATCTTCAAATCAGCGGTTATATCACAACAAGACAGATAACCATTTCATTTTACTTCATTCTTAGTAATATGGGAAAAGAGAGCTGCGGATGACTAGATATTGGCGTGCGCAACTGCCTTTGATCCCCCATTCAACTACCCAGTCGTTGGATGAGGTGGGGGGGATCATCGAGATAACTTAAAATGAACCTAACCCTAACCCTAACCCCTAACCCTAACCCTAACCCTAACCCCTAACCCCTAACCCTAACCCTAACCCCTAACCCTAACCCTAACCCCTAACCCTAACCCTAACCCTAACCCTAACCCTAAACCCTAACCCTAACCCTTAACCCAATTTGTTCCCCAGCCCTAACCCTAACCCAATTTGGCCCTAGCCCTAAACCTAAACCCAATTTGGTCTCTAATCATCCCTAAACCTAACCCAATTTTGCCCCTATACCTAAACCTAACCCAATTTGGGCCCCTAATCCTAAACCTAATTCTTAAGCCTAGCCCAATTTGTGGCCCTAACCCTAACCCCTCTATCTAAGCCTAATTTGGTTCCCCAACCCCACCCTTAAGCCCAAACCCTGACCATAAAATGGCTAGTTTTGCCATTTAGTATTATTTAGGATTTTGGATTTATGTTTGTTTTGTTATTTTGCAAGTTGTGGTGAAGACAATAAAGCCCCACTACTTTTCAACGGCATTGCCACCCCTCGTGTTTGTCCACACGGTCCAGGCCAGAGAGTCCACATCCCAATACGTGGGGTGATCAAGTCGGTCCCTCACAATGACATTTTTGGAAATTTCTGGAAATAAAACCTCCCACCGGTGGCCACCAGATGGAGCCATCCCTTTTGATCCTCCCCGATCCTTTTTGGTCGATCCCAGGGTTGCGCAATAGGGACTTGGGGGGGGGGGGGGGGTCGTTCGCCTTCTTCAGGCAAACTCTCCGCCAAGTCCCTAAGCTCACGCTAACCGACCAATGGTTGACCAAAGCTGAGCAGAGTTGAGCAGCGATCGGCCAATGGCGGAGCGATGCTGAGCAGAGCTCGGCGCTCAACGGACCAATCGCTGAGCGAGGATCGGAATACGTCACCTAATGTTTTTACGACTCATACGTAGTCACGGTCATTGCTGTCCACTGCCAACGGAGGATTCGACTAAGGTGAATTTGATGATCTTCATCCTTTGCGAGTTAATAATTCGACTTTTCGTTAAGGTATGTATTTAGCTGTATCGATTTCGTAGAAAGAGAAACGATTCCGTTGACGTTGAAGCTATGTTTTTAGCTGCTGGGTAGACTTCATTCAAACTATCGCCGTTTTGTCTGTGAGCAAGCATATGACTCGTGGATGATCTCCTTTTAATCGTGGCAATCTAAGCTTTCCAACGGCGTATGGCAAGACTATATTCACTAAAGGGTCGTTGAAATACTAAGCTAATTAATTTGTGTTCTGTAAGGAAAGATTGATGTTAATTGAAACGTTGAAGGTATGTCTTTAGCTGCTGTGTAGACTTCAGTCAACCTGACGCAGATTTGTCTGTGAGCAACCAAATTGCTCGGAGATGGGCTCATTTTAAACGGGGAAATCTAAGCTTTCCAACGACGTATGGCATGACTATATTTGCCCATGGGTCGTCGAAATAATAAGCTGATTCATGTGTGTTCTGTTGGCTGTGGAAAGAAAATAGCACACAAGTCATACCAAGTCACCTTTATTTTTCAGTGATAAACATTAATAAATAAACAGTATGGACATTGTATAAACAGTTGTATAAAAAGTGTAAACGGTATGAACAGTGTTCTTATAAAAGATATCAATATCAATACTGATCACGTGTGTATTTTATATTTCCAGGTTATTTGTTGATGAGCCAGAGCCTGTGACTCCCACCAACCGGCCCGTTCAGCCCACTGCGTTGTCGTCCTCCACCCGGCCGAAGCCTCCTGCGCCCACCCGCCTCCAGCCGAGGCCTCCTGCTGCGTCAGCCTGTGGCCCGCCCGCCCCCTGTGTCGGCAGCACCCATACCGCTGGTCCTCCCCGCACAGCCACAGGCCCCCTCCGTCCTGCTTCGTGGGCCATCCTGCAGCTGTCTCTGCAGTCATCGTGTGTCAAAACCATTCAAACTTGTATATGGTAACATTTCAAAATGACACCAGCATAAATGAGGACCTTGCAATAGGTTGTGTGTTACAGGACCCCCCTGGCATACAGCTGTATGTCTCTGTGAAGGTGGTTGTGAAGAACTGCATCCGGCTGAACAAGTACAAGTGCCGGTGAGGCAGCAACTCTCTCGAGGGGTTGCACGCCCACCTGGTTAACGCCATCCCTTCACAGCGATATGGGATCATGCCGTTCCAAGTAAGTGATTAAAACACACACACACACACACACACACACACACACACACACACACACACACACACACACACACACGCGCGCGCGCATATATACACACACACACACACTCGCATATATACACACACATATATATATATACTTAAACATAGCTGACCCTTTTTTTCCCCCTTCTCGGGGATTATGCTCCCAGTTTTGATCTCGGACGTCTGGTCACTTATAGCATATAATAATATTCTATTACTGTTAAGCCAACTATGAATAATAAAACAGGCCAAAACATGTGTCCTTTATCATAGCTACACGTATTACAAAAAAAACGCGTGAATTGAAAAGTTGAAGGTATGTTTTTAGCTGCTGGGTAGACTTCAGTCAACCTGACGCAGTTTTGTCTGTGAGCAACCAAATTGCTCAGGGATGGGCTCATTATAAGCGGGGAAATCTAAGCTTTCCAACGGCGTATGGCAAGACTATATTCACCAAAGGGTCGTTGAAATACTAAGCTAATTAATTTGTGTTCTGTAAGGAAAGATTGATGTTAATTGAAACGTTGAAGGTATGTTTTTAGCTGCTGGGTAGACTTCAGTCAACCTGACGCAGTTTAGTCTGTGATCAACCAGACTGCTCGCGGATGGGCTCATTTTAAGCGGGGAAATCTAAGCTTTCCAACGGCGTATGGCAAGATTATATCGACTCATGGGTCGTTGAAATACTAAGCTAATTAATTTGTGTTCTGTAAGGAAAGATTGATGTTAATTGAAACGTTGAAGGTATGTTTTTAGCTGCTGGGTAGACTTCAGTCAACCTGACGCAGATTTGTCTGTGAGCAACCAAATTGCTCGGAGATTGGCTCATTTTAAACGGGGAAATCTAAGCTTTCCAACGACGTATGGCATGACTATATTTGCCCATGGGTCGTCGAAATAATATGCTGATTCATGTGTGTTCTGTTGGCTGTGGAAAGAAAATAGCACACAAGTCATACCAAGTCACCTTTATTTTTCAGTGATAAACATTAATAAATAAACAGTATGGACATTGTATAAACAGTTGTATAAAAAGTGTAAACGGTATGAACAGTGTTCTTATAAAAGATATCAATATCAATACTGATCACGTGTGTATTTTATATTTCCAGGTTATTTGTTGATGAGCCAGAGCCTGTGACTCCCACCAACCGGCCCGTTCAGCCCACTGCGTTGTCGTCCTCCACCCGGCCGAAGCCTCCTGCGCCCACCCGCCTCCAGCCGAGGCCTCCTGCTGCATCAGCCTGTGGCCCGCCCGCCCCCTGTGTCGACAGCATCCATACCGCTGGTCCTCCCCGCACAGCCACAGGCCCCCTCCGTCCTGCTTCGTGGGCCATCCTGCAGCTGTCTCTGCAGTCATCGTGTGTCAAAACCATTCAAACTTGTATATGGTAACATTTCAAAATGACACCAGCATAAATGAGGACCTTGCAATAGGTTGTGTGTTACAGGACCCCCCTGGCATACGGCTGTATGTCTCTGTGAAGGTGGTTGTGAAGAACTGCATCCGGCTGAACAAGTACAAGTGCCGGCGAGGCAGCAACTCTCTCGAGGGGTTGCACGCCCACCTGGTTAACGCCATCCCTTCACAGCGATATGGGATCATGCCGTTCCAAGTAAGTGATTAAAACACACACACACACACACACACACACACACACACACACACACACACACACACACACACACACACACACACACACGCGCGCGCGCATATATACACACACACACACACACTTATATATACACACACATATATATATATACTTAAACATAGCTGACCCTTTTTTTCCCCCTTCTCGGGGATTATGCTCCCAGTTTTGATCTCGGACGTCTGGTCACTTATAGCATATAATAATATTCTATTACTGTTAAGCCAACTATGAATAATAAAACAGGCCAAAACATGTGTCCTTTATCATAGCTACACGTGTTACAAATAAACGCGTGAATTGGAAAGTTGAAGGTATGTTTTTAGCTGCTGGGTAGACTTCAGTGAACCTGACGCAGTTTTGTCTGTGAGCAACCAAATTGCTCGGGGATGGGCTCATTTTAAGCGGGGAAATCTAAGGTTCCCAACGGCGTATGGCAAGACTATATTGAGTCATGGGTTGTTGAAATACTAAGCTAATTAATTTCTGTTCTTTATTGAAAGATTGATCTTAATTGAAACGTTGAAGGTATGTTTTTAGCTGCTGGGTAGACTTCAGTCAACCTGACGCAGTTTTGTCTGTGAGCAAGCAGACTGCTCGCGGATGGGCTCATTTTAAGCGGGGAAATCTAAGCTTTCCAACGGCGTATGGCAAGACTATATTGACTCATTGGTCATTGAAATACTAAGCTAATTAATTTGTGATCTGTAAGGAAAGACTGATGTTAATTGAAACGTTGAAGGTATGTTTTTAGCTGCTGGGTAGACTTCAGTCAACCTGACACAGTTTTGTCTCTGAGCAACCAAATTGCTTGGGGATGGGCTCATTATAAGCGGGGAAATCTAAGCTTTTCAACGGCGTATGGCAAGACTATATTCACCAAAGGGCCTTTGAAATACTAAGCTAATTAATTTGTGTTCTGTAAGGAAAGATTGATGTTAATTGAAACGTTAAAGGTATGTTTTTAGCTGCTGGGTAGACTTCATTCAACCTGACGCAGTTTAGTCTGTGATCAACCAGACTGCTCGCGGATGGGCTCATTTTAAGCGGGGAAATCTAAGCTTTCCAACGGCCTATGGCAAGACTATATTGACTCATGGGTCGTTGAAATACTAAGCTAATTAATTTGTGTTCTGTAAGGAAAGATTGATGTTAATTGAAACGTTGAAGGTATGTTTTTAGCTTCTGGGTAGACTTCAGTCAACCTGACGCAGTTTAGTCTGTGATCAACCAGACTGTTCGCGGATGGGCTCATTTTAAGCGGGGAAATCTAAGCTTTCCAACGGCGTATGGCAAGACTATATCGACTCATGGGTCGTTGAAATACTAAGCTAATTAATTTGTGTTCTGTAAGGAAAGATTGATGTTAATTGAAACGTTGAAGGTATGTTTTTAGCTGCTGGGTAGATTTCAGTCAACCTGACGCAGTTTAGTCTGTGATCAACCAGACTGCTGGCGGATGGGCTCATTTTAAGCAGGGAAATCTAAGCTTTTCAACGGCGTATGGTAAGACTATATTCACCAAAGGGCCGTTGAAATACTAAGCTAATTAATTTGTGTTCTGTAAGGAAAGATTGATGTTAATTGAAACGTTAAAGGTATGTTTTTGGCTGCTGGGTAGACTTCATTCAACCTGACGCAGTTTAGTCTGTGATCAACCAGACTGCTCGCGGATGGGCTCATTTTAAGCGGGGAAATCTAAGCTTTCCAACGGCGTATAGCAAGACTATATTGACTCATGGGTCGTTGAAATACTAAGCTAATTAATTTGTGTTCTGTAAGGAAAGATTGATGTTAATTGAAACGTTGAAGGTATGTTTTTAGCTGCTGGGTAGACTTCAGTCAACCTGACGCAGTTTAGTCTGTGAGCAACCAAATTGCTCGGGGATGGGCTCATTATAAGCGGGGAAATCTAAGCTTTCCAACGGCGTATGGCAAGACTATATTCACCAAAGGGTCGTTGAAATACTAAGCTAATTAATTTGTGTTCTGTAAGGAAAGATTGATGTTAATTGAAACGTTGAAGGTATGTTTTTAGCTGCTGGGTAGACTTCAGTCAACCTGACGCAGTTTAGTCTGTGATCAACCAGACTGCTCGCGGATGGGCTCATTTTAAGCGGGGAAATCTAAGCTTTCCAACGGCGTATGGCAAGACTATATCGACTCATGGGTCGTTGAAATACTAAGCTAATTAATTTGTGTTCTGTAAGGAAAGATTGATGTTAATTGAAACGTTGAAGGTATGTTTTTAGCTGCTGGGTAGACTTCAGTCAACCTGACGCAGTTTAGTCTGTGATCAACCAGACTGCTCGCGGATGGGCTCATTTTAAGCGGGGAAATCTAAGCTTTCCAACGGCGTATGGCAAGACTATATTGACTCATGGGTCGTTGAAATACTAAGCTAATTAATTTGTGTTCTGTAAGGAAAGATTGATGTTAATTGAAACGTTGAAGGTATGTTTTTGGCTGCTGGGTAGACTTCATTCAACCTGACGCAGTTTAGTCTGTGATCAACCAGACTGCTCGCGGATGGGCTCATTTTAAGCGGGGAAATCTAAGCTTTCCAACGGCGTATGGCAAGACTATATTGACTCATGGGTCGTTGAAATACTAAGCTAATTAATTTGTGTTCTGTAAGGAAAGATTGATGTTAATTGAAACGTTGAAGGTATGTTTTTAGCTGCTGGGTAGACTTCAGTCAACCTGACGCAGTTTAGTCTGTGATCAACCAGACTGCTCGCGGATGGGCTCATTTTAAGCGGGGAAATCTAAGCTTTCCAACGGCGTATGGCAAGACTATATTCACTAAAGGGTCGTTGAAATACTAAGCTAATTCATTTGTGTTCTGTAAGGAAAGATTGATGTTAATTGAAACGTTGAAGGTATGTCTTTAGCTGCTGTGTAGACTTCAGTCAACCTGACGCAGATTTGTCTGTGAGCAACCAAATTGCTCGGAGATTGGCTCATTTTAAACGGGGAAATCTAAGCTTTCCAACGACGTATGGCATGACTATATTTGCCCATGGGTCGTCGAAATAATAAGCTGATTCATGTGTGTTCTGTTGGCTGTGGAAAGAAAATAGCACACAAGTCATACCAAGTCACCTTTATTTTTCAGTGATAAACATTAATAAATAAACAGTATGGACATTGTATAAACAGTTGTATAAAAAGTGTAAACGGTATGAACAGTGTTCTTATAAAAGATATCAATATCAATACTGATCACGTGTGTATTTTATATTTCCAGGTTATTTGTTGATGAGCCAGAGCCTGTGACTCCCACCAACCGGCCCGTTCAGCCCACTGCGTTGTCGTCCTCCACCCGGCCGAAGCCTCCTGCGCCCACCCGCCTCCAGCCGAGGCCTCCTGCTGCGTCAGCCTGTGGCCCGCCCGCCCCCTGTGTCGGCAGCACCCATACCGCTGGTCCTCCCCGCACAGCCACAGGCCCCCTCCGTCCTGCTTCGTGGGCCATCCTGCAGCTGTCTCTGCAGTCATCGTGTGTCAAAACCATTCAAACTTGTATATGGTAACATTTCAAAATGACACCAGCATAAATGAGGACCTTGCAATAGGTTGTGTGTTACATGACCCCCCTGGCATACAGCTGTATGTCTCTGTGAAGGTGGTTGTGAAGAACTGCATCCGGCTGAACAAGTACAAGTGCCGGTGAGGCAGCAACTCTCTCGAGGGGTTGCACGCCCACCTGGTTAACGCCATCCCTTCACAGCGATGTGGGATCATGCCGTTCCAAGTAAGTGATTAAAACACACACACACACACACACACACACACGCGCGCATATATACACACACACACACACTTATATATACACACACATATATATATATACTTAAACATAGCTGACCCTTTTTTTCCCCCTTCTCGGGGATTATGCTCCCAGTTTTGATCTCGGACGTCTGGTCACTTATAGCATATAATAATATTCTATTACTGTTAAGCCAACTATGAATAATAAAACAGGCCAAAACATGTGTCCTTTATCATAGCTACACGTATTACAAAAAAAACGCGTGAATTGAAAAGTTGAAGGTATGTTTTTAGCTGCTGGGTAGACTTCATTCAACCTGACGCAGTTTAGTCTGTGAGCAACCAAATTGCTCGCGGATGGGCTCATTTTAAGCGGGGAAATCTAAGGTTCCCAACGGCGTATGGCAAGACTATATTGAGTCATGGGTCGTTGAAATACTAAGCTAATTAATTTCTGTTCTTTATTGAAAGATTGATCTTAATTGAAACGTTGAAGGTATGTTTTTAGCTGCTGGGTAGACTTCAGTCAACCTGACGCAGTTTTGTCTGTGATCAACCAGACTGCTCGCGGATGGGCTCATTTTAAGCGGGGAAATCTAAGCTTTCCAACGGCGTATGGCAAGACTATATTCACTAAAGGGTCGTTGAAATACTAAGCTAATTCATTTTTGTTCTGTAAGGAAAGATTGATGTTAATTGAAACGTTGAAGGTATGTCTTTAGCTGCTGTGTAGACTTCAGTCAACCTGACGCAGATTTGTCTGTGAGTAACCAAATTGCTCGGAGATTGGCTCATTTTAAACGGGGAAATCTAAGCTTTCCAACGACGTATGGCATGACTATATTTGCCCATGGGTCGTCGAAATAATAAGCTGATTCATGTGTGTTCTGTTGGCTGTGGAAAGAAAATAGCACACAAGTCATACAAAGTCACCTTTATTTTTCAGTGATAAACATTAATAAATAAACAGTATGGACATTGTATAAACAGTTGTATAAAAAGTGTAAACGGTATGAACAGTGTTCTTATAAAAGATATCAATATCAATACTGATCACGTGTGTATTTTATATTTCCAGGTTATTTGTTGATGAGCCAGAGCCTGTGACTCCCACCAACCGGCCCGTTCAGCCCACTGCGTTGTCGTCCTCCACCCGGCCGAAGCCTCCTGCGCCCACCCGCCTCCAGCCGAGGCCTCCTGCTGCGTCAGCCTGTGGCCCGCCCGCCCCCTGTGTCGGCAGCACCCATACCGCTGGTCCTCCCCGCACAGCCACAGGCCCCCTCCGTCCTGCTTCGTGGGCCATCCTGCAGCTGTCTCTGCAGTCATCGTGTGTCAAAACCATTCAAACTTGTATATGGTAACATTTCAAAATGACACCAGCATAAATGAGGACCTTGCAATAGGTTGTGTGTTACAGGACCCCCCTGGCATACAGCTGTATGTCTCTGTGAAGGTGGTTGTGAAGAACTGCATCCGGCTGAACAAGTACAAGTGCCGGTGAGGCAGCAACTCTCTCGAGGGGTTGCACGCCCACCTGGTTAACGCCGTCCCTTCACAGCGATGTGGGATCATGCCGTTCCAAGTAAGTGATTAAAACACACACACACACACACACACACACACACACACACACACACACACACACACGCGCGCATATATACACACACACACACACTTATATATACACACACATATATATATATACTTAAACATAGCTGACCCTTTTTTTCCCCCTTCTCGGGGATTATGCTCCCAGTTTTGATCTCGGACGTCTGGTCACTTATAGCATATAATAATATTCTATTACTGTTAAGCCAACTATGAATAATAAAACAGGCCAAAACATGTGTCCTTTATCATAGCTACACGTATTACAAAAAAAACGCGTGAATTGAAAAGTTGAAGGTATGTTTTTAGCTGCTGGGTAGACTTCATTCAACCTGACGCAGTTTAGTCTGTGAGCAACCAAATTGCTCGCGGATGGGCTCATTTTAAGCGGGGAAATCTAAGGTTCCCAACGGCGTATGGCAAGACTATATTGAGTCATGGGTCGTTGAAATACTAAGCTAATTAATTTCTGTTCTTTATTGAAAGATTGATCTTAATTGAAACGTTGAAGGTATGTTTTTAGCTGCTGGGTAGACTTCAGTCAACCTGACGCAGTTTTGTCTGTGAGCAACCAGACTGCTCGCGGATGGAATCATTTTAAGCAGGGAAATCTAAGCTTTCCAACGGCGTATGGCAAGAGTATATTGACTCATGGGTCGTTGAAATACTAAGCTAATTAATTTGTGTTCTGTAAGGAAAGATTGATGTTAATTGGAACGTTGAAGGTATGTTTTTAGCTGCTGGGTAGACTTTAGTCAACCTGACGCAGTTTAGTCTGTGATCAACCAGACTGCTCGCGGATGGGCTCATTTTAAGCGGGGAAATCTAAGCTTTCCAACGGCGTATGGCAAGACTATATTCACTAAAGGGTCGTTGAAATACTAAGCTAATTAATTTGTGTTCTGTAAGGAAAGATTGATGTTAATTGAAACGTTGAAGGTATGTCTTTAGCTGCTGTGTAGACTTCAGTCAACCTGACGCAGATTTGTCTGTGAGCAACCAAATTGCTGGGAGATGGGCTCATTTTAAACGGGGAAATCTAAGCTTTCCAACGACGTATGGCATGACTATATTTGCCCATGGGTCGTCGAAATAATAAGCTGATTCATGTGTGTTCTGTTGGCTGTGGAAAGAAAATAGCACACAAGTCATACCAAGTCACCTTTATTTTTCAGTGATAAACATTAATAAATAAACAGTATGGACATTGTATAAACAGTTGTATAAAAAGTGTAAACGGTATGAACAGTGTTCTTATAAAAGATATCAATATCAATACTGATCACGTGTGTATTTTATATTTCCAGGTTATTTGTTGATGAGCCAGAGCCTGTGACTCCCACCAACCGGCCCGTTCAGCCCACTGCGTTGTCGTCCTCCACCCGGCCGAAGCCTCCTGCGCCCACCCGCCTCCAGCCGAGGCCTCCTGCTGCATCAGCCTGTGGCCCGCCCGCCCCCTGTGTCGGCAGCACCCATACCGCTGGTCCTCCCCGCACAGCCACAGGCCCCCTCCGTCCTGCTTCGTGGGCCATCCTGCAGCTGTCTCTGCAGTCATCGTGTGTCAAAACCATTCAAACTTGTATATGGTAACATTTCAAAATGACACCAGCATAAATGAGGACCTTGCAATAGGTTGTGTGTTACAGGACCCCCCTGGCATACAGCTGTATGTCTCTGTGAAGGTGGTTGTGAAGAACTGCATCCGGCTGAACAAGTACAAGTGCCGGCGAGGCAGCAACTCTCTCGAGGGGTTGCACACCCACCTGGTTAACGCCATCCCTTCACAGCGATATGGGATCATGCCGTTCCAAGTAAGTGATTAAAACACACACACACACACACACACACACACACACACACACACACACACACACACACACACACACACACACACACACACGCGCAGGCGCATATATACACACACACACACGCATATATACACACACATATATATATATATACTTAAACATAGCTGACCCTTTTTTTCCCCCTTCTCGGGCATTATGCTCCCAGTTTTGATCTCGGACGTCTGGTCACTTGTAGCATATAATAATATTCTATTACTGTTAAGCCAACTATGAATAATAAAACAGGCCAAAACATGTGTCCTTTATCATAGCTACACGTATTACAAAAAAAACGTGTGAATTGAAACGTTGAAGGTATGTTTTTAGCTGCTGGGTAGACTTCAGTCAACCTGACGCAGTTTTGTCTGTGAGCAACCAAATTGCTCGCGGATGGGCTCATTTTAAGCGGGGGAATCTAAGCTTTCTAACGGCGTATTGCAAGACTATATTGATTCATGGGTCGTTGAAATACTAAGCTAATTAATTTGTGTTCAGTTAGGAAAGATTGATGTTAATTGAAACGTTGATGGTATGTTTTTAGCTGCTGGGTAGACTTCAGTCAACCTGACGCAGTTTTGTCTGTGAGCAACCAAATTGGTCGGGGATGGGCTCATTGTAAGCGGGGGAATCTAAGCTTTCTAACGGCGTATTGCAAGACTATATTGACTCATGGGTCGTTGAAATACTAAGCTAATTAATTTGTGTTCTGTAAGGAAAGATTGATGTTAATTGAAACGTTGAAGGTATGTTTTTAGCTGCTGGGTAGACTTCAGGCAACCTGACGCAGTTTAGTCTGTGATCAACCAGACTGCTCGCGGATGGGCTCATATTAAGCGGGGAAATCTAAGCTTTCCAACGGCGTATGGCAAGACTATATTGACTCATGGGTCGTTGAAATACTCAGCTAATTAATTTCTGTTCTTTATTGAGAGATTGATCTTAATTGAAACGTTGAAGGTATGTTTTTAGCTGCTGGGTAGACTTCAGTCAACCTGACGCAGTTTAGTCTGTGAGCAACCAGACTGCTCGTGGATGGGCTCATTTTAAGCAGGGAAATCTAAGCTTTCCAACAGCGTATGGCAAGACTATATTGACTCATGGGTCGTTGAAATACTAAGCTAATTAATTTGTGTTCTATAAGGAAAGATTGATGTTAATTGAAACGTTGAAGGTATGTTTTTAGCTGCTGGGTAGACTTCAGTCAACCTGACGCAGTTTTGTCTGTGAGCAACCAAATTGGTCAGGGATGAGCTCATTTTAAGCGGGGAAATCTAAGCTTTCCAACGGCGTATGGCATGACTATATTTGCCCACGGGTCGTCGAAATAATAAGCTGATTCATGTGTGTTCTGTTGGCTGTGGAAAGAAAATAGCACACAAGTCCTACCAAGTCAACTTTATTGTCAGTGATAAACATTAATAAATAAACAGTATGGACATTGTATAAACAGTTGTATAAAAAGTGTAAACAGTATGAACAGTGTTCTTATAAAAGATATCAATATCAATACTGATCACGTGTGTATTTTATATTTCCAGATTATTTGTTGATGAGCCAGAGCCTGTGACTCCCACCAACCGGCCCGTTCAGCCCACTGCGTTGTCGTCCTCCACCCGGCCGAAGCCTCCTGCGCCCACCCGCCTCCAGCCGAGGCCTCCTGCTGCATCAGCCTGTGGCCCGCCCGCCCCCTGTGTCGGCAGCACCCATACCGCTGGTCCTCCCCGCACAGCCACAGGCCCCCTCCGTCCTGCTTCGTGGGCCATCCTGCAGCTGTCTCTGCAGTCATCGTGTGTCAAAACCATTCAAACTTGTATATGGTAACATTTCAAAATGACACCAGCATAAATGAGGACCTTGCAATAGGTTGTGTGTTACAGGACCCCCCTGGCATACAGCTGTATGTCTCTGTGAAGGTGGTTGTGAAGAACGGCATCCGGCTGAACAAGTACAAGTGCCGGCGAGGCAGCAACTCTCTCGAAGGGTTGCACGCCCACTTGGTTAACGCCGTCCCTTCACAGCGATGTGGGATCATGCCGTTCCAAGTAAGTGATTAAAACACACACACACACGCATAAATATATATAAAGCTTTATTGCAGACCCATGTTCATACGGTATAATTTAAAAAGAAAAGCTTCAGCCGTCACCTGTAAGCATTGTACACAATGACAGTCAAATGGAAATGTGTGTTTCAGGTATACTTGGTGTCCTTTGCCGTGCAGTGGAACCACCGCATGGCATCGCTCCGTGTCGCCGGTGGTCACGGCCGGCGGACGTCTTGCTTGGACCCGCGGCAGATCCAGCGCGTCAACCAGCAGGCCGAGGCAAGGAGGCCTCCTGCTGCGTCAGCCTGTGGCCGGCCCCCCACGTCGGCAGCACCCATACTGCTGCTGGTACTGCCCGCACAGCCACAGGCCCCCTCCGTCCTGTTTCGTGGCCCATCCTGCAGCCAGAGCTTTGTCCCTCCTGCACCAACAGTGAAGGCGTTCATGCCCAACAAGTCCTCGCGGCCTTGTGGGGCTTGCCACCTGCCAAACTGTGGTGGACGGCGAAAGAGGTACACCCCTTCCAAGGACAAAGTGGCTGGAAGCCCACAGAAGATATTTTCCTTCTGCCCATCCACGAGGAAGTCCACTACCCCTGGCTTCGACAATGTTGTCTATGACAACTTTGAACACTTTAAGAGTGTCGTGGATGCAGAGTTGGAAAGGAGGACTTTGTAAATACCGGACTTTGTAAATAACTGTAAATATGTGTGTGTGTGTGTGTGTGTGTTTGTCTTTTTCTTTGTGTGTGTTTTAAAGTGCTTCAGCAAGCGGCTATTTATATAGTTAAAAATAATGCACTTTACAGTTTTACTTGAAGTCATTTTGTTTGTTTTTTATATTGCTGTTGAAATGCACAATGTTTTTAACCTTAATCAGTTCAACACAATCAGTTTCCCTTGTTCGTGTTCAGATAATCTGGATCCTGTTCTCCAGAGCCCTGACTTTGAACAGCCCTTCACCGTCCAGACTGACGCATCTGGTGTTGGTCTTGGGGCAGTACTGCTCCAAGGAGAGGGGGACGACATGAAGCCTGTGGCTTACATAAGTCGCAAGTTGTTCCCCAGAGAGACCAGGGGCCTCATGTACGAACGTTGCGTACGCACAAAAAAATGGTGTACGTTCATTCTCACGGCAAAGTGCAGATGTATCAAGACTGAAATGGCCGTATAAATTTGCGTGCCTCACGTCAACTCTTGAGCCGGCGTACGCACATTTCTACAGCAGTTGACCCTTTGGCGACACTTAGAGGTGATCAAAGCATCATGTTTAATTTGTCAGAGCAATTAAATTCTTATTACATGGCAGACAACCGCTACGCAGTAGATGGACATAAGAGATAAGAAATAAAAATATTTAAATGCTGGGAAACTGTCATAATAAAGGAATGTGTAAAATAGTAGTTGATTGAGTGAAGTGCACATTCGAGACACGTGAACAATTAACACCGATGAACAATCAACACCAACAAGTCTGCAATAACATGACTGGGTATAAAAGCACACCCAAAAATTCCGTCAACAATTAGAGGACATTGCGAATGGCGCAATTTGCAGCGAGAGCCGGTTTTCCTAATATAATCGGAGCTGTCGACTGCACTCACATTGCCATAAAAGCGCCATCACATGACGAATTTGTATATGTGAACAGGAAACATTTCCATTCAATAAATGTCGGCTACAAATTATATGTGATGCGCAAATGTTATTAACCAACATTGTGGCGAGGTGGCCTGGTTCAACGCACGACTCATATATTCTGAGTAACAGCATAGTTGGGAACAGACTGCAGGCTGGCATTGTGCGCGATGGGTGGCTTCTTGGTGAGTAATTGTATTCTTTTAATTGTCCTAATATTAATCCCCGTGATGCGCATTGAGTGTACGTCCCCAAATACTATCCTGTCTTCACAGCATCATTACTTGTTTGTGTGATTGATTCGCTGGTTAAGCAACAGCTTCGGATCTTTCGTACAAGCCCCTGTCTCTGTGTGCAAAGTTTTTTGTTAATAAACCCGTGCGAAAAGTGTGAAATGTCATTATCAGCCTCACCTTTGCCCCGGCGCCCTTCGGCATTAATTTATAACAATAGTGTGTGATCCATGTAAGTGGTGTATAAAACTAAGAAATGGGAACAACAAATCCAGTTTACTTATACTGCCTGTTTTCAATTAACCCCAGGCGACCGTGGCTACCCACTGAGGACGTGACCCCTCTGACCAACCCTCAGACTGACCGAGAGCGGAGGTACAATGACCTCCATACCCGCACTCGGTCAGTCGTTGAGAGGGCAATAGGTCTCCTGAAGGGACGGTGGGCAGCAGTCCTCCTTTTCACTTCCATTTTTATATCTGACAACTTCTTTTTAAGTTCAGCGTGTGTGCGGCTCTCTGAACCCACAGCGTTGACCGCCTCACACACGCTGTCCCACTCACTCCTCTTCCGCTTGCTGTTAATCCCGGAGGACAAACTGCCAAATAAAACCACCCTCCGAGCCTCCACCTCAGTCAGGAGAGTCTCCAGTTCGCACTCGGTAAATTTTCGCTTTTTAGATGTGCTCGCTTTATAGATGTGCTTCTCTTTCTATGATCGTACAGAGGGGAATCCCTGATGCAGGGCTCATCTAAATATGATTAACATAATTGAATAGGGGCGTGGACAGGGACAAGTCGGATACTCGTGCACGTGCGCTCAATTCCACGTTGATTTGGTATGTACAAAGGAAATGTGCTTGGGTTCATGCGTACGCTCAGATTGATACATCTGAATTTTTTTGTGCGTGCGGCGGTTTCTGGCTTTGTGCGTACGCCATGTTTCAGTCGAAAATCCACGCAATTGTTAGTACATGAGGCCCCAGGTATGCGGCAGTTGAGTTGGAGTGCCTAGCTGTCAAGTGGGCACTCGACACCCTAAAATACTACCTGCTGGGTAGAGACTTCACCCTAGAGACTGACCACCGCGCCTTGCAGTGGCTAGAGCGCATAAAGGACTCAAACGCCCGCATCACCCGCTGGTTCTTGGCACTGCAGCCATACCGGTTCACAGTGCAGTACCGAGCGGGCAAGCAGAATACGGTGGCGGACTTTTTGTCTCGACACCCTGTTGGGTTCCCTTCTCCAGAGGAGGAGGGAAATGTGAGAAAGTGAACACCTCCCTTCTCACTGGTTGTCTCACAAACACATGGACTGATTGTTTTTACTGAATGTTATTGTATTGTACTCCAGCTGCAGTAGGGGGCAATATTTTGTTCATTCAGGACAGAGGACACATGGGATAGCCCAGGGGGGCATTGGGTGTAAACAGCTGTTTTTGTATATATTTAGATGAGGTGTAAAGTGTGTATATATATTGGGTAATATGTTGTTTGGTGAAATGTAAATACTGTGTTTTCTTACAAGGTTTACTTTCCATTTAGGTATATTTTGTTTGTAGCCTTGCAATGGGGTGTTCACCCCTTATTGGTATGGCCCAACTGGCCGTGATTGGTGTATGGCCTAACTGGCCTTGATTGGTCCAATTAGGACTGATTTCTTATTTAAGGGGTGCCTCATTCTGTGTGGGGGTTAACTGAGGGTAGGTGCTGGCTTGATGTGAGGCCAGTACCCGGTATGCTAGGCTATGCTAGGCTAAGCTAACCTATGCTATGCTACTTCATGCTGAGCTATGCGGCTAAAATGGCTAGTTTTGCCATTTAGTATTATTTAGGATTTTGGATTTATGTTTGTTTTGTTATTTTGCAAGTTGTGGTGAAGACAATAAAGCCCCACTACTTTTCAACGGCATTGCCACCCCTCGTGTTTGTCCACACGGTCCAGGCCAGAGAGTCCACATCCCAATACGTGGGGTGATCAAGTCGGTCCATCACAATGACATTTTTGGAAATTTCTGGAAATAAAACCTCCCACCGGTGGCCACCAGATGGAGCCATCCCTTTTGATCCTCCCCGATCCTTTTTGGTCGATCCCAGGGTTGCGCAATAGGGACTTGGGGGGGGTCGTTCGCCTTCGTCAGGCAAACTCTCCGCCAAGTCCCTAAGCTCACGCTAACCGACCAATGGTTGACCAAAGCTGAGCAGAGTTGAGCAGCGATCGGCGCTCAACGGACCAATCGCTGAGCGAGGATCGGAATACGTCACCTAATGTTTTTATGACTCATACGTAGTCACGGTCATTGCTGTCCACTGCCAACGGAGGATTCGACTAAGGTGAATTTGATGATCTTCATCCTTTGCGAGTTAATAATTCGACTTTTCGTTAAGGTATGTATTTAGCTGTATCGATTTCGTAGAAAGAGAAACGATTCCGTTGACGTTGAAGCTATGTTTTTAGCTGCTGGGTAGACTTCATTCAACCTATCGCCGTTTTGTCTGTGAGCAAGCATATGACTCGTGGATGATCTCCTTTTAATCGTGGCAATCTAAGCTTTCCAACGGTATATGGCATGACTAAATTCGCCCACGGGTCGTCGAAATAATAAGCTGATTCATGTGTGTTCTTTTGGCTGTGGAAAGAAAATAGCACACAAGTCATACCAAGTCACCTTTATTGTTAGTGATAAACATTAATAAATAAACAGTATGGACATTGTATAAACAGTTGTATAAAAAGTGTAAACAGTATGAACAGTGTTCTTATAAAAGATATCAATATCAATACTGATCACGTGTGTATTTTATATTTCCAGGTTATTTGTTGATGAGCCAGAGCCTGTGACTCCCACCAACCGGCCCGTTCAGCCCACTGCGTTGTCGTCCTCCACCCGGCCGAAGCCTCCTGCGCCCACCCGCCTCCAGCCGAGGCCTCCTGCTGCGTCAGCCTGTGGCCCGCCCGCCCCCTGTGTCGGCAGCACCCATACCGCTGGTCCTCCCCGCACAGCCACAGGCCCCCTCCGTCCTGCTTCGTGGGCCATCCTGCAGCTGTCTCTGCAGTCATCGTGTGTCAAAACCATTCAAACTTGTATATGGTAACATTTCAAAATGACACCAGCATAAATGAGGACCTTGCAATAGGTTGTGTGTTACAGGACTCCCCTGGCATACAGCTGTATGTCTCTGTGAAGGTGGTTGTGAAGAACGGCATCCGGCTGAACAAGTACAAGTGCCGGCGAGGCAGCAACTCTCTCGAGGGGTTGCACGCCCACCGGGTTAACGCCATCCCTTCACAGCGATGTGGGATCATGCCGTTCCAAGTAAGTGATTAAAACACACACACACACACACACACACACACACACACACACACACACACACACACGCGCATATATACACACACACACACGCATATATACACACACATATATATATATACTTAAACATAGCTGACCCTTTTTTTCCCCCTTCTCGGGGATTATGCTCCCAGTTTTGATCTCGGGCGTCTGGTCACTTATAGCATATAATAATATTCTATTACTGTTAAGCCAACTATGAATAATAAAACAGGCCAAAACATGTGTCCTTTATCATAGCTACACGTTTTACAAAAAAAACGCGTGAATTGAAACGTTGAAGGTATGTTTTTAGCTGCTGGGTAGACTTCAGTCAACCTGACACAGTTTAGTCTGTGATCAACCAGACTGCTGGCGGATGGGCTCATTTTAGGCGGGGAAATCTAAGCTTTTCAACGGCGTATGGCAAGACTATATTCACCAAAGGGCCGTTGAAATACTTAGCTAATTAATTTGTGTTCTGTAAGGAAAGATTGATGTTAATTGAAACGTTAAAGGTATGTTTTTAGCTGCTGGGTAGACTTCATTCAACCTGACGCAGTTTAGTCTGTGATCAACCAGACTGCTCGCAAATGGGCTCATTTTAAGCGGGGAAATCTAAGCTTTCCAATGGCGTACGGCAAGACTATATTGACTCATGGGTCGTTGAAATACTTAGCTAATTAATTTCTGTTCTTTATTGAAAGATTGATCTTAATTGAAACGTTGAAGGTATATTTTTAGCTGCTGGGTAGACTTCAGTCAACCTGACGCAGTTTTGTCTGTAAGCAACCAGACTGCTCGCGGATGGGCTCATTTTAAGCGGGGAAATCTAACCTTTCTAACGGCGTATGGCAAGACTATATTGACTCATGGGTCGTTGAAATACTAAGATAATTAATTTGTGTTCTGTAAGGAAAGATTGATGTTAATTGAAACGTTGAAGGTATGTTTTTAGCTGCTGGGTAGACTTCAGTCAACCTGACGCAGTTTAGTCTGTGAGCAACCAAATTGCTCGGGGATGGGCTCATTATAAGCGAGGAAATCTAAGCTTTCCAACGGCGTGTGGCGAGACTATATTCACCAAAGGGTCGTTGAAATACTAAGCTAATTAATTTGTGTTCTGTAAGGAAAGATTGATGTTAATTGAAACGTTTAAGGTATGTTTTTAGCTGCTGGGTAGACTTCAGTCAACCTGACGCAGTTTTGTCTGTGATCAACCAGACTGCTCGCGGATGGTTGAGCCCATCGGCTCATTTTAAGCGGGGAAATCTAAGCTTTTCAACGGCGTATGGCAAGACTATATTCACCAAAGGGCCGTTGAAATACTAAGCTAATTAATTTGTGTTCTGTAAGGAAAGATTGATGTTAATTGAAACGTTAAAGGTATGTTTTTAGCTGCTGGGTAGACTTCATTCAACCTGACGCAGTTTAGTCTGTGATCAACCAGACTGCTCGCGGATGGGCTCATTTTAAGCGGGGAAATCTAAGCTTTCCAACGGCGTATGGCAAGACTATATCGACTCATGGGTCGTTGAAATACTAAGCTAATTAATTTGTGTTCTGTAAGGAAAGATTGATGTTAATTGAAACGTTGAAGGTATGTTTTTAGCTGCTGGGTAGACTTCAGTCAACCTGACGCAGTTTAGTCTGTGATCAACCAGACTGCTCGCGGATGGGCTCATTTTAAGCGGGGAAATCTAAGCTTTCCAACGGCGTATGGCAAGACTATATTGACTCATTGGTCGTTGAAATACTAAGCTAATTAATTTGTGTTCTGTAAGGAAAGATTGATGTTAATTGAAACGTTTAAGGTATGTTTTTAGCTGCTGGGTAGACTTCAGTCAACCTGACGCAGTTTAGTCTGTGATCAACCAGACTGCTTGCGGATGGGCTCATTTTAAGCGGGGAAATCTAAGCTTTCCAACGGCGTATGGCAAGACTATATTGACTCATGGGTCGTTGAAATACTAAGCTAATTAATTTGTGTTCTGTAAGGAAAGATTGATGTTAATTGAAACGTTGAAGGTATGTTTTTGGCTGCTGGGTAGACTTCATTCAACCTGACGCAGTTTAGTCTGTGATCAACCAGACTGCTCGCGGATGGGCTCATTTTAAGCGGGGAAATCTAAGCTTTCCAACGGCGTATGGCAAGACTATATTCACCAAAGGGTCGTTGAAATACTAAGCTAATTAATTTGTGTTCTGTAAGGAAAGATTGATGTTAATTGAAACGTTTAAGGTATGTTTTTAGCTGCTGGGTAGACTTCAGTCAACCTGACGCAGTTTAGTCTGTGATCAACCAGACTGCTTGCGGATGGGCTCATTTTAAGCGGGGAAATCTAAGCTTTCCAACGGCGTATGGCAAGACTATATTGACTCATGGGTCGTTGAAATACTAAGCTAATTAATTTGTGTTCTGTAAGGAAAGATTGATGTTAATTGAAACGTTGAAGGTATGTTTTTGGCTGCTGGGTAGACTTCATTCAACCTGACGCAGTTTAGTCTGTGATCAACCAGACTGCTCGCGGATGGGCTCATTTTAAGCGGGGAAATCTAAGCTTTCCAACGGCGTATGGCAAGACTATATTCACCAAAGGGTCGTTGAAATACTAAGCTAATTAATTTGTGTTCTGTAAGGAAAGATTGATGTTAATTGAAACGTTGAAGGTATGTTTTTAGCTGCTGGGTAGACTTCAGTCAACCTGACGCAGTTTAGTCTGTGATCAACCAGACTGCTCGCGGATGGGCTCATTTTAAGCGGGGAAATCTAAGCTTTCCAACGGCGTATGGCAAGACTATATCGACTCATGGGTCGTTGAAATACTAAGCTAATTAATTTGTGTTTTGTAAGGAAAGATTGATGTTAATTGAAACGTTGAAGGTATGTTTTTAGCTGCTGGGTAGACTTCAGTCAACCTGACGCAGTTTAGTCTGTGATCAACCAGACTGCTCGCGGATGGGCTCATTTTAAGCGGGGAAATCTAAGCTTTCCAACGGCGTATGGCAAGACTATATCCACCAAAGGGTCGTTGAAATACTAAGCTAATTAATTTGTGTTCTGTAAGGAAAGATTGATGTTAATTGAAACGTTTAAGGTATGTTTTTAGCTGCTGGGTAGACTTCAGTCAACCTGACGCAGTTTAGTCTGTGATCAACCAGACTGCTCGCGGATGGGCTCATTTTAAGCGGGGAAATCTAAGCTTTCCAACGGCGTATGGCAAGACTATATTCACTAAAGGGTCGTTGAAATACTAAGCTAATTCATTTGTGTTCTGTAAGGAAAGATTGATGTTAATTGAAACGTTGAAGGTATGTCTTTAGCTGCTGTGTAGACTTCAGTCAACCTGACGCAGATTTGTCTGTGAGCAACCAAATTGCTCGGAGATTGGCTCATTTTAAACGGGGAAATCTAAGCTTTCCAACGACGTATGGCATGACTATATTTGCCCATGGGTCGTCGAAATAATAAGCTGATTCATGTGTGTTCTGTTGGCTGTGGAAAGAAAATAGCACACAAGTCATACCAAGTCACCTTTATTTTTCAGTGATAAACATTAATAAATAAACAGTATGGACATTGTATAAACAGTTGTATAAAAAGTGTAAACGGTATGAACAGTGTTCTTATAAAAGATATCAATATCAATACTGATCACGTGTGTATTTTATATTTCCAGGTTATTTGTTGATGAGCCAGAGCCTGTGACTCCCACCAACCGGCCCGTTCAGCCCACTGCGTTGTCGTCCTCCACCCGGCCGAAGCCTCCTGCGCCCACCCGCCTCCAGCCGAGGCCTCCTGCTGCATCAGCCTGTGGCCCGCCCGCCCCCTGTGTCGGCAGCACCCATACCGCTGGTCCTCCCCGCACAGCCACAGGCCCCCTCCGTCCTGCTTCGTGGGCCATCCTGCAGCTGTCTCTGCAGTCATCGTGTGTCAAAACCATTCAAACTTGTATATGGTAACATTTCAAAATGACACCAGCATAAATGAGGACCTTGCAATAGGTTGTGTGTTACAGGACCCCCCTGGCATACAGCTGTATGTCTCTGTGAAGGTGGTTGTGAAGAACTGCATCCGGCTGAACAAGTACAAGTGCCGGCGAGGCAGCAACTCTCTCGAGGGGTTGCACGCCCACCTGGTTAACGCCATCCCTTCACAGCGATATGGGATCATGCCGTTCCAAGTAAGTGATTAAAACACACACACACACACACACACACACACACACACACACACACACACACGCGCGCGCGCATATATACACACACACACACACACTCGCATATATACACACACATATATATATATACTTAAACATAGCTGACCCTTTTTTTCCCCCTTCTCGGGGATTATGCTCCCAGTTTTGATCTCGGACGTCTGGTCACTTATAGCATATAATAATATTCTATTACTGTTAAGCCAACTATGAATAATAAAACAGGCCAAAACATGTGTCCTTTATCATAGCTACACGTATTACAAAAAAAACGCGTGAATTGAAAAGTTGAAGGTATGTTTTTAGCTGCTGGGTAGACTTCAGTCAACCTGACGCAGTTTAGTCTGTGATCAACCAGACTGCTCGCGGATGGGCTCATTTTAAGCGGGGAAATCTAAGCTTTCCAACGGCGTATGGCAAGTCTATATTAACTAAAGGGTCGTTGAAATACTAAGCTAATTCATTTGTGTTCTGTAAGGAAAGATTGATGTTAATTGAAACGTTGAAGGTATGTCTTTAGCTGCTGTGTAGACTTCAGTCAACCTGACGCAGATTTGTCTGTGAGCAACCAAATTGCTCGGAGATGGGCTCATTTTAAACGGGGAAATCTAAGCTTTCCAACGACGTATGGCATGACTATATTTGCCCATGGGTCGTCGAAATAATAAGCTGATTCATGTGTGTTCTGTTGGCTGTGGAAAGAAAATAGCACACAAGTCATACCAAGTCACCTTTATTTTTCAGTGATAAACATTAATAAATAAACAGTATGGACATTGTATAAACAGTTGTATAAAAAGTGTAAACGGTATGAACAGTGTTCTTATAAAAGATATCAATATCAATACTGATCACGTGTGTATTTTATATTTCCAGGTTATTTGTTGATGAGCCAGAGCCTGTGACTCCCACCAACCGGCCCGTTCAGCCCACTGCGTTGTCGTCCTCCACCCGGCCGAAGCCTCCTGCGCCCACCCGCCTCCAGCCGAGGCCTCCTGCTGCGTCAGCCTGTGGCCCGCCCGCCCCCTGTGTCGGCAGCACCCATACCGCTGGTCCTCCCCGCACAGCCACAGGCCCCCTCCGTCCTGCTTCGTGGGCCATCCTGCAGCTGTCTCTGCAGTCATCGTGTGTCAAAACCATTCAAACTTGTATATGGTAACATTTCAAAATGACACCAGCATAAATGAGGACCTTGCAATAGGTTGTGTGTTACATGACCCCCCTGGCATACAGCTGTATGTCTCTGTGAAGGTGGTTGTGAAGAACTGCATCCGGCTGAACAAGTACAAGTGCCGGTGAGGCAGCAACTCTCTCGAGGGGTTGCACGCCCACCTGGTTAACGCCGTCCCTTCACAGTGATGTGGGATCATGCCGTTCCAAGTAAGTGATTAAAACACACACACACACACACACACACACACACACACACACACACACACACACACACACGCGCGCATATATACACACACACACACACTTATATATACACACACATATATATATATACTTAAACATAGCTGACCCTTTTTTTCCCCCTTCTCGGGGATTATGCTCCCAGTTTTGATCTCGGACGTCTGGTCACTTATAGCATATAATAATATTCTATTACTGTTAAGCCAACTATGAATAATAAAACAGGCCAAAACATGTGTCCTTTATCATAGCTACACGTATTACAAAAAAAACGCGTGAATTGAAAAGTTGAAGGTATGTTTTTAGCTGCTGGGTAGACTTCATTCAACCTGACGCAGTTTATTCTGTGAGCAACCAGACTGCTCGCGGATGGGCTCATTTTAAGCGGGGAAATCTAAGGTTCCCAACGGCGTATGGCTAGACTATATTGACTCATGGGTCGTTGAAATACTAAGCTAATTAATTTGTGTTCTGTAAGGAAAGATTGATGTTAATTGAAACGTTGAAGGTATGTTTTTAGCTGCTGGGTAGACTTCAGTCAACCTGACACAGTTTTGTCTCTGAGCAACCAAATTGCTTGGGGATGGGCTCATTATAAGCGGGGAAATCTAAGCTTTTCAATGGCGTATGGCAAGACTATATACACCAAAGGGCCTTTGAAATACTAAGCTAATTAATTTGTGTTCTGTAAGGAAAGATTGATGTTAATTGAAACGTTAAAGGTATGTTTTTAGCTGCTGGGTAGACTTCATTCAACCTGACGCAGTTTAGTCTGTGATCAACCAGACTGCTAGCGGATGGGCTCATTTTAAGCGGGGAAATCTAAGCTTTCCAACGGCCTATGGCAAGACTATATTGACTCATGGGTCATTGAAATACTAAGCTAATTAATTTGTGTTCTGTCAGGAAAGATTGATGTTAATTGAAACGTTGAAGGTATGTTTTTAGCTGCTGGGTAGACTTCAGTCAACCTGACGCAGTTTAGTCTGTGATCAACCAGACTGCTCGCGGATGGGCTCATTTTAAGCGGGGAAATCTAAGCTTTTCAACGGCGTATGGCAAGACTATATTCACCAATGGCCCGTTGAAATACTAAGCTAATTAATTTGTGTTCTGTAAGGAAAGATTGATGTCAATTGAAACGTTAAAGGTATGTTTTTAGCTGCTGGGTAGACTTCATTCAACCTGACGCAGTTTAGTCTGTGATCAACCAGACTGCTCGCGGATGGGCTCATTTTAAGCGGGGAAATCTAAGCTTTCCAACGGCGTATGGCAAGACTATATTGACTCATGGGTCATTGAAATACTAAGCTAATTAATTTGTGTTCTGTAAGGAAAGATTGATGTTAATTGAAACGTTGAAGGTATGTTTTTAGCTGCTGGGTAGACTTCAGTCAACCTGACGCAGTTTAGTCTGTGATCAACCAGACTGCTCGCGGATGGGCTCATTTTAAGCGGGGAAATCTAAGCTTTCCAACGGCGTATGGCAAGAGTATATTGACTCATGGGTCGTTGAAATACTAAGCTAATTAATTTGTGTTCTGTAAGGAAAGATTGATGTTAATTGAAACGTTGAAGGTATGTTTTTAGCTGCTGGGTAGACTTCAGTCAACCTGACGCAGTTTAGTCTGTGATCAACCAGACTGCTCGCGGATGGGCTCATTTTAAGCGGGGAAATCTAAGCTTTCCAACGGCGTATGGCAAGACTATATTGACTCATGGGTCATTGAAATACTAAGCTAATTAATTTGTGTTCTGTAAGGAAAGATTGATGTTAATTGAAACGTTGAAGGTATGTTTTTAGCTGCTGGGTAGACTTCAGTCAACCTGACGCAGTTTAGTCTGTGATCAACCAGACTGCTCGCGGATGGGCTCATTTTAAGCGGGGAAATCTAAGCTTTCCAACGGCGTATGGCAAGAGTATATTGACTCATGGGTCGTTGAAATACTAAGCTAATTAATTTGTGTTCTGTAAGGAAAGATTGATGTTAATTGAAACGTTGAAGGTATGTTTTTAGCTGCTGGGTAGACTTCAGTCAACCTGACGCAGTTTAGTCTGTGATCAACCAGACTGCTCGAGGATGGGCTCATTTTAAGCGGGGAAATCTAAGCTTTCCAACGGCGTATGGCAAGACTATATTCACTAAAGGGTCGTTGAAATACTAAGCTAATTAATTTGTGTTCTGTAAGGAAAGATTGATGTTAATTGAAACGTTGAAGGTATGTCTTTAGCTGCTGTGTAGACTTCAGTCAACCTGACGCAGATTTGTCTGTGAGCAACCAAATTGCTCGGAGATGGGCTCATTTTAAACGGGGAAATCTAAGCTTTCCAACGACGTATGGCATGACTATATTTGCCCATGGGTCGTCGAAATAATAAGCTGATTCATGTGTGTTCTGTTGGCTGTGGAAAGAAAATAGCACACAAGTCATACCAAGTCACCTTTATTTTTCAGTGATAAACATTAATAAATAAACAGTATGGACATTGTATAAACAGTTGTATAAAAAGTGTAAACGGTATGAACAGTGTTCTTATAAAAGATATCAATATCAATACTGATCACGTGTGTATTTTATATTTCCAGGTTATTTGTTGATGAGCCAGAGCCTGTGACTCCCACCAACCGGCCCGTTCAGCCCACTGCGTTGTCGTCCTCCACCCGGCCGAAGCCTCCTGCGCCCACCCGCCTCCAGCCGAGGCCTCCTGCTGCGTCAGCCTGTGGCCCGCCCGCCCCCTGTGTCGGCAGCACCCATACCGCTGGTCCTCCCCGCACAGCCACAGGCCCCCTCCGTCCTGCTTCGTGGGCCATCCTGCAGCTGTCTCTGCAGTCATCGTGTGTCAAAACCATTCAAACTTGTATATGGTAACATTTCAAAATGACACCAGCATAAATGAGGACCTTGCAATAGGTTGTGTGTTACATGACCCCCCTGGCATACAGCTGTATGTCTCTGTGAAGGTGGTTGTGAAGAACTGCATCCGGCTGAACAAGTACAAGTGCCGGTGAGGCAGCAACTCTCTCGAGGGGTTTCACGCCCACCTGGTTAACGCCATCCCTTCACAGCGATGTGGGATCATGCCGTTCCAAGTAAGTGATTAAAACACACACACACACACACACACACACACACACACACACACACAAACACACACGCGCATATATACACACACACACACGCATATATACACACACATATATATATATACTTAAACATAGCTGACCCTTTTTTTCCCCCTTCTCGGGGATTATGCTCCCAGTTTTGATCTCGGACGTCTGGTCACTTATAGCATATAACAATATTCTATTACTGTTAAGCCAACTATGAATAATAAAACAGGCCAAAACATGTGTCCTTTATCATAGCTACACGTATTACAAAAAAAACGCGTGAATTGAAAAGTTGAAGGTGTGTTTTTAGCTGCTGGGTAGACTTCAGTCAACCTGACGCAGTTTTGTCTTTGAGCAACCAAATTGCTCGGGGATGGGCTCATTTTAAGCGGGGAAATCTAAGGTTCCCAACGGCGTATGGCAAGATTATATTGAGTCATGGGTCGTTGAAATACTAAGCTAATTAATTTCTGTTCTTTATTGAAAGATTGATCTTAATTGAAACGTTGAAGGTATGTTTTTAGCTGCTGGGTAGACTTCAGTCAACCTGACGCAGTTTTGTCTGTGAGCAAGCAGACTGCTCGCGGATGGGCTCATTTTAAGCGGGGAAATCTAAGCTTTCCAACGGCGTATTGCAAGACTATATTGACTCATTGGTCGTTGAAATACTAAGCTAATTAATTTGTGATCTGTAAGGAAAGATTGATGTTAATTGAAACGTTGAAGGTATGTTTTTAGCTGCTGGGTAGACTTCAGTCAACCTGACACAGTTTTGTCTCTGAGCAACCAAATTGCTTGGGGATGGGCTCATTATAAGCGGGGAAATCTAAGCTTTTCAACGGCGTATGGCAAGACTATATTCACCAAAGGGCCTTTGAAATACTAAGCTAATTAATTTGTGTTCTGTAAGGAAAGATTTATGTTAATTGAAACGTTAAAGGTATGTTTTTAGCTGCTGGGTAGACTTCATTCAACCTGACGCAGTTTAGTCTGTGATCAACCAGACTGCTCGCGGATGGGCTCATTTTAAGCGGGGAAATCTAAGCTTTCCAACGGCCTATGGCAAGACTATATTGACTCATGGGTCATTGAAATACTAAGCTAATTAATTTGTGTTCTGTAAGGAAAGATTGATGTTAATTGAAACGTTGAAGGTATGTTTTTAGCTGCTGGGTAGACTTCAGTCAACCTGACGCAGTTTAGTCTGTGATCAACCAGACTGCTCGCGGATGGGCTCATTTTAAGCGGGGAAATCTAAGCTTTTCAACGGCGTATGGCAAGACTATATTCACCAATGGCCCGTTGAAATACTAAGCTAATTAATTTGTGTTCTGTAAGGAAAGATTGATGTCAATTGAAACGTTAAAGGTATGTTTTTAGCTGCTGGGTAGACTTCATTCAACCTGACGCAGTTTAGTCTGTGATCAACCAGACTGCTCGCGGATGGGCTCATTTTAAGCGGGGAAATCTAAGCTTTCCAACGGCGTATGGAAAGACTATATTGACTCATGGGTCGTTGAAATACTAAGCTAATTAATTTGTGTTCTGTAAGGAAAGATTGATGTTAATTGAAACGTTGAAGGTATGTCTTTAGCTGCTGTGTAGACTTCAGTCAACCTGACGCAGATTTGTCTGTGAGCAACCAAATTGCTCGGGGATGGGCTCATTATAAGCGGGGAAATCTACGCTTTCCAACGGCGTATGGCAAGACTATATTCACCAAAGGGCCGTTGAAATACTAAGCTAATTAATTTGTGTTCTGTAAGGAAAGATTGATGTTAATTGAAACCTTAAAGGTATGTTTTTAGCTGCTGGGTAGACTTCATTCAACCTGACGCAGTTTAGTCTGTGATCAACCAGACTGCTCGCGGATGGGCTCATTTTAAGCGAGGAAATGTAAGCTTTCCAACGGCGTATGGCAAGACTATATTGACTCATGGGTCGTTGAAATACTAAGCTAATTAATTTGTGTTCTGTAAGGAAAGATTGATGTTAATTGAAACGTTGAAGGTATGTTTTTAGCTGCTGGGTAGACTTCAGTCAACCTGACGCAGTTTAGTCTGTGATCAACCAGACTGCTCGAGGATGGGCTCATTTTAAGCGGGGAAATCTAAGCTTTCCAACGGCGTATGGCAAGCCTATATTCACTAAAGGGTCGTTGAAATACTAAGCTAATTAATTTGTGTTCTGTAAGGAAAGATTGATGTTAATTGAAACGTTGAAGGTATGTCTTTAGCTGCTTTGTAGACTTCAGTCAACCTCACGCAGATTTGTCTGTGAGCAACCAAATTGCTCGGAGATGGGCTCATTTTAAACGGGGAAATCTAAGCTTTCCAACGACATATGGCATGACTATATTCGCCCATGGGTCGTCGAAATAATAAGCTGATTCATGTGTGTTCTGTTGGCTGTGGAAAGAAAATAGCACACAAGTCATACCAAGTCACCTTTATTTTTCAGTGATAAACATTAATAAATAAACAGTATGGACATTGTATAAACAGTTGTATAAAAAGTGTAAACGGTATGAACAGTGTTCTTATAAAAGATATCAATATCAATACTGATCACGTGTGTATTTTATATTTCCAGGTTATTTGTTGATGAGCCAGAGCCTGTGACTCCCACCAACCGGCCCGTTCAGCCCACTGCGTTGTCGTCCTCCACCCGGCCGAAGCCTCCTGCGCCCACCCGCCTCCAGCCGAGGCCTCCTGCTGCGTCAGCCTGTGGCCCGCCCGCCCCCTGTGTCGGCAGCACCCATACCGCTGGTCCTCTCCGCACAGCCACAGGCCCCCTCCGTCCTGCTTCGTGGGCCATCCTGCAGCTGTCTCTGCAGTCATCGTGTGTCAAAACCATTCAAACTTGTATATGGTAACATTTCAAAATGACACCAGCATAAATGAGGACCTTGCAATAGGTTGTGTGTTACATGACCCCCCTGGCATACAGCTGTATGTCTCTGTGAAGTCGGTTGTGAAGAACTGCATCCGGCTGAACAAGTACAAGTGCCGGTGAGGCAGCAACTCTCTCGAGGGGTTGCACGCCCACCTGGTTAACGCCGTCCCTTCACAGCAATGTGGGATCATGCCGTTCCAAGTAAGTGATTAAAACACACACACACACACACACACACACACACACACACACACACACACACACACACGCGCGCATATATACACACACACACACACTTATATATACACACACATATATATATATACTTAAACATAGCTGACCCTTTTTTTCCCCCTTCTCGGGGATTATGCTCCCAGTTTTGATCTCGGACGTCTGGTCACTTATAGCATATAATAATATTCTATTACTGTTAAGCCAACTATGAATAATAAAACAGGCCAAAACATGTGTCCTTTATCATAGCTACACGTATTACAAAAAAAAACGCGTGAATTGAAAAGTTTAAGGTATGTTTTTAGCTGCTAGGTAGACTTCATTCAACCTGACGCAGTTTAGTCTGTGAGCAACTAAATTGCTCGCGGATGGGCTCATTTTAAGCGGGGAAATCTAAGGTTCCCAACGGCGTATGGCAAGACTATATTGAGTCATGGGTCGTTGAAATACTAAGCTAATTAATTTCTGTTCTTTATGGAAAGATTGATCTTAATTGAAACGTTGAAGGTATGTTTTTAGCTGCTGGGTAGACTTCAGTCAACCTGACGCAGTTTTGTCTGTGAGCAACCAGACTGCTCGCGGATGGGCTCATTTTAAGCAGGGAAATCTAAGCTTTCCAACGGCGTATGGCTAGACTATATTCACCAAAGGGCCGTTGAAATACTAAGCTAATTAATTTGTGTTCTGTAAGGAAAGATTGATGTTAATTGAAACGTTAAAGGTATGTTTTTAGCTGCTGGGTAGACTTCAGTCAACCTGACGCAGTTTTGTCTCTGAGCAACTAAATTGCTTGGGGATGGGCTCATTTTAAGCGGGGAAATCTAAGCTTTCCAACGGCGTATGGCAAGACTATATTTACCAAAGGGTCGTTGAAATACTAAGCTAATTAATTTGTGTTCTGTAAGGAAAGATTGATGTTAATTGAAACGTTGAAGGTATGTTTTTAGCTGCTGGGTAGACTTCATTCAACCTGACGCAGTTTAGTCTGTGATCAACCAGACTGCTGGCGGATGGGCTCATTTTAAGTGGGGAAATCTAAGCTTTTCAACGGCGTATGGCAAGACTATATTCACCAAAGGGCCTTTGAAATACTAAGCTAATTAATTTGTGTTCTGTAAGGAAAGATTGATGTTAATTGAAACGTTAAAGGTATGTTTTTAGC
Source organism: Urophycis tenuis (assembly GCA_036785325.1). Lineage (NCBI taxonomy): Eukaryota > Metazoa > Chordata > Actinopteri > Gadiformes > Phycidae > Urophycis > Urophycis tenuis. The sequence continues at coordinate 64,962 of JAXIVH010000548.1, forward strand.
TGCTGGGTAGACTTCAGTCAACCTGACGCAGTTTAGTCTGTGATCGACCAGACTGCTCGCGGATGGGCTCATTTTAAGCGGGGAAATCTAAGCTTTCCAACGGCGTATGGCAAGACTATATTGACTCATGGGTCGTTGAAATACTAAGCTAATTAATTTGTGTTCTGTAAGGAAAGATTGATGTTAATTGAAACGTTGAAGGTATGTTTTTAGCTGCTGGGTAGACTTCAGTCAACCTGACGCAGTTTAGTCTGTGATCAACCAGACTGCTCGCGGATGGGCTCATTTTAAGCGGGGAAATCTAAGCTTTCCAACGGCGTATGGCAAGACTATATTCACTAAAGGGTCGTTGAAATACTAAGCTAATTAATTTGTGTTCTGTAAGGAAAGATTGATGTTAATTGAAACGTTGAAGGTATGTCTTTAGCTGCTGTGTAGACTTCAGTCAACCTGACGCAGATTTGTCTGTGAGCAACCAAATTGCTCGGAGATGGGCTCATTTTAAACGGGGAAATCTAAGCTTCCCAACGACGTATGGCATGACTATATTTGCCCATGGGTCGTCGAAATAATAAGCTGATTCATGTGTGTTCTGTTGGCTGTGGAAAGAAAATAGCACACAAGTCATACCAAGTCACCTTTATTTTTCAGTGATAAACATTAATAAATAAACAGTATGGACATTGTATAAACAGTTGTATAAAAAGTGTAAACGGTATGAACAGTGTTCTTATAAATGATATCAATATCAATACTGATCACGTGTGTATTTTATATTTCCAGGTTATTTGTTGATGAGCCAGAGCCTGTGACTCCCACCAACCGGCCCGTTCAGCCCACTGCGTTGTCGTCCTCCACCCGGCCGAAGCCTCCTGCTCCCACCCGCCTCCAGCCGAGGCCTCCTGCTGCTTCAGCCTGTGGCCCTTCCGCCCCCTGTGTCGGCAGCACCCATACCGCTGGTCCTCCCCGCACAGCCACAGGCCCCCTCCGTCCTGCTTCGTGGGCCATCCTGCAGCTGTCTCTGCAGTCATCGTGTGTCAAAACCATTCAAACTTGTATATGGTAACATTTCAAAATGACACCAGCATAAATGAGGACCTTGCAATAGGTTGTGTGTTACAGGACCCCCCTGGCATACAGCTGTATGTCTCTGTGAAGGTGGTTGTGAAGAACTGCATCCGGCTGAACAAGTACAAGTGCCGGCGAGGCAGCAACTCTCTCGAGGGGTTGCACGCCCACCTGGTTAACGCCATCCCTTCACAGCGATATGGGATCATGCCGTTCCAAGTAAGTGATTAAAACACACACACACACACACACACACACACACACACACACACACGCGCGTGCGCATATATACACACACATACACACACTCGCATATATACACACACATATATATATATACTTAAACATAGCTGACCCTTTTTTTCCCCCTTCTCGGGGATTATGCTCCCAGTTTTGATCTCGGACGTCTGGTCACTTATAGCATATAATAATATTCTATTACTGTTAAGCCAACTATGAATAATAAAACAGGCCAAAACATGTGTCCTTTATCATAGCTACACGTATTACAAAAAAAACGCGTGAATTGAAAAGTTGAAGGTATGTTTTTAGCTGCTGGGTAGACTTCAGTCAACCTGACGCAGTTTAGTCTGTGATCAACCAGACTGCTCGCGGATGGGCTCATTTTAAGCGGGGAAATCTAAGCTTTCCAACGGCGTATGGCAAGTCTATATTCACTAAAGGGTCGTTGAAATACTAAGCTAATTAATTTCTGTTCTTTATTGAAAGATTGATCTTAATTGAAACGTTGAAGGTATGTTTTTAGCTGCTGGGTAGACTTCAGTCAACCTGACGCAGTTTTGTCTGTGAGCAAGCAGACTGCTCGCGGATGGCCTCATTTTAAGCGGGGAAATCTAAGCTTTCCAACGGCGTATGGCAAGACTATATTGACTCATTGGTCGTTGAAATACTAAGCTAATTAATTTGTGATCTGTAAGGAAAGATTGATGTTAATTGAAACGTTGAAGGTATGTTTTTAGCTGCTGGGTAGACTTCAGTCAACCTGACACAGTTTTGTCTCTGAGCAACCAAATTGCTTGGGGATGGGCTCATTTTAAGCGGGGAAATCTAAGCTTTCCAACGGCGTATGGCAAGACTATATTGACTCATGGGTCGTTGAAATACTAAGATAATTAATTTGTGTTCTGTAAGGAAAGATTGATGTTAATTGAAACGTTGAAGGTATGTTTTTAGCTGCTGGGTAGACTTCACTCAACCTGACACAGTTTTGTCTGTGATCAACCAGACTGCTGGCGGATGGGCTCATTTTAAGCAGGGAAATCTAAGCTTTTCAACGGCGTATGGTAAGACTATATTCACCAAAGGGCCGTTGAAATACTAAGCTAATTAATTTGTGTTCTGTAAGGAAAGATTGATGTTAATTGAAACGTTAAAGGTATGTTTTTGGCTGCTGGGTAGACTTCATTCAACCTGACGCAGTTTAGTCTGTGATCAACCAGACTGCTCGCGGATGGGCTCATTTTAAGCGGGGAAATCTAAGCTTTCCAACGGCGTATGGCAAGACTATATTGACTCATGGGTCGTTGAAATACTAAGCTAATTAATTTGTGTTCTGTAAGGAAAGATTGATGTTAATTGAAACGTTGAAGGTATGTTTTTAGCTGCTGGGTAGACTTCAGTCAACCTGACGCAGTTTAGTCTGTGAGCAACCAAATTGCTCGGGGATGGGCTCATTATAAGCGGGGAAATCTAAGCTTTCCAACGGCGTATGGCAAGACTATATTCACCAAAGGGTCGTTGAAATACTAAGCTAATTAATTTGTGTTCTGTAAGGAAAGATTGATGTTAATTGAAACGTTGAAGGTATGTTTTTAGCTGCTGGGTAGACTTCAGTCAACCTGACGCAGTTTAGTCTGTGATCAACCAGACTGCTCGCGGATGGGCTCATTTTAAGCGGGGAAATCTAAGCTTTCCAACGGCGTATGGCAAGACTATATCGACTCATGGGTCGTTGAAATACTAAGCTAATTAATTTGTGTTCTGTAAGGAAAGATTGATGTTAATTGAAACGTTGAAGGTATGTTTTTAGCTGCTGGGTATACTTCAGTCAACCTGACGCAGTTTAGTCTGTGATCAACCAGACTGCTGGCGGATGGGCTCATTATAAGCGGGGAAATCTAAGCTTTTCAACGGCGTATGGCAAGACTATATTCACCAAAGGGCCGTTGAAATACTAAGCTAATTAATTTGTTTTCTGTAAGGAAAGATTGATGTTAATTGAAACGTTAAAGGTATGTTTTTAGCTGCTGGGTAGACTTCATTCAACCTGACGCAGTTTAGTCTGTGATCAACCAGACTGCTCGCGGATGGGCTCATTTTAAGCGGGGAAATCTAAGCTTTCCAACGGCGTATGGCAAGACTATATTGACTCATGGGTCGTTGAAATACTAAGCTAATTAATTAGTGTTCTGTAAGGAAAGATTGATGTTAATTGAAACGTTGAAGGTATGTTTTTAGCTGCTGGGTAGACTTCAGTCAACCTGACGCAGTTTAGTCTGTGATCAACCAGACTGCTCGCGGATGGGCTCATTTTAAGCGGGGAAATCTAAGCTTTTCAACGGCGTATGGCAAGACTATATTCACCAATGGCCCGTTGAAATACTAAGCTAATTAATTTGTGTTCTTTAAGGAAAGATTGATGTCAATTGAAACGTTAAAGGGATATTCCGCCATTTTTGGAAATAAGCTCATTTTCCACCTTCCCTCGAGCAAAACAATCGATCTTTACCCTTTTCCCGTTCATCCAGCCGTTCTGTGAGTCTGGGGGTACAACTTTTAGCTGTAGCTTAGCATAGATCATTGAATCGGATTAGACCATTAGCATCTCGCCCGCTTAAAAGTGACTACGATTTCCGGAATTTTTCCATTTAAAACTTGTCTCTTCTCAAGTTTGAAAGTGCAATAAGACCAACGGAAAATGAAACGTGGCGATTTTCTAGGCTGATTTTACCCGGAACTATATTCTCTTTCTGGCGTAATAATCAAGGAAAGTTGCAAAGGTACCATGGGCATAGTGATATGACACAGCGCCTCAATAGTCCCTGTAGGCTTCTTCCGGCAATACAACCAACGTGATTACCGGGACTATACTTTGAGGCGCGTCATATCACTGCGCCCATGGTACCTTTGCAACTTTCCTTGATTATTACGCCAGAAAGAGAATATAGTTCCGGGTAAAATCAGCCTAGAAAATCGCCACGTTTCATTTTTCGTTTGTCTTATTGCACTTTCAAACTTGAGAAGAGACAAGTTTTAAATGGAAAAATTCCGGAAATTGTAGTCACTTTTAAGCGGGCGAGATGCTAATGGTCTAATCCGATTCAATGATCTATGCTAAGCTACAGCTAAAAGTTGTACCCCCAGACTCACAGAACGGCTGGATGAACGGGAAAAGGGTAAAGATCGATTGTTTTGCTCGAGGGAAGGTGGAAAATGAGCTTATTTCCAAAAATGGCGGAATATCCCTTTAAAGGTATGTTTTTAGCTGCTGGGTAGACTTCATTCAACCTGACGCAGTTTAGTCTGTGATCAACCAGACTGCTCGCGGATGGGCTCATTTTAAGCGGGGAAATCTAAGCTTCCCAACGGCGTATGGAAAGACTATATTGACTCATGGGTCGTTGAAATACTAAGCTAATTAATTTGTCTTCTGTAAGGAAAGATTGATGTTAATTGAAACGTTGAAGGTATGTTTTTAGCTGCTGGGTAGACTTCAGTCAACCTGACGCAGTTTAGTCTGTGAGCAACCAAATTGCTCAGGGACGGGCTTATTATAAGCGGGGAAATCTAAGCTTTCCAACGGCGTATGGCAAGACTATATTCACCAAAGGGTCGTTGAAATACTAAGCTAATTAATTTGTGTTCTGTAAGGAAAGATTGATGTTAATTGAAACGTTAAAGGTATGTTTTTAGCTGCTGGGTAGACTTCATTCAACCTGACGCAGTTTAGTCTGTGATCAACCAGACTGCTCGCGGATGGGCTCATTTTAAGCGGGGAAATCTAAGCTTTCCAACGGCGTATGGCAAGACTATATTGACTCATGGGTCATTGAAATACTAAGCTAATTAATTTGTGTTCTGTAAGGAAAGATTGATGTTAATTGAAACGTTGAAGGTATGTTTTTAGCTGCTGGGTAGACTTCAGTCAACCTGACGCAGTTTAGTCTGTGATCAACCAGACTGCTCGCGGATGGGCTCATTTTAAGCGGGGAAATCTAAGCTTTCCAACGGCGTATGGAAAGACTATATTGACTCATGGGTCGTTGAAATACTAAGCTAATTAATTTGTGTTCTGTAAGGAAAGATTGATGTTAATTGAAACGTTGAAGGTATGTTTTTAGCTGCTGGGTAGACTTCAGTCAACCTGACGCAGTTTAGTCTGTGAGCAACCAAATTGCTCGCGGATGGGCTCATTTTAAGCGGGGAAATCTAAGGTTCCCAACGGCGTATGGCAAGACTATATTGAGTCATGGGTCGTTGAAATACTAAGCTAATTAATTTCTGTTCTTTATTGAAAGATTGATCTTAATTGAAACGTTGAAGGTATGTTTTTAGCTGCTGGGTAGACTTCAGTCAACCTGACGCAGTTTTGTCTGTGAGCAAGCAGACTGCTCGCGGATGGGCTCATTTTAAGCAGGGAAATCTAAGCTTTCCAACGGCGTATGGCTAGACTTTATTGACTCATGGGTCGTTGAAATACTAAGCTAATTAATTTGTGTTCTGTAAGGAAAGATTGATGTTAATTGAAACGTTGAAGGTATGTTTTTAGCTGCTGGGTAGACTTCAGTCAACCTGACGCAGTTTAGTCTCTGATCAACCAGACTGCTCGCGGATGGGCTCATTTTAAGCGGGGAAATCTAAGCTTTTCAACGGCGTATGGCAAGGCTATATTCACCAATGGCCCGTTGAAATACTAAGCTAATTAATTTGTGTTCTGTAAGGAAAGATTGATGTCAATTGAAACGTTAAAGGTATGTTTTTAGCTGCTGGGTAGACTTCATTCAACCTGACGCAGTTTAGTCTGTGATCAACCAGACTGCTCGCGGATGGGCTCATTTTAAGCGGGGAAATCTAAGCTTTCCAACGGCGTATGGCAAGACTATATTGACTCATGGGTCATTGAAATACTAAGCTAATTAATTTGTGGTCTGTAAGGAAAGATTGATGTTAATTGAAACGTTGAAGGTATGTTTTTAGCTGCTGGGTAGACTTCAGTCAACCTGACGCAGTTTAGTCTGTGATCAACCAGACTGCTCGCGGATGGGCTCATTTTAAGCGGGGAAATCTAAGCTTTCCAACGGCGTATGGCAAGACTATATTGACTCATGGGTCATTGAAATACTAAGCTAATTAATTTGTGGTCTGTAAGGAAAGATTGATGTTAATTGAAACGTTGAAGGTATGTTTTTAGCTGCTGGGTAGACTTCAGTCAACCTGACGCAGTTTAGTCTGTGATCAACCAGACTGCTCGAGGATGGGCTCATTTTAAGCGGGGAAATCTAAGCTTTCCAACGGCGTATGGCAAGACTATATTCACTAAAGGGTCGTTGAAATACTAAGCTAATTAATTTGTGTTCTGTAAGGAAAGATTGATGTTAATTGAAACGTTGAAGGTATGTCTTTAGCTGCTGTGTAGACTTCAGTCAACCTGATGCAGATTTGTCTGTGAGCAACCAAATTGCTCGGAGATGGGCTCATTTTAAACGGGGAAATCTAAGCTTTCCAACGACGTATGGCATGACTATATTTGCCCATGGGTCGTCAAAATAATAAGCTGATTCATGTGTGTTCTGTTGGCTGTGGAAAGAAAATAGCACACAAGTCATACCAAGTCACCTTTATTTTTCAGTGATAAACATTAATAAATAAACAGTATGGACATTGTATAAACAGTTGTATAAAAAGTGTAAACGGTATGAACAGTGTTCTTATAAAAGATATCAATATCAATACTGATCACGTGTGTATTTTATATTTCCAGGTTATTTGTTGATGAGCCAGAGCCTGTGACTCCCACCAACCGGCCCGTTCAGCCCACTGCGTTGTCGTCCTCCACCCGGCCGAAGCCTCCTGCGCCCACCCGCCTCCAGCCGAGGCCTCCTGCTGCGTCAGCCTGTGGCCCGCCCGCCCCCTGTGTCGGCAGCACCCATACCGCTGGTCCTCCCCGCACAGCCACAGGCCCCCTCCGTCCTGCTTCGTGGGCCATCCTGCAGCTGTCTCTGCAGTCATCGTGTGTCAAAACCATTCAAACTTGTATATGGTAACATTTCAAAATGACACCAGCATAAATGAGGACCTTGCAATAGGTTGTGTGTTACAGGACCCCCCTGGCATACAGCTGTATGTCTCTGTGAAGGTGGTTGTGAAGAACTGCATCCGGCTGAACAAGTACAAGTGCCGGTGAGGCAGCAACTCTCTCGAGGGGTTGCACGCCCACCTGGTTAACGCCATCCCTTCACAGCGATGTGGGATCATGCCGTTCCAAGTAAGTGATTAAAACACACACACACACACACACACACACACACACACACACACACACACACACACACACACACGCATATATACACACACACACACGCATATATACACACACATATATATATATACTTAAACATAGCTGACCCTTTTTTTCCCCCTTCTCGGGGATTATGCTCCCAGTTTTGATCTCGGACGTCTGGTCACTTATAGCATATAATAATATTCTATTACTGTTAAGCCAACTATGAATAATAAAACAGGCCAAAACATGTGTCCTTTATCATAGCTACACGTATTACAAAAAAAACGCGTGAATTGAAAAGTTGAAGGTATGTTTTTATCTGCTGGGTAGACTTCAGTCAACCTGACGCAGTTTTGTCTTTGAGCAACCAAATTGCTCGGGGATGGGCTCATTTTAAGCGGGGAAATCTAAGGTTCCCAACGGCCTATGGCAAGATTATATTGAGTCATGGGTCGTTGAAATACTAAGCTAATTAATTTCTGTTCTTTATTGAAAGATTGATCTTAATTGAAACGTTGAAGGTATGTTTTTAGCTGCTGGGTAGACTTCAGTCAACCTGACGCAGTTTTGTCTGTGAGCAAGCAGACTGCTCGCGGATGGCCTCATTTTAAGCGGGGAAATCTAAGCTTTCCAACGGCGTATGGCAAGACTATATTGACTCATTGGTCGTTGAAATACTAAGCTAATTAATTTGTGATCTGTAAGGAAAGATTGATGTTAATTGAAACGTTGAAGGTATGTTTTTAGCTGCTGGGTAGACTTCAGTCAACCTGACACAGTTTTGTCTCTGAGCAACCAAATTGCTTGGGGATGGGCTCATTTTAAGCGGGGAAATCTAAGCTTTCCAACGGCGTATGGCAAGACTATATTGACTCATGGGTCGTTGAAATACTAAGATAATTAATTTGTGTTCTGTAAGGAAAGATTGATGTTAATTGAAACGTTGAAGGTATGTTTTTAGCTGCTGGGTAGACTTCACTCAACCTGACACAGTTTTGTCTGTGATCAACCAGACTGCTGGCGGATGGGCTCATTTTAAGCAGGGAAATCTAAGCTTTTCAACGGCGTATGGTAAGACTATATTCACCAAAGGGCCGTTGAAATACTAAGCTAATTAATTTGTGTTCTGTAAGGAAAGATTGATGTTAATTGAAACGTTAAAGGTATGTTTTTGGCTGCTGGGTAGACTTCATTCAACCTGACGCAGTTTAGTCTGTGATCAACCAGACTGCTCGCGGATGGGCTCATTTTAAGCGGGGAAATCTAAGCTTTCCAACGGCGTATGGCAAGACTATATTGACTCATGGGTCGTTGAAATACTAAGCTAATTAATTTGTGTTCTGTAAGGAAAGATTGATGTTAATTGAAACGTTGAAGGTATGTTTTTAGCTGCTGGGTAGACTTCAGTCAACCTGACGCAGTTTAGTCTGTGAGCAACCAAATTGCTCGGGGATGGGCTCATTAT
>JAXIVH010000549.1:0-62500 GCA_036785325.1 Urophycis tenuis
TCTCTGTCTCTGTCTCTCTCTCTCTCTCTCTCTCTCTCTCTCTCTCTCTCTCTCTCTGTCTCTGTCTCTCTCCCTCCCTGTGTTTGTTCTTTGGCTCACACCTCAGTGTCCATGTGACCACCATGACCCTCACAGTGATCAGGGCCAAGTGGGTGATCCTTCCTCCCGTCTGAAACTTGTACAACTTTTTAATTAACACGAAGGTCAGCCTTCTGTCCCATGTTGGAATGAAAGGTACATACCAGCAAATGTTTTTAGATTTAATTGTGTGCAGGGCGACTGCTGTGTGTGTGTGTGTGTGTGTGTGTGTGTGTGTGTGTGTGTGTGTGTGTGTATCCATGCATGCGGTTGTGTGCATGTGTGTGTGTGTACGTGTGTGTGTGTGTGTGTGTCTGGTCAGTGTGTCCATACATGTGGGTGTGTGCGTGTGTGTGTGTGTACGTGTGTGTGTGTGTGTCTGGTCAGTGTGTCCATGCATGTTTGTGTGTGTGTGTGTGTGTGTGTGTGTGTGTGTCTGGTGAGTGTGTCCATGCATGTGGGTGTGTGCGTGTGTGTGTGTGTACGTGTGTGTGTGTGTGTGTGTGTCTGGTCAGTGTGTCCTAGCGTGTGTGTGTGTGTGTGTGTGTGTCTGGTGAGTGTGTCCATGCATGCGGGTGTGTGTGTGTGTGTGTGTGTGTGTGTGTGTGTGTGTCTGGTGAGTGTGTCCATGCATGCGGGTGTGTGTGTGTGTGTGTGTGTGTCTGGTGAGTGTGTCCATACATGGGTGTGTGTGTGTGTACGTGCTTTGCAGCTATGCAGACACAGGTGTGCTGGGTAAGACTGAAGAGGAGGGGAAGCAGAACAGAGAGCTGTGTTTTCCCCTCCACTCACCCCGGTCTGTGTGCACAACGTGCCCTGGCATCTTTGTTAACATGAAGCGTCCCGCCGGACAATGAGAAGAGCGCGGTATCATCGATGACACTTCTCATAAAATGAGCACTAATATTAATCTAATATGCATTTTAAAATGCGCACACACACAGTGACTCAGTGTTCCTACTGGAGTGTTGTGTGTGTGTGTGTGTGTGTGTGTGTGTGTGTGTGTGTGTGTGTGTGTGTGTGTGTGTGTGTGTGTGTGTGTGTGTGGAGATGCGGTGAGTCACACACATGCAGGTATACAGTAGCTGAGGTGCTGTGAGAGAGAATCAGACAGGAGTCAGATGTAGAGACCAGCAGAACACAGAGGTACCATCTGTATCCACACACACAGACACACACACAGACACACACACACACACACACACACACACACACAGAGACACACACACACACACACAGACACACACACACACACACACACACACACTCACACACACACTCACACACACAGACACACACACACACACAGACACACACACACACACACACACACACACACACACAGACACACACACACACACACACACACACACACACACACACACACACACACACACACACACAGACAGACAGACAGACACACATACACACACACAGACAGACAGACAGACAGACAGACAGACAGACAGACACACACACACACACACACACACACACACACACACTTTTGATATTTCTATCTACTTTCATCTCAGACAGGAAATGTGAGTGTCACATACAGACGCGACAGTTGTAAAAATTACAAAGAGATAAATAAAAACTATAAATAAAAAAATACAAATGAAAACTGTGCACTCACTAATCCCTTCCTTGAGAGGAATGTCGACGACAAGATAAGAAAAAAAAAATGCAACGGCTCCTAAGCCGCAAAAGATGCATCCGAAGCTGGGCAACGTTCCTGGCCGTTCCTCACCAGACAGGAAGTCCAGACGCAGACGTTTCCAGCTGCTGCCGTCTGATAAGGACCCGTCAAAACAACAGCCCAGGCTGGTCCGCTGCACTCTGGGTGCTGCAGACACGTACAGGCACGTCCACGCCGCCATGTTGGGGAGGTCGAGGGCGCCCTGTAGCCACGCGCTGCAGCCACGCCGAGACAACTGGGAGCGGTCGCCATGGCGACTCTGTTCTTGTGTCTTCTCTGTCCTTGTGTCTTCTCTGTTCTTGTGTCTTCTCTGTTCTTGTGTCTTCTCTGTTCTTGTGTCTTCTCTGTCCTTGTGTCTTCTCTGTTCTTGTGTCTTCTCTGTCCTTGTGTCTTCTCTGTTCTTGTGTCTTCTCTGTCCTTGTGTCTTCTCTGTTCTTGTGTCTTCTCTGTTCTTGTGTCTTCTCTGTTCTTGTGTCTTCTCTGTCCTTGTGTCTTCTCTGTTCTTGTGTCTTCTCTGTCCTTGTGTCTTCTCTGTCCTTGTGTCTTCTCTGTCCTTGTCCCCTCCTCCATTTTCAATAATAACATTATGCACACAACATTGTTTTCATTGACATCAACCCGCATCAATAGCCAAACAAACTGTAAACACAGGGCGCTCACATGACGTTAAGCATTTTCTGGCGCATAATGTGACGTTTTGAGAACCTAAAACCCTGTTTCTCCCGGTTGACAACACATGGCACACACGGCAACACATAACGGGTGTTTTCAGAAACCTCACTTTGGCCAGAGGTTTTAGAAATAAACGGGGTTTTCGTGTAAACGGGAGGCCAAACTGCAGGGACATATCTGCATTGGGCCTGAATGTGGACCTGCTGCTTCAGCGTGTCAGGGCGTGGGCGGGGCTTCTGAAGACGTATCCGGATGAGACCCCGCCCACCTGCATGCCTGTGCTGTGGTGCGAGGGTCGTTAAGCAAACGAGGCACACCTGGGCACTTAAACAGCTCTGTCTTTTCAGCAGCTCACCTGTACCAGGCAGCCACCACTGACCTCCCAGTCACACACCTAAGGTTCACTTAGGTCTGGCCTCAGGTTTAGCACATGCAGGATGTGAAAGTGAGGACTATGTGTGATTAACGTTTCGGTCTGCGTGTGTTTGGTCGAGGCATGGGTCACAACAGAGTGTTTGCCACAGGCGTGAGTCTGTGTGATGGTGAGTCGTGTGGAGTCAGACTGTGCAGGTTCTGACTTCCCCAAAAGACTTATTTGGCAACCGAAGGCTGGGACTTAGGAGGGGTTGGTCTCAAGTTTTTATCTTGTGTTTTCTATTGGCTTGGCAACAAGGGGCGCCACACCTCGTGTAATGGGTCAGACGTGAGTGAGGGAGTTCTTCAAGGTGCGCTGGTCCAGTGCAGGTATTAGCGTGCTGTGTGTGTGTGTGTGTGTGTGTGTGTGTGTGTGTGTGTGTGTGTGTGTGTGTGTGTGTGTGTGTGTGTGTGTGTGTGTGTGTGTGTGTGTGTGTGTGTGTGTGTGAGAGAGTCAGTCAGTCAGTCTGAACACTGGGTACTTGTCCGTGTTCCTCAGCGGTTACTCACTCAGACCACAGCGCTGTAGCGCCACTTCCAGCCAACCACGCGCTCCGCTGGCTGTGGTCCCGACACGCCAGTGCACCGGCCTCCACCCTCACTCCACCCTCACCCTCCACCCTCACCCTTTAACATGAACCGACGGGAACACCATGTGAGGACATGGGCGTTTTGTGCGGCGCGATGGTCTAGTAGAGTTGTAGTACTCCAGACCGGTCTCGGTCTCTAGACCACTTCTACGTGGTCTTGGTCTTGTCTCGGACTCTACTGTATTTGGTCTCGGTCTTGTCTTGGTCTCGGACATGGAAGTCTCGAGGGGGTTTGTGTATAAACCAAGCAGTGAGCTCATGCTCATCACAAAACCTAATACATGACGCAGCACTCGTACACTACGCACCAAATATGTTACATATTTGTACAATGTACATATCTGTGCCATCGTTCACGTATTGGTGTAACTTAAACACTAGTCTGGTTTTTGTTTTCCGGTCTCGCCTTGGTCTCTGTCTTGACTTGGTCGGTCTTGGTCTCAATACCCTCTGGTCTTGGTCTTGACTTGTTCAGTCTTCAAGATTCAAGTAAACTTTAGTGTCAGTTTTCATGAATGTAGAGGACATACACAAAAACCAAAATGCCATTTCCCTCGATCCCCGGTGCTAGACAAGCATGCAACTATCAATATAAATATATTGGTCTTGGTCTTGTCTTGGTCTTGATACCCTCTGGTCTTGGTCGTGTCTTGGTCTTGTCTTGGTCTTGATACCCTCTGGTCTTGGTCGTGTCTTGGTCTCGGTTTAGGCAGCGGTCTTGACTACAACTCTATGGTCTAGACAGGAGGGGTAAACCATGGTGACAGTGACAGAACCCCACCCAGCCAGAGCGGTCCGTCCCTCCTGCGTGATGCCGATGCTTCCAGTCGTCACTGAGTTTGATTGCAACGCTGCAGTCAAAGTGCACGGCGAGGTCCTTTGGTTAACCCAACGCCGTCCATAAAAGTGAAACAAAGTCTGGACGGGGGATCTGGACGGAGATGTGTGATGTTAGGGTGGTGTCAGGGTGGTGTCGGGGTGGTGGTGGTGGTGGAGGAGGGCTCGGTCAGGGTTTGTTTGAAATGTTTTACAATAGAACATTTGAATGTGCCAAGAAGACAGGAATGTTGTTGTTAAAAAAACAGCAGGCTCATTAATCAAAACACGCATACACACACACGCACACACGCATACACACACGCACACATACATACACACACATACTGTATACACACACACACACACACACACACACATACACACACGCACGCATACACACACACACACACTCATACACACACACACGCATACACACACACACGCATACACACAGGCACACATACACACACACACATATACACACACACACACACACACATACACACACACACACACTCATACACACACACACACGCATACAAACACATACACACTTGCACACAAACGCACACACACACGTAGTAGTGCAGTTCAGATTGACATACAGAAGTTTATTTCTACACCAATTATTAATATAGACATACATGCATGTATTTGTCGGCAGCAAAAAATACTACATATATCCTGTACTTTCTAGTATTTTCTGGTATTTTCTTGCCAAATGGATGATGTGTATGTGACTAACTGTATTGTCGTCAAAGCACCGCAACTTCCTCTAACTGTCCTTTTCAAAAACAGTTCAGTCAATTCCTCCACGTGTTGTTCATTCCTATCAACAGACTTATCTGATGCAGGGACAATGAAAAGGAATGCCTGACAGACCTCACAGGCATCAAACATGAAACAGCTAAAGAAGCCGTAAGAAGCTTGCTACTCGTCAATAGGGCTCTGTGGGTATCTGTCTTCAAATGACCTCCGTTTATATACTTCCTGTTTTCAGTGACTGGCACTTTATGGGAAAGGGGGTGGGGGGGCAATGAATACACATGAAAAGAAAATGGAAACTGTCCTTTCCACACGCCTTGTTGGTCACGTTATCTCTGATGGAAGAATCCTCCCTCCAGACACTTCTGGTCTGCACAACACAGTTCCTTTTCCTTGAGTCATCTCCATGTCATTCACCATTTTTATACCAAACGTTAGATTAGGAGTGGCTGTTTTTCTTTAAGCATGTGTCACTTTTGATGCATGTCCATTTTAGGAGAAGGTAAAAAAATAATGCAAAAGGAATGATGAATTTGATGAAACCCTGACTTGATCTTCGGTAGAAGATTACTCAAACCCACAATTAATACAACGAATAAATAAAATGGATGTGAAAGGTGGTCAGTCACTTGGTTTGCTGTTTCTTCATGTCGGCAACATTTCAACATCTCGACGTTTAGCCCTGATAAGCACCATCAAGATGGTTCAACTTTAACACACTCAGTGGTTCATGTATCTCTTGACGCTCATATTTAAGAAGAACCAAACTAGCTTTAAGGTTTGACTCATACAACCAGAATGTTTCTAAACGTACCTGCAACTCTTCTCTGTTTCGGCACCGCAGTGGTGGAACGAGCTCCCTGTCAATGTCTGCAGAGTCACTCCCCATCTTCTAGAAGGACTCAAGACCCACTTGTTCAGAGTTCACCTGAACCCTGCATAACCCTACCCTCATGCTCTTATTTGTTGTACGTCTTGGCACTTTAATTGCTCTTTGTAACTTGGCACTAAGTCAGGGATGTTGTATACTATCAATGGTTAACCTGCCAATTGAAATGCTTGAAACTTGTTCTGGTGACTTTCTTACTGTATTAGCAGCAATGAAATGTTTCACCTTCTTATGACAAATGTACTCTTTGTAAGTCGCTATGGATAGAAGTGTCTGCTAAATGCCCTGAATGTATTGTAATATCTATTAAGTGTAGAGAGTGACACATGTTGAATGGCAATGAGGGGGAATGGTAACGGCAGGGTGGCCAGAGTGTTTGGAACCCGCAGAGGGAACAGAAATGCAAGACAACCAGACAGAGAAAGATGGTCGAGTGTCTCTTTGTTTTACCGTAACAAAAAACCCCAAAACAAAACCAGGAGAATTACTCAATGGCTGCTGTGACGATCTGACTCTGTTGCCCCAGAGACAGCCCCTCGGGTCTGTTGCCGTGACAACGAGACCCTGTTGCCCCAGAGACAGCCCCTCTGTTGCGTTGCCGTGACGACGAGACCCTGTTGCCCCAGAGACAGCCCCTCTGCTCCACGGAGTGGGGATGGAGGGGGTTGCATGTATGACCTCATTCACAACCTTTTATGGGATGTGAGATGTTATGTATAATGTTGGACGTATGTTTAGTGTGTCAAACACACTCACACATAAAATTACTGTGGTGGAAAATATTACATTTTGAATTAGAATGTACAATTACAGCTTTTAAAGATTTCACAATATCAGAATGTCGAGTTGAAGGAAATTCCTTTCTCTAAAATGAGACGATAGCACTAATAACAATAACTAATAACAATAGGCCTTTATATTGATCTATCCTACTGAGACACACAGTAAGCTGCAGTGTTTCACCACCGTTGAATTCATTTAATTGTGGTTTGATGTTTTTGTTTGTATTTGTTTGTTTTATCAGGGATACATATCAATACCCTCGATCGTCATATCAATACCATATTCCCTCTATCGTCATGTCAATACCATATTCCCTCTATCGTCATATCAATACCATATTCCCTCTATCGTCATATCAATACCATATTCCCTCGATCGTCATATCAATACCATATTCCCCCTATCGTCATATCAATACCATATTCCCTCTATCGTCATATCAATACCATATTCCCCCCTATCGTCATATCAATACCATATTCCCCCCTATCGTCATATCAATACCATATTCCCTCCATCAGAGGCCTGTAGTTAGGGAAGCCATTTTGTGTCCCTTCTCTTGGTCCTTCCTGTTCCCACTTTGGTTTCCTTTCCTTTTAGGGTCACGGGGGTTGTGCGGTCTAATTCCACCCCAGCGTGGGCCTGTGAAATCCCTTGGAGATTGCAACGCAACAGGAATATCTGTGACTTGACAAATCATGACATCATCACAAACCTCCCAAAGACTCGGCTGGTTCGTTTGTCCTAAAACATTTTGTTTGTGTGTTTGTTTGTTTGCCTGGACATTCAAACAGGAACAATCGTTGTTAAGTCTCAGACTTTGTAGTTTGTCTGAAGAGAGCTATCTTTGGACCATGGCAGTTTAGCAGGAGGAATACGTGTGTTGGCTTGTGTCCTCATGGCCTCCAGATGTTTCTCTGAGTGAGTCGCGTGACATGGAATGCTGGTAGTGTAGAAACAAATGTGGAATGTCCATGTGACACACACACACACACACACACACACACACACACACACACACACACACACACACACACACTCACACACAGACACACAGACATACACACACACAAACACACACACACACACACACACACACACACACACACACACACACACACACACACACACACACACACACACACACACACACACACACCACACACACACACACACACACACACACACACACACACACACACACATACTCACCCAAAAAGGGAGAAGGGGGAGGTGAGAAACTGGCAGAGGTAGGGAGGGAATTACCATGAATGCTCTTCCAAGTCAAAACAGTTAAAAAACAACAAAAACATTCCCTACAATAATATCATGGAAACTAGATAACTGCCAGGGTCCCAGTAGCAGCAGCAGCAGCAGTAGCAGCAGTAGTAGCAGTAGTAGCAGTAGCAGTAGTAGTAGTAGTAGTAGCAGTAGGTGGGCAGCACTAGCTCAGTGGATAGAGCGGGTGGACAGGACAGAGCGGGGTCTCCTCGGTTCGACTCCCTCTCTGTCAAACCTGGCCCGCCCAAAAAGGTCCTCATTTTCTGAAGGTGAATTTTTTGACTATGGATTGCTGTGTGGATTGATTGCAAGTGGTTGATCACTCATCAGTGTTACAGTCTTAATAACATGAGATGACATCCCCTAACCCTTACCCCTCTAAAGGGCTTGTAGGATCTAGAGGAGATTGTTATTCCAATCAGGCGACATGTACACACACTTCTGAATCATCTCACCCAGATCTGGGATCACTTTCTACCAGAGCAGCCATCAGACAGGTCATGACTCGATCCCCTCCTGTTCTGTTCACCTGCCCAGTAGCTTCCTCTGTTCTTCTGTTTATTTCATGGTATTCATTTATTGATATCACCAGGGATATGATAAGAGTTGAGAACACACACACACACACACACACACACACAATGTGTATGTGTGTGTGTGTGGGGGGGGGGGGGGGTGGAGAGTATAGGAAAAAGACAAAAATAACCAAATGCTCTAAGTACCTTTCCATGTGTCTGAGATACACATTCTCTCACTGTCTCCCTCTCCTGGGATCATGAATCAGGGTTCAGACATGTGAGTGTGGATATTCTTAAGGGATGAAAGCATGCTCATCCAGACCAGACAGGGCTTCAGATGACCTCACCCTCAGTAATAACCCTCGCGTGCGTGTGTGTGTGTGTGTGTCTGTTTTCCTCTTCTACCTCCGACTGTGTAGAAATCAAGGGGAGGAGCTTCAGAGCCATTCCCACCAGGATCTCTGGGCTATAAAAACCAGAGGACAACAAACTCAATCACAAGCCAGCCAGGAACACATTCTCCACCTCAAGCCTGCGGATTCCCTCCAACAAACCACGACCTGACCGGCTTCTGATCCCCAGACTCCCAACAATCACAGGA
The DNA here is from genome assembly GCA_036785325.1 of Urophycis tenuis. Classification (NCBI taxonomy): domain Eukaryota; kingdom Metazoa; phylum Chordata; class Actinopteri; order Gadiformes; family Phycidae; genus Urophycis; species Urophycis tenuis. The sequence goes on from JAXIVH010000549.1 coordinate 9,113, forward strand.
CATCTACCAAAACCACCACCAGGTAAGCATCTGCACGCCTGCCCATGTGATCAAGTGCAGTTATTCCCACTTTAGTTTCCCACAAAGAAATGTTGCTTTGTGTATAAATGTCTTGTGATAAATAAGCAGATGCTTCAGTCCATTCCCACAGTTGTAATAATAGTAGTGGGAACTCAGAGGGTGTATCTCATTCCACTTATTATGGACACTGCCAACAGAACCCTAATTAAGGTGATGAGCTACACCTGTGTTCACCCTGCTACCATGACAACGGTGAACCCTTTGCCTTGAACCGTTTGCAATATGTTTTAGACGGCATGAATCATTCTCAATGGTGTGACTGTTGACTCTGTACTGGACGTCACCAGCACTCAATTCATCTGCTATTGAATCTCCATCTGATTCTAACTTCAGAGCCCCGCTCACCCAAACCGTTACAGGCTGGATAGACGCACCCATGGGTGCTGTGTAGATGCACATTTTGTCAACAGTAGAAGTAGTAAACTACATTATGGGAGTTTTTAAAAAGCCCAAGGAGAGAAAATGGGAAACCCCACAATGTGAATTCTGTCCACTGCGGTGCAGACGCACTCTGACACAGTTAAGTCACTGTGTCAATTTGTTCTGCAGTCAGAGCCTCTGTGATAAAACCTGGCGCTGACTGCAGTGACCAGGCCTGTTACACAACAGGCTGTGCAAACAGAAGCCATGCCGCCACAGCGGTCCAGCGTTGAGGCCCTGGGCTGACTCCTCCTCTTACTAACCGCTTCCGATAGGAAACCCTCGCTTACTCAGCTAGTGACTCAGAGGCGAGGTTTCCACTGGCCAACATGTGGTCCACGTTGAGTCTTTCCAGTAAACTCCACGGCTCGGGGTCCTCTTTGGTAACTTGCTGGCGGCTACTTATTGCATCATGTTATTAGCTTGTGGAAAAAGCGGACACAAAGCATCTATTTAATTACGAAATGTAGGCTAGATTTTACCACGTACAAACATCCAGAATGACTTGCTTCAGTGCGTATGTGGAAAGGAAAAAAAAAGAATTGCCCTGTGTGTGAATCCTACACCCCAGAATAACTGTTGTCCTCCGCTACCCAGCATGCTTTGGGTGCGCGTCTTCCTCTTAGTCAGCCTGAGCGTGGCGGGGCACTGCAGCCTGCAGGACCACCAGAGCGACTTCGGCCTGAGGGTCTTCACCCACTTGGCTGACGGCGCGGCATCCAGGGGCCAGAACCTGGCCTTCTCCCCCTACGGGGTGGCCTCCCTCCTGGGCATGGTCCAGCTGGGGGCCGGGGGCAGCACCAGCAAGGTTCTGGGCTCCACCATGGGCTTTTCCCTCCGAGGTGAGCTGGCACCCTGAAGGTGCATGTGTGACATCGCATGCATATGTCGTCATTCATCTCGCATTTGAATCTCGTCTTGAAGTCATGATTGGTGTTCAAATAAATGCCACTGCTTATTTTCATTTGTTGGGCCTTTCCAGCCAAATGTCATGATGTTTCAAGTGTCCCGAATGACACTCGTTCCTTCCTGTGCTCCAGGGCGTGGGATGGGCCGCCAGCAGAGGCTGTTCCAGCAGGCCCTGGGCAGCGAGCGCAGCCTGACGCTCAGCAGCACTGTGATGGTGGAGCGGCTGATGGCTCTGGAGCCGGGCTTCCGCAGGGCGCTGCTCAAAGCCTTCCTCGCCGTGCCCCACCAGGTGGACTTCACCCGCGCCGACCAGGCGGTGGACATCATCAACGCCTGGGTGTCGGACCACACTGCGGGTACGGCAGCCAGCGGGCCCGGCTGGCGGGGGGGATGCTCATGCAGATGCACTGATGCATTATGGGTCGGGGATCCTTGTTTTGACATGCTGGCTATGTAGCTGCCTAGCTAGCATGTGTCTGATGGCACCTTGGTGTTTTTTGATGAAAGACTAAGTGTACTGGACACATTTAGATGGCAACATTTGTACCGCACTCTTGGTCAACAAATTAACATTTTCATGGCAGCCATGAATGCAACTTTAAATTGTCATTCTCACCATTTTGAACCGCAATTCTTATGTTGTTTTTATTTTGAACTTCACTCCAGGTATGATTCCCAAATTCCTGGCACCAGGCTCTCTGACTGATGAAACGCGCATGGTCCTCCTCAACGCCATCCACTTCAAGGGGCTGTGGAAGGTGCCCTTTGACCCCAAGTTGACGGAGGAGAGGATGTTCCGATGTGCCAACGGCAGCAGCATCCCCGTGCCCATGATGAGACTCCTCAACCGCTTTCATTATGGTAGGCTCACCTCCGAGGTGCTGAAGGCACTGACAGCACAACCGCCTTCATTACGTAGAGGGGCCAATTCGGCAAAGGCCCGGGGTCACCTGTAAATAACATTGATCTGTAGTTGTAAACTATAGATGAACAAAATCCTTCAGGTATGTAACTAATGACACAGATCAGCCACTGTGTTTTTGGGGGGGTTCTATCCATTTTGAGCTCCGTCTCTTATTCCCTTCCCCTCTTTTTTGTCCCGTACCAAAAGGTGAGTTTGTGTCCGGGGATGGCCTGGAGTACCTTGTGCTGGAGGTTCCCTACCAGGGCGACTCTCTGAGCATGTTCCTGGTGCAGCCCTTCGAGTCGGACGTGCCCGCCAGCGCACTGGCCAAGGAGCTGAGCAGCCACAGGATCCGCCAGTGGAGAGCCGGGCTGCGGAGCAGGAAGCGGCAGCTGGTCCTTCCCAGGTCAGAGGCTGCGCTCTCACTGTGCACGCTGGAGCGCAGATCGGGCCGGCATGAAGCTTTTTATGTCCGACCCGACAGACACCAAGCTTGTTTCATACTAAAGACACATTTACTGTCTGTGTTGATGAAAGCACTTTATGAAGCAACCGCAAGGCATTTGTAAATGTCAACACACAGATGAGTGCAACATGCACGGGTTAGCGCGCGTGTAAATTAAACATTTCATATCACACAGATGTGACCGAGCCCGACCAGAACCCGAGCATCATGTCTAAATATTAGTCCGTATCCATCCTGTAGTGCATGCATCACATGACATTAGATAAGAACATAAGATAAAACTTTATTAATCCCCTAAGAGAAATTGGGTTGCCATAGCAGCCCGGATACAATTAAATATAAATACAATACAAAAAAATATAAATAAAATAAAAAGTTAAGAAACAAAAGAATAAAAATAAATACAAAAAACTGCAGTGTTGTAAACGGACTGTAAAACAAAATGAGCATGTGAACAGGCGCAGGACTCCTGGGTCATAAAGTAAAGAGTCCTGTTGGCCACCTCCTCACAGAGCGGCACAGTGGCCACGTGAGTCTAGTTGCTCCTTAAGGGCGAGGTCTCGGGCGGCTCACTGGACACACACAATGTCTCTGGTGCCCCCTGCTCACTGAACCACTGAGCCGGCCATCGGGAGCGGTTCTAAGCTGGCTTTGCGGTGAGTCCAGGACCGTGTGCGTGCGGGGGTTCTAACGAGGGGGCTTTTGGACACAGGTTTGCGCTGGACTCTGAGGTGAACCTGAAGGCTGCTCTGACCAACATGGGCCTTGGAGAGATGTTCAACCTGGCAACCGCGGACTTCTCACGCATCACCAGTGAGTTGGGACCTTTCTCATATCTACTGTGTTACAAAAAGAACCTGCACATCTGTATCCTGTCATGTGTTACCACCGCTTCCATCAAAGCTCATGTACAACCCTTTAGTTTATACATCATGTAAATACTTGCATGCTTTCAGTAATGCACTTTATATTTCTACTCTGCTGCTACAAATCATTCTCCGTTGCTGCTTATTCTCATTCGTCATCTTTCACTCTCCATTGCTGCTCTTACTGTTATTCTGTACTTACTGTATTTAATTTAAGTTTTCTTTGACTATCCTTCCATGTTGGAGTGGGCCTGGTCCAATACATGTCACTGTACAGTATGACTGGAAGCTGCACATAAAGGGTCCAATACATGTCACTGTACAGTATGACTGGAAGCTGCACATAAAGGACTTGGGCCTGGTCCAATACATGTCACTGTACAGTATGACTGGAAGCTGCACATAAAGGGTCCAATACATGTCACTGTACAGTATGACTGGAAGCTGCACATAAAGGGTCCAATACATGTCACTGTACAGTATGACTGGAAGCTGCACATAAAGGGTCCAATACATGTCACTGTACAGTATGACTGGAAGCTGCACATAAAGGGTCCAATACATGTCACTGTACAGTATGACTGGAAGCTGCACATAAAGGGTCCAATACATGTCACTGTACAGTATGACTGGAAGCTGCACATAAAGGGTCCAATACATGTCACAGTATGACTGGAAGTGATGCTGCACATTTGACAATAAAGGAAACTTGAACCAAAATGGTTGCTTCAGGCGCTCCATCTTAAAGGGAACAATCAGGTGGTGAGGGCGGAGCTTGTGGCATCAACATTAACCCCGTGTGGCCGTTCCTCTTTTTTTCAGCCGATGAAAGGTTGTCCGTGTCTGAGGTCATCCAGAGGGTGAAGATTGAGGTGAACGAGGAGGGAACCAAAGGTGCTTCAGCATCAGGTAGGGCTTCTCCCAGTGGGTCTACTGCTCTCTCTCACATTGTAACCGTACATGTATGCATGGGCCATGTGTGAACCTGTGTGTGTCCTCTTCTAGGTGCGGTCATGTTCTCTCGCATGGCGGTGGAGGAGATAAAGTTGGACAGCCCCTTCCTCTTCCTCATCCAGCACAAGGAAACAGGTGAGAAGACCCTCTCCCTGAGCACACTCACTGGCTTCTTCACGCACCCGTTCACCCCCAGCCTCCTCAATCACTCCTCCTCCCCAGCCTCCTCAATCACTCCTCCTCCCCAGCCTCCTCAATCACTCCTCCTCCCCAGCCTCCTCAATCACTCCTCCTCCTCAATCACTCCTCCTCCCCAGCCTCCTCAATCACTCCTCCTCCCCACCCTCCCCAATCACTCCTCTTCCCCACCCTCCTCAATCACTCCTCCTCCCCACCCTCCTCAATCACTCCTCCTCCCAGCCTCCTCAATCACTCCTCCTCCCCACCCTCCTCAATCACTCCTCCTCCTCAATCACTCCTCCTCCCCAGCCTCCTCAATCACTCCTCCTCCCAACCCTCCCCAATCACTCCTCCTCCCCACCCTCCCCAATCACTCCTCCTCCCCACCCTCCCCAATCACTCCTCCTCCCCACCCTCCTCATTCACTCCTCCAGAGTGTACTGATGCTCAGCTGCTATCGATGTGTCCTTCTCATCCAACCTGCTCTCCTTGTTCCAGGTGCTGTTTTATTCCTGGGCCAGGTGAACAGGCCAGAACAACACTAGAGAACCAGCGTGGACACAGGACCCGAGCACTGATATTTACCTGTCCTATCATTCCCATTTTGCTACTGACCACAACATGTTGACCATATAATTTATGTTTCACAAGAAGAAACTCATTTGCGTGGATGATTGATGGCGTCTAGTGTGAGTGAATTATGAAGATGTCAAGGTTTCTCTGCTGAGACACCATGGAAACACTACCATAATATATTTGTTGAAAACGAATGGCTTGATTTATGTATTTGGAGTTGGTGAGAATGACTGCAACGAGTGCATTACATGAAGGAATATAGCTACATAATTAAACATTTCAAAATTGTATAAGTGCAGATCAGGATGCACTTGAAAGCAACAGTCTTAAATTCAACAGAATAATCCTGTCTGCTTAGCCTACTCTTGCATCACTTAGGGGCTTCATGACTGCTAGCTACTCTACTACTTGTTTTATATGCATTTTATTTTTACTGTGTCGATTGTGATGTCTATTTTTTTTATTACTGCTTTTGAAATATTTATATATTTATTAAAATCAAAACATTTTTACAAAAGATGACTGCGACTCTTCAGGGTGAATGCTGACCTCTTGTGTAGACCAGACACGATGGCACTTGGCGAGAAGACTACATGAATATGCATTCGAGACATGCAAATGACTGCAGACTTCATGCATAAAGTTCAACGCGCCGAGCCTAGTAAAGTCTGCCCAGTCTTTGCCTTAGGGGTTTCCATGGTTACCACATCCTGTACCGTTTCTCATGGCAACAGAACGGTCTTGTTTTGCCGTCCGCAGAAAAATAAACCGAGAGGGATAGCACCCACCGCATGGCGCTCATCTCGTCCCAAAGCGAGTGGGCTGCAGCTGAACTGCAGGTTACAGGTTCTGCATATTCATGAACGATGACGCCACGTTGACACGAGCAAAAAAAAAAGAAAAAGAAAGAGGCGCCCAGTGCGCATGTCCACAATGAGCTGTGGCCAGCTGACGTTTCCTCCACTCAGGCTGCTCGCAGTGAGTCTGCGCGCAGTCGCCTCTCACGAGAAGGCAATGGAGTGTTAACGTGAAGCCCTCGGCCGGTGGACCCCAGCTGTTGAACACCTCCGACACTTTGTACTTCTTTATTGAACAACAAGTGAAGCTGTGAAAAAAGCGAACCCGCCACAGCGAGGAAAGAATGGTAAGTGGGCTCTACCCGGGAGGTTTATTTCACCCAGACGTTAGCTTGGGAGCTAAAAGCTAAAAGTGTAGGGTTTCAGGAAGGAAGGCGCTCGAGCGCTCCTACCTGTGCTGCACGTTACCTGGCCGATGATGTCACGCGGTGTGTGTGTGCGCGCGTGCGTGTGCGTGTGCGTGTGTGTCTGTATGTGTGTGTGTCTGTGTACTTGTGTGTGTCTCTCTCTCTGCGTGTGTGTGTGTGTGTGTGTGTGTCAAAGGCAACCGGCCATTTTCCTGTATAACTTCTAAAAACCTCCAGTATCTGCTGTAACCACAGCCTATATATCCCAGATCTTCCAGCCTATATATCCCAGATCTTCCACTGGATGGCCATTCATTCATGAATACATGCCCTCTTCACTCAACGCTCCCTAAAAGTGAGTCCGATCTATTGATCGACTTGAGATCGATCTGTTGACCGAATGCTTGCTGTGTGTGCGCTGGCATGCTCTGAACTTGAAGTACTACTTTTAGTTCAACCTCCTTTGAGGCCTATGAAAAAGACGCGAGTTGCCAGACTTGAGGACAGTGAAGGACGTTTCACAGATGCAAATAGTCTTCCAAAGCAGCGGGACTCTATTGAATGACTAAATGAACTGAAGCACACAAGCCCCGGCGCAAACACATTATTCCATGGCTTTTCCGCAGGCAATGTGCTGATAGACTACATGGAAGTAGGCTGAATGTGAGGGAATAAATACCAGGCCTGTCTGTACTAGACCTCAGAGAGGACACATGCTGCTTGGAGGCATCGTAAGTAATGTGTGTTTCATCTGAGTGTTTAGCGATGTCCCAGCGGTAGTCGTTAGTTCCACTGTTATCGTCTGATCACTCTGTATTGTGTTGCATTTGGCCGACAGTGCTGTGTATAGATTAGCTTTTAATCAACAGCAAGTTGATTAAAACACCGTGGTGGGCTGTTATCTTGGTGTGTGTATTGTCCCTTTTAGCCTTACTGCCATATGTCTTGATTACATAGATGGTAGTAACACCTGCTCAATTTAAAAATGTAATTGGAAAATCACTAATATGTCAGTCATTATTAATGACTTAGAATCCAATATGTCATCATAGAAACTGCATATTTAATGGCTAGACTGCCTTTAATGTCTGTTTGGGTGTATTATTGGCAGTGTAAACTGTCAATATGAAATTGTTTTTGGCATGTTCTCTTTTCCACAATGTTGACATTGTGTCATCGCAAAAGAGACAATGCTTCAGAAAAATCAGCAGCAGCTTCTCTTGTGATGATAGGCTTTCATGACCACCTGGTAATTGGACTCAACATAATTTGAATATGAATAGTGTCATTATGTATTGCGTTGAGTGAGAACTGCTCAGCCCTGTATTGGTGTGCATTGTCACGATGCCTGGCGCGTGATGGGGCTCACCAGGTCTACATAGACCAGGTCTACATAGACCAGGTCTACATAGACCAGGTCTACATAGACCAGGTCTACATCTGCACTGATTGTTCAGATGATGGCCTACATCAGCTCCTCGCCGCCTGGTCCTCTCCTCGCTGCACGGACACGTGCATCCTCAAGTTATTTTGGGTCTGACTGGAGACCGCTTGAAACGCTGCGAGACAAGAGTTCGCAAGATGCCAAGTTTGAGGCTGAAAATAGGAACGAAGATGCGAAAAGCTGACAGAATAGACAGGAAACGAAGCAGCATGCAGCTCTTCATCTGTTGGGGCTTCCAGTGCCCGTGATGAGGGGGACCAGGGGTGGTGGTGGTGGCTGTCAACCTACGCTGAATATAAACTCTGGCTGAAGTCGCATGCAGGAATTAATGGGACGGGTTGTGAAGAGTAGGCAGCGAAATGTGTGACCTCTAAAGTGACCAGGGCCTAGGTTTCCAGAATGTTCTTGCCGTCCCTAAAACGGATGGCCATGTGCGGATGCTACATTCACTTGTGTACCAAAGCTGGTCCATAGGTGTTATGCATTATGTTCTTATGTTATGTCATTCTACATCAGTGTGGTCATAACATAGTGTTTTTACTATATTTGCACGTTATTCTACATAAGTGCGGTCATAACAGTGTTTTTACTATATTTGCATGTCATTCTACATAAGTGCGGTCATAACATAGTGTTTACCTTATTCTACATAAGTGTGGTCGTAACAGTGTTTTTACAATATTTACACGTTATTCTACATAAGTGTGGTCATAACATAGTGTTTTTACAATATTTACACGTTATTCTACATAAGTGTGGTCATAACAGTGTTTTTACAATATTTACACGTTATTCTACATAAGTGTGGTCATAACATAGTGTTTTTACTATATGTTTACAGGTCATTCTACATAAGTGCGGTCATAACATGGCATTTTTACTATATTTACACATTATTCTACATCAGTGTGGTCACAACAGTGTTTTTACTATATTTACATGTCATTCTACATAAGTGCGGTCATAACATAGTGTTTTTACTATATTTACACATCATTCTACATAAGTGCGGTCATAACATAGTGTTTTAACTATATTTACAGGTTATTCTACATAAGTGCGGTCATAACATAGTGTTTTTTCTATATTTACATGTCATTCTACATCAGTGCGGTCATAACATAGTGTTTTTACTATATTTACACGTCATTCTGAGTTGTGATCGGGGATGTAAGCCGAACACACTGGGGTGATGACGCTGTAACTCCGAAGGAGTTTCAATTAGGAAATGCAGTCCAAGGTAATGGATTTTAGCAAACCGCCTGGGCGTACATGAACCTCTCTCTGTACAGCATGACTAGAATGAGAGGATGACTAGAATGCAAGGATGATAGAGTGCGCGAGTGTGTTATGAAGTGCAACAGCATTACTGTTTTACAAACCTGTGATCTGTGTTTCCCTGTTCTCCCGCTGTGTGTGTGTGCCTGTGTGTGTGTGTGTGTGTGTGTGTGTGCCTGTGTGTGTGTGTGTGTGCCTGTGTGTGTGTGTGTTTGTGTGTGTGTGTGTGTGTGTGCCTGTGTGTGTGTGTGTGTGTGTGCCTGTGTGTGTGTGTGTGTGTGTGCCTGTGTGTGTGTGTGTGTGTGTGTGTGTGTGTGTGTGTGTGTGCCTGTGTGTGTGTGTGATGAGGGCCCACTTCACCAGAAGCTGAATAGAAGAATATCTGCCCACTTAAATCTGCTCACGCTGGTTCTCTCAGTCCACCATTACCACCATGCTCTGGACCTCCTTCTCCTCCTTCTCCTTTCTCCTGCCGCTCCTCTTCCTGTGAGTTAGGAGCAGACGGGCCCAGCCAGGAGACCCCTCCCTCACCGTCTGGTACCCTGTCTGGTCAGTGGAGAGCGTGGTTCCCCTCCCAGTTGGTCCGGTGTGCAGATGGTACAGCGTGGTGGTGTTGTCAGCAGGGCTCATGTTAAGGAACTGACTCTGGGAACGTCGTTTGGGAAGGGTTGGATGGGTGACCTGGAGGCATTTTAGTAAAAGGAGGCGTTGTGATATGCAGGTGTGCCTACCAAGGTTCTCACTAGGTTCTCACTAGGTTCTCACTAGGTTCTCAATATGACAGGAACCTTTTGAGATGCAGCCTGGTTTTGCAAGTGTGCGAGGAAGTGATGGACTTCTTCCTCATGGTCAAATGAGCCTGTGTATGTCTCACATGGATAATTTAGTGGAAGAGGATGGAATGAAGGAGCTATTTATACCCAGCCTCATTAAAGGGACCTGAAACTACGATTGCGACTACATTTCAAAACAAATGTATTTTTTAATTGTATTTTTTATTCTATTTAATTTATTCTCTGCTCCGTGTCTTCTGATGATTATTGTTGATTATTCCTATACACCTATACCTATTTATTTTCCATTCATTTGTTACTACCAACAATGCAGGGAATTATCAAGACATGGCATCACATTGACCAACAGGTGATACATTTGATATATATGAAACATGGAGTATGTTTTTACTTCAAACTATAAGGTCAAACAACTCTTAGTAGACTCCACATGCACCTCACATACTAACACACTACACACTCCCAGTGTCACTTCACACACCCCAGAGACATCTATGGCCTTTAATTTATTGAACTGTGAGATCAATGACTCATATGGGTATGGACTCTTGGACTTTTAAATATTGTGTGAATGTTTTTACGTGCTGTTTGAATCTGTCTTTTTATGAGGATTGAAGAGATGTGTAAATGCAAGACAAATTTCTGTGTAAACGGACATTAAAGTTTATCTTATCTTATCTTTTATCACTTGAATACCAGAAATGCTTTGACCTGAGTAGAATCTGCGGAACCGTTACGAGAGTGTATGTATAGAATATATAAAGTGCCTCTCCCTAAATTCCCTGCAGAAAAAAAATCATCTCATCTCATACTCACATTATTGTAAGAGTGTTTTTGTTCTGGCGCCCATTGTTGCGCCCAACTGGTTCTGAATACTTTCCTCATCCCAGACACTGTTTACCGTACCACAACCCAAGGGAACACAGAATACATGGAGGTTGGTAAAGGAAACTGGCAGCAGCGTGGTCGTCAAGGCGACGGCGGACCCCCGCAGTCCACCGCTGTAGCCACGCCACTCCTAGCGTAGCGACGGCGGTTCACACGACAGCGCCCCCCCCCCCCCCCCCCCCCCATAACGCCTGTCCCCTGTGCCCCCTGTGCTCTGCCCAGATGCGTTTCATGCTGCTGTTCAGCCGGCAGGGGAAGCTGCGTCTCCAGAAGTGGTACACGGCCACAGCGGAGCGGGACAAGAAGAAGATGGTGCGCGAGCTGATGCAGGTGGTGCTGGCCCGCAAGCCCAAGATGTGCAGCTTCCTGGAGTGGCGCGACCTGAAGATCGTCTACAAGAGGCCAGTCTCGCCGCGGGGGGGGGGGCTTTGGGTCGGGGTCGGAAGCCTCGGGGGCCGGACGTGGTGGGCCGGTTCTACTCGCTGTTATGTTAGGCCGGTTCTACTCGCTGTTATGTTAGGCCGGTTCTACTCGCTGTTATGTTAGGCCGGTTCTACTCGCTGTTATGTTGGGCCGGTTCTACTCGCTGTTATGTTGGGCCGGTTCTACTCACTGTTATGTTGGGCCGGTTCTACTCGCTGTTATGTTGGGCCGGTTCTACTCGCTGTTATGTTGGGCCGGTTCTACTCGCTGTTATGTTGAGGCGGTTCCACTCGCTGTCATGTTGGGGCGGTTCCACTCTGTTATGTTGGGGTCGTTCCACTCTGTCATGTTAGGGCGGTTCCACTCGCTGTTATGTTGGGCCGGTTCTACTAGCTGTTATGTTGGGCGGTTCCATTCGCTGTTAAGTTGGGCGGTTTCACTCTGTTATGTTGGGGCGGTTCCACTCGCTCTCATGTTGTGGCGGTTCCACTCGCTCTCATGTTGGGGCGGTTCCACTCGCTCTCATGTTGGGGCGGTTCCACTCTGTCATGTTGGGGCGGTTCCACTCTGTTATGTTGGGGCGGTTCCACTCTGTCATGTTGGGGCGGTTCCACTCGCTGTCATGTTGGGTGGTTCCACTCTGTTATGTTGGGGCGGTTCCACTCTGTCATGTTGGGGCGGTTCCACTCTGTCATGTTGGGGCGGTTCCACACGCTGTTAGGTTGGGTTCGACCAGGCATGGCGCTGAAGGCGGGGAGCCCTAAACTCAGCTTAAAGAAAGCTGTAAGAAAACTGAAGGTTTCAGGTCGACACCGTGGAGACTGAGATATACACTCAAACCTTAAAAGTCTTAACATCCCTTCTGTGACAACATGCCTGTAACCCAGGAAACGCTTTGCGTTGAGGAGGGTCTGTGCCCTCCTCCACCCCTCAAAGTTCTGCTGGGTCGGAGGTCAATGAAAGGTTGAAATAAGAAACGGGAGGTGATTGCATCCAATGCATGGAGCTACATTCCAGTTCTACATCACTAAGGTGCTTCCTAATCCACAGCAACACCCAACTACAGAATGTTGTCTGAAGTAGGCCCTACACCAGTTCCACAAGACACTGAATTCAGACAGGTGCCTGCCACCACTGATGGGAATGGCAGGCTGGTACAATGTTGCTAATGCAGACTTGCATTATTTCTGAGAAGTATTGAAGATAAAGTTCACACCTCTACATTTGTGTTTATTTAACTTTCTGTTGCCGTGTGCCTAAAGGTTAATTGGGTTATCCTTTAAGTATATAGCAGAGAATGTCGTAGAACCTTTGGAATTGTGATGTGGTTTTGTCAGTAAGTTGGACACAGTATTTTATAGGGCAGTTTCCTGTCCTATAAATACTGTGGGTTTGTGGGACAGGCCCCAAATGGAACACAGCTTGTGTGAGTCCACCAGATCAGGTGCAATTATTCTGGGCCACTGCTTTGCATTTATTTATTTTTTATTAGTCAAGTGTGGACATAGTTCAGTGTCTTCCTTCATAAGTTCATCATTGACTTGAGACAATGATGGCACATTTCCTTAATGTTGTGGACAGAATCTGGACATTCATTGACCATGGTCTTTTTTGGCTGTTTTAGGTTTAATGAACAAGTAACTAAAGATGGTAATGTATTTCACAGCAGGAGGTTCCTCACAGCTCTAAACCATGAGTTTGTCACTGCTATATTGACATGTGAGACAGTGGCATAATGACTTAGGCACTGGATTGTTATTGTTAGTGGTTGCTATTTAAAAGTTTTATGGGCGGAGTTAATCATGACTTTACCAAAGCTGACCTTTTGTTCACTATGCCATCTTTGCCCTTTGAATGTAAAATGCACACTCCACAGCATCACATCAATCTTCTAGGGACACCACAGGTCATTTATTTGAATGTCAAGGGATCCCATTATTTTAGCCTAATTATGAATAATTCACAAAGCAGAACTTCAGCAGATGGTATTAATCTACCAAGGTACTAATCCAGCAAACTACATTCACATTGATGTGTCATGCTTTCCCATTTGCTTTCCACTGTAAATATACTGGTAAAAAAAAAACGGTTTCAATGTTGCTTAACTGGTTGCATTTGCATTCTAGTTTAGCAAGTTTTACAAAAGCAAACATTGTTAATGCGGGTAGCTGTGTGCATTTCCAGATGTACCAGATGTAATCACATGTAGCCAGCCTTTGCTTTTCTCTTTTGAATATCCATGCAAAGCCCTTCTGCATTGGTAAAACAAAAAACAGTACAGCACTTTGTCTCTAGTGATGATTTTGAAAATATTGCTGGTGATAAAATGCGATGTAATATCTAGGATGCCATAATGTTGAATTACCAAAAAAACTCAATTTAAACATTCTCTATTGACCTTATATTGCCCAGTCCTGCCCCCTCCCAGCTGCAGCTGGACTATGAATTTAGTCACTATGAATTTAATCACTATGAGTTTAATCACTGAGTGAACTATGAATTTAGTCACTATGAATTTAATCACTATGAGTTTAATCACTGAGTGAACTATGAATTTAGTCACTATGAATTTAATCACTGAGTGAACTATGAATTTAGTCACTATGAATTTAATCACTATGAGTTTAATCACTGAGTGAACTATGAATTTAGTCACTATGAATTTAATCACTGAGTGAACTATGAATTTAGTCACTATGAATTTAGTCACTATGAATGAACTATGAATTTAGTCACTATGAGTTTACTCACTGTGAGTGAACTATGAATTTAGTCACTGTGAATGAACTATGAATTTAGTCACTGTGAATGAACTATGAATTTAGTCACTGTGAATGAACTATGAATTTAGTCACTGTGAATGAACTATGAATTTAGTCACTGAATGAACTATGAATTTAGCCACTATGAGTTTACTCACTGAGTGAACTATGAATTTAGTCACTGTGAATGAACTATGAATTTAGTCACTGTGAATGATGTATGAATGTAGTCACCATGAATGAACCATGAATTTAGTCACTGAATGAACCATGAATTTAGTCACTATGAATGAACCATACATTTCGTCACTATGAATGAATTATGAATTTTGTCACTATGAATGAACTATGAATTTTGTCATCATGAATGAACTATGAATTTAGTCACTGTGAATTTAATCACTGAATGAACTATAAATTTAGTCACTGTGAATTTAATCACTGAATGAACTATAAATTTAGTCACTGACTGCATTTAGTCACTGAATGAATTTAGTCACTGAATGCACCATGACTTTAGTCACTGAATGAACCATGAATTTAGTCACTGTGAATTTAATCACTGTGAATGAACTATAAATTTAGTCACTGACTGCACCATGACTTTAGTCACTGTGCACCATGACTTTAGTCACACATGAATTTAGGCACTGTGAATGATCCATGAATTTAGTTACTATGAATGAACTATGAATTTATTCACTATGAATGACCCATGAATTTAGTCACTATGAATGAACCATGAATTTAGTCACTATGAATGAACTATGAATTTAGTCACTATGAATGAACTATGAATTGAGTCACTATGAATGATCCATGAATTTAGTCACTATGAATGAACTATGAATTTAGTCACTGTGAATGAACTATGAATTTAGTCCCCGTGAATGCACCATGAATTTAGTCACTGTGAATGCACCATGACTTTAGTCACTGTGAATGAACCATGACTTTAGTCACTGTGAATGAACCATGAATTTGGTCACTGAATGCACCATGACTGTAGTCACTGTGAATGAACCATGAACTTGGTCACTGAATGCACCATGAATTTGGTCACTGAATGCACCATGACTTTAGTCACTGAATGCACCATGACTGTAGTCAGTGTGAATGAACGATGAATTTGGTCACTGAGTGCACCATGACTGTAGTCACTGTGAATGAACCATGAACTTGGTCACTGAATGCACCATGAATTTGGTCACTGAATGAACCATGAATTTGGTCACTGAATGCACCATGACTGTAGTCACTGTGAATGCACCATGACTGTAGTCAGTGTGAATGAACCATGAACTTGGTCACTGAATGCACCATGACTGTAGTCACTGAATGAACCATGAATTTGGTCACTGAATGCACCATGACTGTAGTCAGTGTGAATGAACCATGAATTTGGTCACTGAATGCACCATGACTGTAGTCACTATGAATGAACCATGAATTTGGTCACTGAATGCACCATGACTGTAGTCAGTGTGAATGAACCATGAACTTGGTCACTGAATGCACCATGACTGTAGTCAGTGTGAATGAACCATGAATTTGGTCACTGAATGCACCATGACTGTAGTCACTGTGAATGAACCATGAACTTGGTCACTGAATGCACCATGACTGTAGTCACTGTGAATGAACCATGAACTTGGTCACTGAATGCACCATGACTGTAGTCACTGTGAATGAACCATGAACTTGGTCACTGAATGCACCATGACTGTAGTCAGTGTGAATGAACCATGAACTTGGTCACTGAATGCACCATGACTGTAGTCACTGTGAATGAACCATGAACTTGGTCACTGAATGCACCATGACTGTAGTCACTGTGAATGAACCATGAACTTGGTCACTGAATGCACCATGACTGTAGTCACTGTGAATGAACCATGAACTTGGTCACTGAATGCACCATGACTGTAGTCACTGTGAATGAACCATGAACTTGGTCACTGAATGCACCATGACTGTAGTCACTGTGAATGATCCATGAATTCGGTCACTGAATGCACCATGACTGTAGTCACTGTGAATGAGTGCGGTCAGAGTGGAAGCGCCGGGTGCTGCAGCTCGTCATTGTTGAAGCTTGGCGGGAACAGAGCCAAGCGGCAGCCGGTTGCCGTGACGACCCAAGAGGTGGACAGTTTGGCGTTCACACAGTACATTTACAGTGGCCGGTCATGTGTGCGTCCGTGTTGCGGTCCTGTTGGCTGCTATAAAACCCTGGGCTGTTTATTTGGGCTGGAAGAAGTCTGAGGTGCAGGCAGGACATGGACAGCCGCAGAAGTACTGCTGACTTATCAGACCTATTTTCTATTTTAATGAAGATGTTTTGGACGATTATTCCACATGATGTTCAACCTCGTTATTTTGAGACTCGGTCGAATGAAAATGTGTCAGTTGCACAGTCTCTGATCACACAGTGTTGTTTGTAGCCTGTGTGTCAGTATTTACCAATAACAATCCACGCTGCAAGCCAAGAACACTGAACTTCATCCAAAAGTGAGCAAAAGGGATTTTTATCTCCAGTTTGTGTACTTCTTGACAGCGACTGCATCAGTGGGTTGTCAGCGGCTGTGGTTCCAGCTTGTTATTCTTAGCAGTGTAACGGTGTCCCAACACTCAGGCCTCGCTATCACTGTGATAATCACCTTTTGCTGTTGAGTTGGCGCTTAAAATGTGAGTCCCTTAAAATGTGAGGAAGCACCACGCCAGAGCCATCAGATTTCTACCCCATGAGTCACCACACAAGTGAAATCTGAATGAATACATGATTATCCCCCAGAAAACATCCAGGGCAGATCAGCAAGCTAGAGTTCATGTGAATGCACTCCAGGCTGCTCAGACCTGGGGGAAAGTATCCGCTTGCTGCTTTATTTTGTACCCATGTTCTCTTAGGGTGCTGATACACTTGCTTTAGCCCAGTGGTTCTCAACTGGTCTGGCTTCAGGACCCACCATCACCCCTTAATGACAAGCCACGACCCAAATTAAGGAAAATGTTCAACTTTCAAATGTATTTAACATAACACTTCAGCAACTGTACTATGAAACTATTCAGTCACTTATTCAGACAATATAAAATAGACGGCACTCCGCTGCATAAAGAATCCTCTTCAAAATAAAAGCACAGGATTTTTTCCCTAACATTTTTTTTTTGTCCGGACAAAGGCCCACGACCCACCAGTTGAGAACCACTGCTTTAGAGCAAGTGTAAGCGTATGTGACCTGCTGTGTCCTGTGTGCAGACAAACCCATGATAGTGGAGGTCTCCATTTCCATCATTGGGATGGGATTGGGATGATGATGCTTTTGTATGATGTCAGGATCTGATATTACTATGGTCTGCCCCAATAGAATAGAATAGAATATAAATACTTTATTGATCCCAAGCTTTATTGATCATTGGGATCAATAAAGTATTTATATTCTATTCTATTCTATTGGGGCAGACCATAGTAATATCAGATCCTGACATCATACAAAAGCATGTGTATTGCATGCTCATGTAAATAAACAACAAACATAACCAACGCGATCTGTCGCCAGCTGGTATGACATGCATGCTTATCACTATGCATATAAAGACTGTGATCATACAGGTGTGGGAAATTGTGGACTAGGTCCAGCAGTCTCTCCTCTAAACTTTCTGCCATGCTAACAATAACTTCCCTGACTCGGACCTCGAGGTCACTGTGTTTATTCCCACGGTCGCCCCCGAGTTTCTTGTCAGTGTTTCATCCTGTGGACGTGTTCGGTTGTGATGACGTGTGCGACAGACGCACCCAACGGTCTCAGAATATGTGTGGCAGCCATGATGGAATTCCAGCCCTTAGAAACGTGTCCAGCGGCTGTGTCCGCTGGGTGCCGCCAGCAGGCGCACGGCGGACTCAGCTTCCCGTCCCCAGAACCCTCCGCCTCCCCGAGGGCTCCGCAGCGCCGTGCCGCTCCCTCGCTGGCGCCAGGCCGCCGCCGCCAGGCCGCCGGCGTCAGGCCGCTCCGTGGGGGGGCTCCGTGGGGGCTGGTCCCCCACAGCAGCTCACGGGGCGGGGGCGTGTAAAACCTGCAGTCTGATGTGATCTGGCGCTGTCCGGCGCTGTCAGGTGCCACATGGGACTCATTGGGGGTGCAGAAAGGTGTGGCGGTGATGGGCCTTCACACAGGAAAGGTGCCTACGCTTCTGCTCTGGGTGGTCCAGTCTTTTGATCCTAGAGAGGACAGGTTCTGTGTGAGCTCAGGCTTCATGGCTGACTGGGGAATCCACACTTTGTTTTACTATTCTGGACTTTTGTCTTTTAGGAGGCGTGGGTGCTTTCACTTCACTGTTTGTTTCTGTACTTTGGCTCACCCCCGCAGGTAAACAAAAGACCCACACAGTGTGGCTCCTACCACAGCCATTACTGTCTGCTGCATGCAGGGGCAGGAGGACAAATGAACAGCAGCAGTAGGGGGGAGGCAGGGCTGCTGCGGCTCTCTCAGGGTTGACTGTTTTTACAGAAGCTTCATCCCGCGCTGCTACCAGCATGCAGCCTCCTCAGACTCCGGGTCCCTCGACCGCCTGGTTCGTCTCTTCCTGATGGCTGCTATCAGATGTTACCTTATTAGGATCTGAAAAGCGTTGGAAATGAAAGGACCCTGTTGGGATGTTTTTCTCACCGGCGCCAGTTTTGGAGCCTCCGTGCACCTCGCTGTAGATTATTAGAGATGGATTATTAGAAATGGACAATTATAGATTATTAGAGATAGACAATTAGAGATTATTAGAGATAGATAATTAGAGATGGATTATTCCAACAGCCCGTGGAGCGCCATTAGGGAGACGCCATCTTGTCACCAGATTGCCTCGTTTGGTGTGTTGACGACAGTGGCGGAGAGAGGGCTGCACGTCCAAACCCTCAGACTGGCGTTTGTTCCTTTTGGGTTTGAGACCAGGCGACTGAGGGCCACAGCGTAGCAGCCAGTGCACCTTCCAGTGGTGGAAAGTGACGGCTCCTTCCAGTGATGGAAGGTGCGCTGGCTCCTTCCAGTGGTGGAAGGTGCGAAGTACCCCGTCTGTACAACGTGGATAGGGGGTGGGGGTATTGACATCTTCCAGTGGTGAAAGGTGTGCTGTACCCCATGTATACTACGTGGATAGGGGGTGGGGGTATTGAGACCACTTGTGTCAGGATAAACATGTTAAAACATCCCTTTGGCAAATCACACAGAGGTCCACTGCATGCAGACCAGTTCCCATTTCAATGTCTTAACAAAATGCCAAGCCTGCATGGGCTTTTAAAACACCTGTACTGTCTAGGTCCAATCAACAGAAAGGCGCACATACTGTATTGCATCCAATTCATATGAATCTGGAATGATAAAAAGTGTGTTTAATTGCTAAATTGGGTCATGCAGCGCAGCTCGCTCCCTCCGTCCGCTGAACAGACATCTCTTCTTCTCCTGCTATCAGGTACGCCAGCCTGTACTTCTGCTGCGCTGTGGAGGAGCAGGACAACGAGCTCATCACCCTGGAGGTCATCCACCGCTTCGTGGAGCTGCTGGACAAATACTTTGGCAGCGTGAGTGCCCCCCCCCTCTCTCTCCAGCCCTCTGGGGTGTTGTGCTGCTTATGATGTTTTTTAATGTGTCTGTAAAACGCCAGAAGGCCACACTCCTTTGGGCCTTGAATTGAGGTGTGTTTGAGAGGGCTGGAGGAGAAACCAGCTGGACTGAAGGAACACTGAAGTTCACCTGCTCAGCACCACTTTGGTCAGCCTTCGCCAAATTCATCTCGAGATGCTTTAACAAGAGACGGTGGCTGAAAGACCAGACGCTCGCTCAGCGCGAGGCTGGTGGCAGTAACTGTGTGCGCTTCACGAGCACCTTGTGTCCTCCACCTGCAGTGTGCTGAAGGGACTCCGCCTGTATTGTGCACTGAGGGGTCCAGTCCACCATGCTCACCTCTTGATCCCGTGTGCTCGATCTTCTGCAGGTGTGCGAGCTGGACATCATCTTTAACTTTGAGAAGGCCTACTTCATCCTGGACGAGTTCCTGATGGGAGGGGAAATCC
Source organism: Urophycis tenuis (assembly GCA_036785325.1). NCBI lineage: Eukaryota > Metazoa > Chordata > Actinopteri > Gadiformes > Phycidae > Urophycis > Urophycis tenuis. The sequence goes on from JAXIVH010000549.1 coordinate 29,317, forward strand.
AGGACACGTCCAAGAAGAGCGTCCTGAAGGCCATTGAACAGGCAGACCTGCTCCAAGAGGTGTCGCGCACACTCCGGTCCCACTGTTCCCCCTCTCTCCGTTCCCCACTTTCTTCTGGCTCTTTCTGTTTTTCTCTCTTTGTTCTGTGAGATTTTCTTTTCTTCTTTATTTCTCTCACCGCGTCGTTCTGTTTGTTCTCTGTTCATCTGTGTTCTCATTGTTCTCTATCTGTTCCTCTGTGTTCTCTATGTTCTCTCTTTGTTCCTCTGTGTTCTCTATGTTCTCTATCTCTGTTCCTATGTGTTCTCTATGTGCTCTATCTCTGTTCCTCTGTGTGTTCTCTCTCTGTTCCTCTGTGTTCTCATTGTTCTCTATCTGTTCATTTGTGTTCTCTGTTCTCTATCTGTTCCTCTGTGTTCTCTATGATCTCTATCTCTGTTCATCTGTGTTCTCATTGTTCTCTATCTGTTCCTCTGTGTTCTCTATGTTCTCTCTCTGTTCCTCTGTGTTCTCTATGTTATCTATCTCTGTTCCTCTGTGTGTTCTCTATGTTCTCTCTCTGTTCCTCTGTGTTCTCTATCTGTTCCTCTGTGTTCTCTATGTTTCTATCTCTGTTCCTCTGTGTGTTCTCTATGTTCTCTATCTGTTCCTCTGTGTTCTCTATGTTCTCTATCTCTGTTCCTCTGTGTTCTCTATGTTCTCTATCTCTGTTCCTCTGTGTTCTCTATGTTCTCTCTCTGTTCCTCTGTGTTCGCTATGTTCTCTATCTCTGTTCCTCTGTGTTCTCATTGTTCTCCATCTGTTCCTCTGTGTTCTCTATGTTCTCTATCTCTGTTCCTCTCTGTTCTCTATGTTTTCTCCCTGTTCCTCTGTGTTCGCTATGTTCTCTATCTCTGTTCCTCTGTGTTCTAATTGTTCTCCATCTGTTCCTCTGTGTTCTCTATGTTCTCTATTCGTTCCTCTGTGTGTTCTCTATGTTCTCTCTCTGTTCCTCTGTGTTCTCATTGTTTTCTATTTGTTCCTCTGTGTTCTCTATGTTCTCTCTCTGTTCCTCTGTTCTCTATGTTCTCTATCTCTGTTCCTCTATGTTCTCTATCTGTTCCTCTCTCTTCTCTATGTTCTCTTTCTCTGTTCCTCTGTGTTCTCTATGAGCTCTATCTCTGTTCCTCTGTGTTCTCCATGTTCTCTATCTGTTCCTCTGTGTTTTCTATGTTCTCTATCTGTTCCTCTGTGTGTTCTCTCTCTGTTCCTCTGTGTTCACATTGTTCTCTATCTGTTCCTTTGTTTTCTTTATCTGTTCCTCTGTGTTCTCTATGTTCTCTCTCTGTTCCTCTGTGTTCTCTATGTTATCTATCTCTGTTCCTCTGTGTGTTCTCTCTCTGTTCCTCTGTGTTCACATTGTTCTCTATCTGTTCCTTTGTTTTCTTTATCTGTTCCTCTGTGTTCTCTATGTTCTCTCTCTGTTCCTCTGTGTTCTCTATGTTATCTATCTCTGTTCCTCTGTGTGTTCTCTATGTTCTCTCTCTGTTCCTCTGTGTTCTCTATGTTCTCTATCTGTTCCTCTGTGTTCTCTATGTTTCTATCTCTGTTCCTCTCTGTGTTCGCTATGTTCTCTATCTCTGTTCCTCTGTGTTCTAATTGTTCTCCATCTATTCCTCTGTGTTCTCTATGTTCTCTATCTCTGTTCCTCTGTGTTCTCTATGTTCTCTCTCTGTTCCTCTGTGTTCGCTATGTTCTCTATCTCTGTTCCTCTGTGTTCTCATTGTTCTCCATCTGTTCCTCTGTGTTCTCTATGTTCTCTATCTCTGTTCCTCTGTGTTCTCTGTTTTCTCCCTGTTCCTCTGTGTTCGCTATGTTCTCTATCTCTGTTCCTCTGTGTTCTAATTGTTCTCCATCTGTTCCTCTGTGTTCTCTATGTTCTCTATCTCTGTTCCTTTGTGTTCTCTATGTTCTCTATCTCTGTTCCTCTGTGTTCTCTATGTTCTCATTGTTCTCTATCTGTTCCTCTGTGTTCTCCATGTTCTCTATCTGTTCCTCTGTGTTCTCTATCTTCTCTATCTGTCCCTCTCTGTGTTCTCTATGTTCTCTATTCGTTCCTCTGTGTGTTCTCTATGTTCTCTCTCTGTTCCTCTGTGTTCTCATTGTTTTCTATTTGTTCCTCTGTGTTCTCTATGTTCTCTCTCTGTTCCTCTGTTCTCTATGTTCTCTATCTCTGTTCCTCTATGTTCTCTATCTCTGTTCCTCTATGTTCTCTATCTGTTCCTCTCTCTTCTCTATGTTCTCTTTCTCTGTTCCTCTGTGTTCTCTATGAGCTCTATCTCTGTTCCTCTGTGTTCTCCATGTTCTCTATCTGTTCCTCTGTGTTTTCTATGTTCTCTATCTGTTCCTCTGTGTGTTCTCTCTCTGTTCCTCTGTGTTCACATTGTTCTCTATCTGTTCCTTTGTTTTCTTTATCTGTTCCTCTGTGTTCTCTATGTTCTCTCTCTGTTCCTCTGTGTTCTCTGTTATCTATCTCTGTTCCTCTGTGTGTTCTCTATGTTCTCTCTCTGTTCCTCTGTGTTCTCTATGTTCTCTATCTGTTCCTCTGTGTTCTCTATGTTTCTATCTCTGTTCCTCTCTGTGTTCGCTATGTTCTCTATCTCTGTTCCTCTGTGTTCTAATTGTTCTCCATCTGTTCCTCTGTGTTCTCTATGTTCTCTATCTCTGTTCCTCTGTGTTCTCTATGTTCTCTCTCTGTTCCTCTGTGTTCGCTATGTTCTCTATCTCTGTTCCTCTGTGTTCTCATTGTTCTCCATCTGTTCCTCTGTGTTCTCTATGTTCTCTATCTCTGTTCCTTTGTGTTCTCTATGTTCTCTATCTCTGTTCCTCTGTGTTCTCTATGTTCTCATTGTTCTCTATCTGTTCCTCTGTGTTCTCCATGTTCTCTATCTGTTCCTCTGTGTTCTCTATCTTCTCTATCTGTCCCTCTCTGTGTTCTCTATGTTCTCTATTCGTTCCTCTGTGTGTTCTCTATGTTCTCTCTCTGTTCCTCTGTGTTCTCATTGTTTTCTATTTGTTCCTCTGTGTTCTCAGAGGAACAGAGATAGAGAACAAAGAGAAGACAGAGGAACAGATAGAGAACACAGAGGAACAGAGATAGAGATCTCTGTTCCTCTATGTTCTCTATCTCTGTTCCTCTATGTTCTCTATCTGTTCCTCTCTCTTCTCTATGTTCTCTTTCTCTGTTCCTCTGTGTTCTCTATGAGTTCTATCTCTGTTCCTCTGTGTTCTCCATGTTCTCTATCTGTTCCTCTGTGTTTTCTATGTTCTCTATCTGTTCCTCTGTGCGTTCTCTCTGTTCCTCTGTGTGTTCTCTCTGTTCCTCTGTGTTCACATTGTTCTCTATCTGTTCCTTTGTTTTCTTATCTGTTCCTCTGTGTTCTCTATGTTCTCTATCTGTTCCTCTGTGTGCTCTATGTTCTCTATCTGTTCCTCTGTTTTCTCCATGTTCTCTCTCTGTTCCTCTGTGTTCTCTATGTTCTCTCTCTGTTCCTGTGTTCTTTATGTTCTCTCTCTGTTCCTCTGTGTTCTCTATGTTCTCTCTCTGTTCCTCCGTGTTCTCTATGTTCTCTCTCTGTTCCTCTGTGTTCTCTATGTTCTCTATCTGTTCCTCTGTGTTCTCTATGTTCTCTCTCTGTTCCTCTGTGTTCTCATTGTTCTCTATCTGTTCCTCTGTCTTCTCTATGTTCTCTATCTCTGTTCCTCTGTGTTCTCTATCTGTTCCTCTGTCTTCTCTTTGTTCTCTATCTCTGTTCCTCTGTCTTCTCTATGTTCTCTATCTCTGTTCCTCTGTCTTCTCTATGTTCTCTATCTCTGTTCCTCGTGTTCTCTATCTGTTCCTCTGTGTTCTCTATCTGTTCCTCTGTGTTCTTATTGTTCTCCATCTGTTCCTCTGTGTTCTCTATCTCTGTTCCTCTGTGTTCTCTATGTTCTCTATCTGTTCCTCTGTGTTTTCTATGTGTTTTCTATGTTCTCTATCTGTTCCTCTGTGCGTTCTCTCTGTTCCTGTGTGTTCTCTATGTTCTCCATCTGTTCCTCTGTGTTCTTATTGTTCTCCATCTGTTCTTCTATGTTCTCTCTCCGTTCCTCTGTGTTCTCTATGTTCTCTGTCTGTTCCTCTGTGTTCTCTATGTTCTCTCTCTGTTCCTCTGTGTTCTCATTGTTCTCCATCTGTTCCTCTGTCTTCTCTATGTTCTCTATCTCTGTTCCTCTGTGTTCTCTATGTTCTCTATCTCTCTTCCCCTGTGTTCGCTATGTTCTCTACCTCTTTTCCTCTGTGTTCTTCATCTGTTCCTCTGTGTTCTTATTGTTCTCCATCTGTTCCTCTGTGTTCTCCATGTTCTCTATCTCTGTTCCTCTGTGTTCTCCATGTTCTCTATCTGTTCCTCTATGTTCTCATTGTTCTCCATCTGTTCCTCTGTGTTCTCATAGTTCTCCATCTGTTCCTCTGTCTTGTCTATGTTCTCTATCTCTGTTCCTCTGTCTTCTCTATGTTTTCTATCTCTGTTCCTCTGTTTTCTCTATGTTCTCTATCTCTGTTCCTCGTGTTCTCTCTCTGTTCCTCTGTGTTCTCATTGTTCTCTTTCTGTTCCTTTGTTTTCTCTATCTGTTCCTCTGTCTTGTATATGTTCTCTATCCCTGTTCCTCTGTGTTCTCCATGTTCTCTATCTGTTCCTCTGTGTTCTCATTGTTCTCTCTCTGTTCCTCTGTGTTCTCCATGTTCTCTATCTGTCCCTCTGTGTGTTCTCTATGTTCTCTCTGTTCCTCTGTGTTCTCTATGTTCTCTATCTCTGTTCCTCTGTTCTCTATCTGTTCCTCTGTGTTCTTATTGTTCTCCATCTGTTCCTCTGTGTTCTCTATCTCTGTTCCTCTGTGTTCTCTATGTTCTCTATCTGTTCTTTTGTGTTCTCTGTGTTCTCTATCTCTGTTCCTCTGTTCTATATGTTGTCTATCTCTCTTCCTCTATGTTCTCTATCCGTTCCTCTGTGTGTTCTCCATGTTCTCTCTCTGTTCCTCTGTGTTCTCTATGTTCTCTCTCTGTTCCTGTGTTCTTTATGTTCTCTCTCTCTGTTCCTCTGTGTTCTCTATGTTCTCTCTCTGTACCTCTGTGTTCTCTATGTTCTCTCTCTTGTCCTCTGTGTACTCTATGTTCTCTATCTGTTCCTCTGTGTTCTCTATGTTCTCTCTCTGTTCCTCTGTGTTCTCATTGTTCTCCATCTGTTCCTCTGTTTTCTCTATGTTCTCTATCTCTGTTCCCCTGTGTTCGCTATGTTCTCTACCTCTGTTCCTCTGTGTTCTTATTGTTCTCCATCTGTTCCTCTGTGTTCTCTATATTCTCTCTCTGTTCCTCTGTGTTCTCTATGTTCTCTATCTCTGTTCCTCTGTGTTCTCCATGTTCTCTATCTGTTCCTCTGTGTTCTCATTGTTCTCCATCTGTTCCTCTGTGTTCTCATAGTTCTCCATCTGTTCCTCTGTCTTGTCTATGTTCTCTATCTCTGTTCCTCTGTCTTCTCTATGTTTTCTATCTCTGTTCCTCTGTCTTCTCTATGTTCTCTATCTGTGTTCTCTATGAGCTCTATCTCTGTTCCTCTGTGTTCTCTATCTGTTCCTCTGTGTTCTCATTGTTCTCTTTCTGTTCCTCTGTGTTCTCTATGTTCTCTATCTTTGTTCGTCTGTGTTCTCTATGTTCTCTTTCTCTGTTCCTCTGTGTCCTCTATGTTCTCTATCTCTGTTCCTCTGTGTTCGCTATATTCTCTAACACTGTTCCTCTGTGTTCTTATTGTTCTCCATCTGTTCCTCTGTGTTCTCTATCTCTGTTCCTCTGTGTTCTCTATGTTCTCTATCCATTCCTCTGTGTTCTCTATGTTCTGCTCTGTTCCTCTGTGTTCTCTATGTTCTCTATCCGTTCCTCTGTGTTCTCTATGTTCTCTATCTCTGTTCCTGTGTGTTCTCTATGTTCTCCATCTGTTCCTCTGTGTTCTTATTGTTCTCCATCTGTTCTATGTTCTCTCTCCGTTCCTCTGTGTTCTCTATGTTCTCTGTCTGTTCCTCTGTGTTCTCTATGTTCTCTCTCTGTTCCTTTGTGTTCTCATTGTTCTCCATCTGTTCCTCTGTCTTCTCTATGTTCTCTATCTGTTCCTCTGTGTTCTCATAGTTCTCCATCTGTTCCTCTGTCTTGTCTATGTTCTCTATCTCTGTTCCTCTGTCTTCTCTATGTTTTCTATCTCTGTTCCTCTGTCTTCTCTATGTTCTCTATCTGTGTTCTCTGTTCTCGATCTCTGTTCCTCTGTGTTCTCTATGTTCTCTCTCTGTTCCTCTGTGTTCTCATTGTTCTCCATCTGTTCCTCTGTCTTCTCTATGTTCTCTATCTCTGTTCCTCTGTGTTCTCCATGTTCTCTATCTCTGTTCCTGTGTGTTCTCCATGTTCTCTATCTTTTCCTCTGTGTTCTTATTGTTCTCCATCTGTTCTTCTATGTTCTCTCTCCGTTCCTCTGTGTTCTCTATGTTCTCTGTCTGTTCCTCTGTGTTCTCTATGTTCTCTATCTCTGTTCCTCTGTGTTCTCTATGTTCTCTATCTCTGTTCCCCTGTGTTCGCTATGTTCTCTACCTCTGTTCCTCTGTGTTCTTCATCTGTTCCTCTGTGTTCTTATTGTTCTCCATCTGTTCCTCTGTGTTCTCCATGTTCTCTATCTCTGTTCCTCTGTGTTCTCCATGTTCTCTATCTGTTCCTCTGTGTTCTCATTGTTCTCCATCTGTTCCTCTGTGTTCTCATAGTTCTCCATCTGTTCCTCGGTCTTGTCTATGTTCTCTATCTCTGTTCCTCTGTCTTATCTATGTTTTCTATCTCTGTTCCTCTGTTTTCTCTATGTTCTCTATCTCTGTTCCTCGTGTTCTCTATCTGTTCCTCTGTGTTCTCATTGTTCTCTCTCTATTCCTCTGTGTTCTCCATGTTCTCTATCTGTTCCTCTGTGTTCTCTATGTTTTCTATCTGTCCCTCTGTGTGTTCTCTCTGTTCCTCTGTGTTCTCTATGTTCTCTATCTCTGTTCCTCTGTTCTCTATCTGTTCCTCTGTGTTCTTATTGTTCTCCATCTGTTCCCCTGTGTTCTCTATCTCTGTTCCTATGTGTTCTCTATGTTCTCTATCCGTTCTTTTGTGTTCTCTGTGTTCTCTATCTCTGTTCCTCTTTTCTATATGTTCTCTATCTCTCTTCCTCTATGTTCTCTATCCGTTCCTCTGTGTGTTCTCCATGTTCTCTCTCTGTTCCTCTGTGTTCTCTATGTTCTCTCTCTGTTCCTGTGTTCTTTATGTTCTCTCTCTGTACCTCTGTGTTCTCTATGTTCTCTCTCTGTTCCTCTGTGTTCTCTATGTTCTCTATCTGTTCCTCTGTGTTCTCTATGTTCTCTCTCTGTTCCTCTGTGTTCTCATTGTTCTCCATCTGTTCCTCTGTCTTCTCTATGTTCTCTATCTCTGTTCCCCTGTGTTCGCTATGTTCTCTACCTCTGTTCCTCTGTGTTCTTCATCTGTTCCTCTGTGTTCTCTATATTCTCTCTCTGTTCCTCTGTGTTCTCATTGTTCTCCATCTGTTCCTCTGTGTTCTCATAGTTCTCCATCTGTTCCTCTGTCTTGTCTATGTTCTCTATCTTTGTTCCTCTGTCTTCTCTATGTTTTCTATCTCTGTTCCTCTGTCTTTATGTTCTCTATCTCTGTTCCTCGTGTTCTCTATCTGTTCCTCTGTGTTCTCTATGTTCTCTTTCTCTGTTTCTCTGTGTTCTCTATGAGCTCTATCTCTGTTCCTCTGTGTGTTCTCTATCTGTTCCTCTGTGTTCTCATTGTTCTCCATCTGTTCCACTGTGTTCTCTATGTTCTCTATCTGTTCCTCTGTGTGTTCTCTATCTGTTCCTCTGTGTTCTCTATGTTCTCTTTCTCTGTTTCTCTGTGTTCTCTATGAGCTCTATCTCTGTTCCTCTGTGTTCTCTATCCGTTCCTCTGTGTTCTCATTGCTCTCCATCTGTTCCTTTGTGTTCTTTATGTTCTCTATCTCTGTTCCTCTGTGTTCTCCATGTTCTCTATCTTTTCTAACTGTTCCTCTGTGTTCTCCATGTTCTCTCTCTGTTCCTCTGCGTCCTCTATGTTCTCTAACTGTTCCTCTGTGTTCTCCATGTTCTCTTTCTGTTCCTCTGCGTTCTCATTGTTCTCTCACTGTTCCTCTGTGTTCTCATTGTTCTCCATCTGTTCCCCTGTGTTCTCTATCTGTTCCTCTGTGTTCTCTTTCTGTTCCTCTGTGTTCTCTATGTTCTCCATCTCTGTTCATCTGTGTTCTCTGTTTTCTTTATTTTCTCTTTCTCTGTTCCTCTGTGTTCTCTGTGTTCTCTATCTCTGTTCCTCTGTGTTCGCTATATTCTCTAACGCTGTTCCTCTGTGTTCTTATTGTTCTCCATCTGTTCCTCTGTGTTCTCTATCTCTGTTCCTCTGTGTTCTCTATGTTCTCTATCCATTCCTCTGTGTTATCTATGTTCTGCTCTGTTCCTCTGTGTTCTCTATGTTCTCTATCCGTTCCTCTGTGTTCTCTATGTTCTCTATCTCTGTTCCTGTGTGTTCTCTATGTTCTCCATCTTTTCCTCTGTGTTCTTATTGTTCTCCATCTGTTCTTCTATGTTCTCTCTCCGTTCCTCTGTGTTCTCTATGTTCTCTGTCTGTTCCTCTGTGTTCTCTATGTTCTCTCTCTAATCCTCTGTGTTGTCATTGTTCTCCATCTGTTCCTCTGTCTTCTCTATGTTCTCTATCTGTTCCTCTGTGTTCTCATAGTTCTCCATCTGTTCCTCTGTCTTGTCTATGTTCTCTATCTCTGTTCCTCTGTCTTCTCTATGTTTTCTATCTCTGTTCCTCTGTCTTCTCTATGTTCTCTATCTGTGTTCTCTATGTTCTCGATCTCTGTTCCTCTGTGTTCTCTATCTGTGTTCTCTATGTTCTCTTTCTGTTCCTCTGTGTTCTCATTGTTCTCCATCCGTTCCTCTGTGTTCTCATTGTTCTCCATCCGTTCCTCTGTCTTCTCTATGAGCTCTATCTCTGTTCCTCTGTGTTCTCTAGCTGTTCCTCTGTGTTCTCATTGTTCTCCATCTGTTCCTCTGTGTTCTCTATGTTCTCTATCTTTGTTCGTCTGTGTTCTCTATGTTCTCTTTCTCTGTTCCTCTGTGTCCTCTATGTTCTCTATCTCTGTTCCTCTGTGTTCGCTATATTCTCTAACGCTGTTCCTCTGTGTTCTTATTGTTCTCCATCTTTTCCTCTGTGTTCTCTATCTCTGTTCCTCTGTGTTCTCTATGTTCTCTATCCATTCCTCTGTGTTCTCTATGTTCTGCTCTGTTCCTCTGTGTTCTCTATGTTCTCTATCCGTTCCTCTGTGTTCTCTATGTTCTCTATCTCTGTTCCTGTGTGTTCTCTATGTTCTCCATCTGTTCCTCTGTGTTCTTATTGTTCTCCATCTGTTCTTCTATGTTCTCTCTCCGTTCCTCTGTGTTCTCTATGTTCTCTGTCTGTTCCTCTGTGTTCTCTATGTTCTCTCTCTGTTCCTCTGTGTTCTCATTGTTCTCCATCTGTTCCTCTGTCTTCTCTATGTTCTCTATCTCTGTTCCTCTGTGTTCTCTATCTGTTCTCCATCTCTTTTCCCCTGTGTTCGCTATGTTCTCTACCTCTGTTCCTCTGTGTTCTTCATCTGTTCCTCTGTGTTCTTATTGTTCTCCATCTGTTCCTCTGTGTTCTCCATGTTCTATATCTCTGTTCCTGTGTGTTCTCCATGTTCTCTATCTTTTCCTCTGTGTTCTTATTGTTCTCCATCTCTTCTTCTATGTTCTCTCTCCGTTCCTCTGTGTTCTCTATGTTCTCTGTCTGTTCCTCTGTGTTCTCTATGTTCTCTCTCTGTCCCTCTGTGTTCTCATTGTTCTCCATCTGTTCCTCTGTCTTCTCTATGTTCTCTATCTCTGTTCCTCTGTGTTCTCTATGTTCTCTATCTCTGTTCCCCTGTGTTCGCTATGTTCTCTACCTCTGTTCCTCTGTGTTCTTCATCTGTTCCTCTGTGTTCTTATTGTTCTCCATCTGTTCCTCTGTGTTCTCCATGTTCTCTGTCTCTGTTCCTCTGTGTTCTCCATGTTCTCTATCTGTTCCTCTGTGTTCTCATTGTTCTACATCTGTTCCTCTGTGTTCTCATAGTTCTCCATCTGTTCCTCTGTCTTGTCTATGTTCTCTATCTCTGTTCCTCTGTCTTATCTATGTTTTCTATCTCTGTTCCTCTGTTTTCTCTATGTTCTCTATCTCTGTTCCTCGTGTTCTCTCTCTGTTCCTCTGTGTTCTCATTGTTCTCTTTCTGTTCCTTTGTTTTCTCTATCTGTTCCTCTGTGTTCTCCATGTTCTCTATCTGTTCCTCTGTGTTCTCTATGTTTTCTATCTGTCCCTCTGTGTGTTCTCTCTGTTCCTCTGTGTTCTCTATGTTCTCTATCTCTGTTCCTCTGTTCTCCATCTGTTCTCCTGTGTTCTCTATCTCTGTTCCTCTGTGTTCTCTATGTTCTCTATCCGTTCTTTTGTGTTCTCTGTGTTCTCTATCTCTGTTCCTCTTTTCTATATGTTCTCTATCTCTCTTCCTCTATGTTCTCTATCCGTTCCTCTGTGTGTTCTCCATGTTCTCTCTCTGTTCCTCTGTGTTCTCTATGTTCTCTCTCTGTTCCTCTGTGTTCTCATTGTTCTCCATCTGTTCCTCTGTCTTCTCTATGTTCTCTATCTCTGTTCCCCTGTGTTCGCTATGTTCTCTACCTCTGTTCCTCTGTGTTCTTCATCTGTTCCTCTGTGTTCTCTATATTCTCTCTCTGTTCCTCTGTGTTCTCATTGTTCTCCATCTGTTCCTCTGTGTTCTCATAGTTCTCCATCTGTTCCTCTGTCTTGTCTATGTTCTCTATCTCTGTTCCTCTGTCTTCTCTGTTTTCTATCTCTGTTCCTCTGTCTTCTCTATGTTCTCTATCTCTGTTCCTCGTGTTCTCTATCTGTTCCTCTGTGTTCTCTATGTTCTCTTTCTCTGTTTCTCTGTGTTCTCTATGAGCTCTATCTCTGTTCCTCTGTGTGTTCTCTATCTGTTCCTCTGTGTTCTCATTGTTCTCCATCTGTTCCACTGTGTTCTCTATGTTCTCTATCTGTTCCTCTGTGTGTTCTCTATCTGTTCCTCTGTGTTCTCTATGTTCTCTTTCTCTGTTTCTCTGTGTTCTCTATGAGCTCTATCTCTGTTCCTCTGTGTTCTCTATCCGTTCCTCTGTGTTCTCATTGCTCTCCATCTGTTCCTTTGTGTTCTTTATGTTCTCTATCTCTGTTCCTCTGTGTTCTCCATGTTCTCTATCTTTTCTTCTGTGTTCTCTATGTTCTCTAACTGTTCCTCTGTGTTCTCCATGTTCTCTCTCTGTTCCTCTGCGTTCTCATTGTTCTCTCACTGTTCCTCTGTGTTCTCATTGTTCTCCATCTGTTCCTCTGTGTTCTCTATCTGTTCCTCTCTGTTCTCTTTCTGTTCCTCTGTGTTCTCTATGTTCTCCATCTCTGTTAATCTGTGTTCTCTGTTTTCTTTATTTTCTCTTTCTCTGTTCCTCTGTGTTCTCTTTGTTCGCTATGTTCTCTATCTCTGTTCCTCTGTGTTCTCATCATTCTCTATCTGTTCCTCTGTGTTCTCTATGTTCTCTATCTCTGTTCCTCTGTGTTCTCATTGTTCTCTTTCTGTTCCTCTGTGTTCTCATTGTTCTCTATCTCTGTTCCTCTGTGTTCTCTGTGTTCTCTATCTCTGTTCCTCTGTGTTCTCATTGTTCTATATCTCTGTTCCTCTGTGTTCTCTATTTCTCCCTCCCTCTCTGATTATTCTCTTTATTTCTTTTTCTTTGTCTGTATCTATTTTCCCTATCTATCTCTTCCTCTTCTATCTTTCTGTGTCTTTCCCTCTTTCTCTCTATTTCCCTGACCGTTCCACTCATCCCTGTTCCTCTATCGCCCCCTGCAGGAGGACGAGTCACCTCGCAGCGTCCTGGAGGAGATGGGCTTGGCCTAGGGTTCTCTCTCTCTCTCTCTCTCTCTCTCTCTCTCTCTCTCTCTCTCTCTCTCTCTCTCTCTGTCTCTCTCTCTCTGTCTCTGTCTCTCTCTCTCTCTCTCTCTCTCTCTCTCTCTCTCTCTCTCTCTCTCTCTCTCTCTCTCTGTCTCTCTCTCTCTGTCTCTGTCTCTCTCTCTCTCTCTCTCTCTCTCTCTCTCTCTCTCTCTGTCTCTCTCTCTCTCTCTCTCTCTCTCTCTCTCTCTCTCTGTCTCTCTCTCTCTCTCTCTCTCTCTCTCTCTCTCTCTCTCTCTGTCTCTCTCTGTCTCTCTGTCTCTCTGTCTCTCTCTCTCTCTCTGTCTCTGTCTCTGTCTCTCTCTCTGTCTCTCTCTCTCTCTCTCTCTGTCTCTCTGTCTTTCTGTCTCTCTCTCTCTCTCTCTCTCTCTCTCTCTCTCTCTCTCTCTCTGTCTCTGTCTCTCTCTCTGTCTCTCTCTCTCTCTGCTCACCACAACACAGACACCAGCCAGTCATCAAGGCACATGGGAGACAGTGGAACGTACTCTGGATGTGTTGAGGGGGTGGGGGGGCGTGAGGTATGCCTTCATTGCTCGAGATTCTTCCACACAACGTTGTCCACTTTGTGTGTTCCTGGGTACAGACCACACACACACACACACACACACACACACAGTTGGAAAGCTCTGGTTTAGGGGGCAGCAAGTGTACACTACGGAGGGGGTCTTGTACATGGGAGTGGGTCTAGAGATGTATTTCTACTATTTCTACTGAATCACTCCAGGTCTAGTTTGTGTTCAGCCAGAGGTTCTCCTGGTGTCTGTGCAGGCAGGGGTGACTCTGACAACAGGCCTTGTGGCCCAGGGACTCCAATGGGATTATTTATTGTTCGGTTTTGTGAGGAATTCTAAAGGGCTTTCTTGTGTTGGGGGGGCTGGCAGCATGGCCAAGCTGGCCCGGTGGTGCAGGGCTCCATGTGAACCAGTAAACCGGGCCTTGTTTTTCCTTTCTGTAATGTCCTTTCTGTAAAGTCCAGCCGGCGTGGGGTTTTCTGTCGTCTGAAGGTCCGTTCTCAAGTGTGCTTGTGGACCTTGATCTTGTTTTAAAGATGACTTTTTAAATTTGCGCTGTTGGAACAGACGCTGGTCACTGCGGTGACCGGTGTCCAAATGACCACGTGGCCCAGTGCCGCTGCTCACACAAGAGTCCAGACTCTGACACTGCGTCCTCCTCCACACCTCCCTGTCTGAGAGACCAACACCACCAGAGTCCAGACTCTGACACTGCGTCCTCCTCCACACCTCCCTGTCTGAGAGACCATCACCACCAGAGTCCAGACTCTGACACTGCGTCCTCCTCCACACCTCCCTGTCTGAGAGACCAACACCACCACAGTCCAGACTCTGACACTGCGTCCTCCTCCACACCTCCCTGTCTGAGAGACCAACACCACCAGAGTCCAGACTCTGACACTGCGTCCTCCTCCACACCTCCCTGTCTGAGAGACCAACACCACCACAGTCCAGACTCTGACACTGCGTCCTCCTCCACACCTCCCTGTCTGAGAGACCAACACCACCACAGTCCAGACTCTGACACTGCGTCCTCCTCCACACCTCCCTGTCTGAGAGACCAACACCACCACAGTCCAGACTCTGACACTGCGTCCTCCTCCACACCTCCCTGTCTGAGAGACCAACACCACCACAGTCCAGACTCTGACACTGCGTCCTCCTCCACACCTCCCTGTCTGAGAGACCAACACCACCACAGTCCAGACTCTGACACTGCGTCCTCCTCCACACCTCCCTGTCTGAGAGACCAACACCACCACAGTCCAGACTCTGACACTGCGTCCTCCTCCACACCTCCCTGTCTGAGAGACCAACACCACCAGAGTCCACAGCCGGCGACGCGGCCGGACTCTGTTTGGCGTGGCTCGGTTCCGTGGGATCAAACAATGTTTGGGTCGTTTTCCAAAACCACTCTCCTCCTGTGGTGAGCTGTGGTGGAGTTTGTTTTGGCTGAGCTGTGGTGGAGTTGGTTTTGGCTGAGCTGTGGTGGAGTTGGTTTTGGCTGAGCTGTGGTGGAGTGGACCTGGTGTGTCGGACCCTTCACCCTGGAAGTCCCAGTGCACTCGCTTGGCATCAGCATCATCACAAACCACGAGTACGCCTGTATTGTAATGACTGCACTTTTCACGTGTATCCTTTTTGAAGACACTATTTATTGTGCCTGTGTACACCAATGTCATGTAAGGACTACATGTTGGGAGAGAACCTCCTGGGTTTGCTGCAGACTGCTCCCGGGTCTGCCAACGTCTTACTGTCCAGCTGAAGTCTGCCTGGCACCGCCCCAGACACACTGAGGTTGAGAGTTGAAGACCCTGGGGAAGAGCAGGTCCACAGCGGCTCGCCACAGACTTCAACCCGTAGGACAAAACATCCCGTTGAATTCTTCCACTTTTTATGGTCATGTTTGAGTGGACTTTTCCTAATTTTAGAAAAATTGACATTTGTTAGACAATATATCCTTGAATGAATTCCCTCAATTGTACTCTGAATGTTTTAATCGTGTTTTGAAAGTTCCAATAATGTATGATGGAGTCCAATGGCAATAATGACAACACTATATATTGCTATCGCTGTACATCGTACAATATATATATATATATATTACAGAGAAAATGATCAAACATGTCTCTTCTTGCATCATGTTTTCTTTAGCCTTTTCTTTGTTTTGCTTACGTAGGAGGATTGTGGTGTTGCCGTGTGTTGTTCAGTTCAGAAGGTGTGTTCACAGCTCTCCCCTGTGGACCCTGCGGCTGGGTCCGGCTCCAGAAGGTGCTTTGTGTTTAGATTGGAAACAAAAGCCTGGCGGAGAAGGCAGGCTGGCGCCATGCATGACCGGATGAGAGCGCTGTGGTGGAAACACTGTCCTGGGCTTCTCAGCCTGCTGAACAGGGAGTGCAGAGGGGCTAAACGTACAACATAAGTGTGTTTGAGAATCTGAAGGGCTTCAGTGTGAACGCCTGACCTTTTGGAATGGTGCAGCGTGGGTCAGGGTTGGAACGGGGTTGGAGCGGGGAGTAGCGTGTGGGCAGGCGATGGACGGCGTCCTTCAGGCCGGTGAGGGTCACGTGTTGTGAGCCTCAGCGGTGCTGAGCGGCCCCCGCTAGTGTTTCTGCCTCGTCCAGCCGCTCCGACAGCACACTCCTCCAGATGGGAACGTGGATCTTGTTGGCGGTGCGTGATGCTTATTAACTTTCCTAGCGTGATACTACAGTCCTGCACCTCAAAACGGCCAGTAGGGGGAGCTGTTGTCTGGTTCTGAACTACTGGGACAATCATTGAAAGGGAGACGTGTGATAGAGAGAGGGAGGCAGGGAATCCCTCGTTTCAATCATTTACAGTCAACATTGTGACAATGCAGGTACCGACCCAACACTTACTGCAGTCGTCTTGTGGAGACTGAGATCACAGTATGCAAGTACATTCACGGCTGGACAGAATGAGTTGGTCGACATTCAACATTCACTTGAAAGTGCAAAATAATAATTTCTTCATTTTATCATTTTTTCATTTTACGAGCATTTTACTTATTTTGTACAGTCTACTTGGTAACCTGCTTTCCAAAGTGTGTGTGTGTGTGTGTGTGTGTGTTTGTGTTGTGGACAACACTGAACTCAAAATGTCTCAAAGTGTCTTCATTTGTTCATTAACTGCTTTGACATTGCGTTTTGTAACTCGAAGGTTAATTGAAAAGGGATCATTTTTACATTCAAATGCGGCAAAAGCTGTTTCGCTACCTGTGATCATGACAGGCTGGTATGTTGCCTTTGTACTATATATATAGATAGATAGTGTTCCAACACTGTTTGGTGTGAAGTGCATCCCTTCCTGGTCCCCTGCTCAGCAGTTCCTCTCATGAGTTGAAGTGATGAAAGCCGTCCACTCAGACGCTCCAACAGCCTCTTCACTACTACGGGTGGAGCAGCCACCAGGCTCTTCACTACGGGCGGAGCAGCCACCACCCAGGCTCTTCACTACTACGGGTGGAGCAGCCACCACTCAGACGGTCCACCAGGCTCTTCACTACGGGCGGAGCAGCCACCACCCAGGCTCTTCACTACTACGGGCGGAGCAGCCACCTGGCAGACGCTCCACCAGGCTCTTCACTACTACGGGCGGAGCAGCCAGACGGTCCACCAGGCTCTTCACTACTACGGGCGGAGCAGCCAGACGGTCCACCAGGCTCTTCACTACTACGGGCGGAGTAGCCACCACCAGGCTCTTCACTACTACGGGCGGAGCAGCCACCACCAGGCTCTTCACTACTACGGGCGGAGCAGCCTACAGTCCATCCACAGTGCTGAGCTCCCCCTCCGTGTCCTCCTGGGGGGGGAGGATCCACCGTGCTGCTCTGAGCTCACGCTGAGCAGTGCTGCGTCTGACCTTCTGACCTTCTGACCTTCCTCTCTCTCCCACGCCGGTCTGGATCCTCAAACATGCAAATTGAAGTCGTTGGGTTGCGGACAACTTTTTTGATTTGTTTTTGTTTTTTTGTTTGTTTGTTTGTTGGATACCGCAAAGGAGACTTTTAGCGACGGCGTGACTCTGTAAAATGAACTGCAGCGAGAAAAACAACAAAAACAGCATGTCCGTCACCTGAGTGAAAACAGGGACATCTTCCTCCTCACCAAAGGGTTGCGAGCCTTTTGGCTGAAGCTCTCCTGCCTCAGGGCCAGGAAGGATGAGGACTGCGTAGGGCCGTCTCTGAAGCTCTTGAACACGACTCAACGTCTGAATGTATTTTTTTAACGACATTAAATGCAGTTTTGAAACCAAATGCAACGTGTCTCGTGGTGGTGTTTGGGCTGGTCCACGTGGCAGACTGAGAGTAGACTGCAGTAGAGTAGACTGGCAGACATTGGAGCTGATATTATCCACAAATACTCACTGTGATCTACAATTTACAACCAGCGCAGAACCTTCCAGTGTTTCCATGAACATACGATTGAAACAACAGATTAAATGGTTTCCATGAAACCATATTTTACTGTCCACAACTGCGTGGGTTTTGTCCTGCAGTAGAACCTGGTGGTTGTATTATTTTGTACCTGTAGATGGCAGCAAACCCTCAGGAACAACCCTTGGCTTTAGGAGGACTTCTGCTGCGGTCCATCCACTGCGGCCCACCATATGTTCTCGTCACCCCACACTCCTGTGTACAGCACTCCATGACCACGTGAAACCACACGCAGAAACTTCCTACTTCTCGGCCATCGCTTTGTAAGCACTGATCTGTTCTCCCAGTGGATCAACCTCTCACACGTCATGCCCCCTCGTGGTCCAGTACAGCCTGTGGGTCTCCTGTAGACCTCATACCTACGTTCCCCTGGAGCGTTCCAGATGTTAAGAGCCACCAGCCCACGCTGGGATGACGGGAGGCTACAACCTCCCTCAGCGCCCCCGGCTCATCTCATCTCACCGTGGGACTCTGGGCCCACTCCCCGACGGCAGCCCACTGCTCGGCTTCCTCGTCTCCTCCTAAATGAGACCTCATCTATCATCAGCCACCCGAGCATCCTCCTCCTCCTCCTCCTCCTGCTCCTCCTCCTGCTCCTCCTGCTCCTCCTCCTCCTCCTCCTCCTCCTGCCCCCCCAGCGCTGCTCCATCTGCTTCTGTTCCCCCTCCCGCTGGGACTCCAGAGGTTCAGGGTTCTTGTGCCACTAGTGGACGTTAGGGGGAGCTCCAACAGAAGCCCGCTCAAGTTGTAATGTCAATGCATGCCCAAATAAGGGATTCCTGGTGCCGTCCATTGATCCGGCAAACAGGAAAATCCATAGTGTGTCATCAGAAAGAACCGTCGACGACATCACAGAAATGTGCTATAATCTGTCCAAATATGGCTATATATGAATACATATAGATTGTAAGTAAATGCATGAAGATAAAGGCAGTTGTGTCGATGTGTGAGGCTAGGCATTGCAAAATTCAATGGTCAGGTCCTGCATGCATGTGATGTGTACATATTATGTATGCTAATGTTATCATTGCAGTTCCCAGTGTAAGCGTTGTGCAGGCCTTCGTTGTGCAGTGTCCTCATTCAGGGGCAGGAGATGCTTCCCTGCTGCTTGCTTTCACTTCCATGCCAGGCCGTGACGTGATGCTGCAGACACAACTTATTGTGATGACACTGAAAATGATGGCATCATCGTGACATGATCATAGGATCAGGTGTTTTTGCTTGCATTGCGCTGAAGACATAGTTTGATCGATATTAACACTGGCGATGGTCTGTGTGTGTGTGAGAGGGATCAAATTGAGTGACAGTAATATTAGGGTGGAACCAGCTGTAATCTATGTTGTGTATGATCCCCCCCCACATTGTGTACATTGCAACCCCTAAAACATGAGGCGCAGGATTTCTTCCAGGAGCGTAACGATGGAGCATGGAAGGTGCGTTTTCTCTGTCAGAGTGTGTCTGCAGTGATGTTGGTGGATGACTCACCCAGCCACTCTGCCCCCCCTCACCCCCCTCCCTCCCTCACCCCCGCCCTCCCCTCCCTCCCCTTCATCACCCTCCACCTTGTGATATTCACCAACTGGTAGCGTTTCATCATTTGATCTCACCTTACTGCATCCCCATCACCACCCCCACCACCACCACCACCTCCACCAGCACCACCCCATCACCACCACCACCATCACCCCAGCACCACCCCATCACCACCACCACCATCATCACCACCACCACCAACACCTTCACCACCCCATCACCACCACCACCACCCCATCACCACCACCACCATCACCACCTTCACCACCCCCATCACCACCACCACCACCCCATCACCACCACCCCCATTATCACCACCACCACCACCCCCATCACCACCACCACCCCATCATCACCACCACCACCTTCACCACCACCACCTCCACCACCTCCACCACCATCACCACCCCCATCATCACCACCACCACCACCCCCATCACCACCACCACCACCCCCACCACCACAACCCCCATCACCACCACCACCATCACCACCCCCATCATCACCACCACCCCCATAACCACCACCACCATCACCACCACCACCGCCACCACCATCACCAGCCCCATCACCATCACCACACCACCACCATTACCACCCCCATAACCACCACCCCCATCACCACCACCACCCCCATAACCACCACCACCACCCCCATCACCACCCCCACCATCACCACACCACCACCATTACCACCCCCATAACCACCACCCCCATCACCACCACCACCACCCCCATCACCACCTCCACCTCCACCACCACCACCATCACCACCACCTCCTCTGCCCACATGCCATGTTTTCTACATGCAGGTTAGCCTCTTCTTGCATTCCTTTCGTTGGAGCCCAGCGCGTGTCTCCATCCTGAGCTGTGGGTGTTTTGTAGCGCTTCGCTGTCTGGCATCAGCCATGTTGTTGTTGTGTTGTGTCGTGTTGTTGTTGTTGTTGTGTTGGGTCCCCCAGACATGTCCTCTCATGCTCGCGGGACCCCCCCCCCCCCCCTCCCACGGGCCGCCCCTCCTCGCGATGGCGCCCAGACCCCAGAGCCGGTCTTTAAAACAGAGCGCGGTGCACGGCCTCACCGCGGCCCACCGCCCCACAGCTGGAGCCCACAGCTGGACTTCCACAGCTGGACTTCCACAGCTGGAGCCCACAGCTGGACTTCCACAGCTGGACCCCACAGCGGGCAGCCGTGACCTGGCCAGCTGCCCACTGGTTAGAGGACACAGCCCCCCCCCCCCCCCCCCCGGGGTCTTTATTAATGACGGGGCGGGGGTGTTGTGGCCGGAGAGCGCGGGGTGTGATGGCGTGTGAGGCGGTGTGATCTGTGAACCCTCTGTGGTCATGGTGACCAGGGTTCAGCACCACAGAGAGGCGGGGGGGGAGGAGCCTGCTGCCTCCGCCTCTGAGTTCTATTATTATTGTGCATATTATTATATTGTGCGTTTGATTCGCTTGTAAAGGCCGGCGCACACCTTTACGATTTCATCGTTTGTCGGGTGATCGGCATAACAATTCGGACCGTATTTGACACGCTCGCTCGTCCACCGTACACACTTGCGAACCTACGATTTTTCTGACCGAATGTTATCACATGAACGAAATAGGAAGCCACAGGTCACGTGACTTTCAAACTGAAAATGGCCATCGATTTCCCCCGGCTTGCATTATTTATCATAATTCTACTGCGTCGATTACGCCGTAATCGTGCCATTGAGAACTGGGAGAAGAGAAAGTTGTGGTCACAAAGTTGGTTACGAAGGCGGGATACACTTGGTGTAGTCAGAAATCTCCAGCATGAACTCCGGCATGAGGATAAGGAGGGCTTTCGCAGGTTTCTCCGCATGTAGCCCGAAACTTTTGATCAGATTCTGCCACTGATCGATCCGTACATCAGGAAGGATGATACATTGCCATGTTTGTGTCGTAGTCGTCCAACGTGACTAAGTGCGCTATTCCCATTGGCTGTTTAAATAATCCTGCGCGATGATATCGGAAGAGAGACCGCACACACATACGATTGTATTCGGCACGAGGAAAATCCGTACGGAAATATCAAACATGTTTGATTTGATCCGATGAAACGACAAACGACAAAATCGTTTGTCGGCTGCTACCGCACACCTTTACGATTCCCATGCGAAGTCATCGGGCCGACAAAATCGTACACGAATCGTAAAGGTGTGCGCCGGCCTTAAGACTCGCCTTTGAGATATATTTCTGAAATGACATTCTGAATTAAAGTAAGTGCTACTGTTTTTGGGTCATTAATTTTGTCGTCAAATGTTATGTTAAGTCTCGATATGAGAAAGCAATCAATTTCTAGAATTAGCGCTAGCTGCTAGCAGCTACTAGCGCTACCAACTAGAACTAGCATTCTAGTGCTAATCCTACTCAATGAGTGTTAGTAGGATAGCTAGTTATTATTATTATTATTATTATTATTATTATTATTATTCACACCGAAACATGAAATTAATGGAAGCTAAACGACTGAACCTTGACTGTATTACAAAGGTCTACTTCCGTATGGCTGTGCTTTATATTTTTCTTTTTTTAAACTTTATACTTTGTGAGATATTTGCGATTAAAAAAAAGCAAATACATTCATAAATAACAGTGAGCCTAGATTTCCAATTATTACGTTTGACTCCGCTAATTGCTTTCCAGCTCCGGCAGCCTCAACTGAATTCAACTCAATGATCACGGGCATTCCTATGCACAAGTAATTCCTCGCGTGGAATTACATTTTCTAGTTATTATTATTATTATTATTATTATTATTATTATTATCATTATCATTATTAGTACCATTATTATTATTATTATTATTATATCTATTAAGTTCACGCAAATGAGGTGCATGGGGTAGTGATTGCCTTTCTGGCAGTGCAACAAGTTGATTTGTTTATGAATTCATTTGTATTGAACTCGGCTGTGTGTGTGTGTGTGTTTATACGTATATATATATATATATATATATATATAGAAACAACAGGAAACAGACGGTTTTATTCAAAAATATTGAACTTTATTGATTCTTTCTGTGTAGCAAAACTAGTCATTGACATGCGCATTTTCAGACGCATGTTTTTTTTTTGTCGTTTCTTTGTTTGTATGATAGTCACAACAAGGTAGCATTTAAGACCAGGGACAATAGTTGCCTTGCACAACACTCAACACATTTGTCACATCATTTCTTTTTTTTTTGTATATATTTTTTTCTTTTTTGATGCTTGATGTTTCTTCAGAGAAGCAACATGTTTGAGATGCAGGTATATATTAACATGCAGATATTTAGCTTGCTCCACTTTCTCTTTGCTAAGCCCTTTTCATGAACTCCTCAAACCTCTACTAAGTTTGTCCAGTGGGACAATTTGAAGTGAAATCATAATCATGCCATTTTCCTCCTGATCTATTGAACTTTTTTCCTTTCTTTTTTTCTCACACAAATAGGCGCGATTATTGACCGATCGGATCAAAATGTTTTTCTATGTTATCATTCGGATATCTTTCAGATTTTGCCATCATGCTCCATTTTCTTTCACAAGCATCACCTGAAATCAGTGCATTTTGGTCAGAGATTACACAACATGCTGTCACTTTGTCCAATTTTCAAAACCCACGATTGTTTAGAATGAACCTTTTTTTGTGCGAGATTGTCAATACCTTGGTTTTGTTGTGGCGGTTTGATATGTTTTCTAAAGATGACAATAAATATGTTTCACTATTTACCACAATAGCTAAGGTGCAATTCTTTTCCTATTTTGTGAATAAGGATGTGTCTAAAGATGAACCTTCCAAACAGACCAAGTACATACGGATACAAGAGTTCAACAAACACTCGTATAAAGAATCATGTGATGGTAGCAGTCATCACATGATGAACTCCCACAGTATATTTCCATTGCAAAATCACCAAAGCACAGTATCTCTATATTGATCATAGAGATTTAAAATGCATGAATTCATGTTCCCTCCTTCTGCTTTATTGTAAAATTGGATATCTTGTTTCCAGACAACACGGTGCTGCGATAAAAGACAGATGTATAACCCCATGAGTAAAGTAGGGCCAACTGTTACAAAAGGCATTTCCCAACCAAATATCTTGAACACGACTCCTTCATTTGTCCACAGACTTGTACGACATGGATTTCTGTTTGTGTCCCTGTTTGGTAGAAAAAAAATCATAGGATATTACAAAAAAAAAAAACATGGAAAAAGACGTGTCCATAAATCTATAGCACTTAAAAGGGAAAGGGCCAGTCAAACGCCACTCGGTTTGCATCACCTGAGTGGAATTCAAACCCTTGTCGCCGCCGCCCTTCACACTGGTCCCATACCGCTCTGATACTTTGTTGATTGAGTCTCTCCAAGAGCTCTTGAACGGTACCAAATTGAATAACCTGCTCAATGAATCGATAAAACACCCCGTGTACACTTTCAATGGGGGCATGGCACCATAGCAACAAGGCAATAAGGTTATGCAGAAGCATGAGTCATGCCCACCAGGGCCATGTGGAGGAACACGATGACTGTGGTGCCATGAAGGGCTCACAGCACATCTCTATGGAATGCATCTCGCTGCTTCCCTTGGAAAGAGTCGTCATGGAAAAAAGTGAAAATACACCACAAAAATGCTTCAGCTCCAACCCCCAAGTTGAAGCTGAAGCAGACTGTCCTTCTCAACATCTGGATGTCCAACAGGTCTCCAGAAGGTCGAACACAACGACACCGATTCAGTCCTTCTGACAGAAGGTCAACACGCGGTAGTCGTCCGCCATTTCTGGGCTTTTTTTTTTTGTTCAATATACAAAACACAGTCAAAGCGCACGGAGCCCCGCGCCTTTCCACCCCAGAAGCATCCGGCAGCGCACCTTCAGCGCACCTCAGCCTTCTGCACGCTGTTCCTTACAAATCAATGTCTGCCTCCCCTTGGGCACGGCGGGGAGAAGGACAACACGTCCAGGTTCTTCAATCGTGTTCTGTGTGCGTGTAAATGTCTGCCCTCAGAGCCGCTCTCCGTCACCCCTTCACTGGAACTTCCTTCGCCGCTGGGCCAGCATCTGCTGAACGTCCACGTTGTCGCGGTGGCCATCGTCCCCCTGGTCCCCGATGCGAGACCCCCTGCTGACCGCGCCCGCCGGCACTGGGTAGTAGAGGCGATTCCGGGGCGGCGGGGGGGGCAGGCGTCCGGCGGGCCGCGGGGCCGTGCGGGCGGCGGCCGGTCGCTGGAATGTCCTCAGGTATGCCGGCAGGAGGTGGTCCTTGCGGTAGGACCCCTGGGGGGCCGCAGGGGGGCGCCTCAGCCTGGGCTGCACCCAGCTCTGGTAGCGGCGCTTGGGGGGGAAGGTGTAACCGTAGCGCGGGGAGCTTGCCAGGAGGCTGTCCAAGGCGTAGGGGTACGCAGCAGGGGCGTAGTAGCGCGGCTTGGGTTTGGGAGGAGCCGCGTAATACACAGGGTAGTAGCCCCTGTAGGGGGTCTTTTGGTAGGGGCCTGGGTAGGCTGGATACTGCGGGTAGCCGC
This sequence comes from Urophycis tenuis, assembly GCA_036785325.1. Classification (NCBI taxonomy): domain Eukaryota; kingdom Metazoa; phylum Chordata; class Actinopteri; order Gadiformes; family Phycidae; genus Urophycis; species Urophycis tenuis. The sequence goes on from JAXIVH010000549.1 coordinate 53,502, forward strand.
CCCAAAAGGCCCTTTGGGGTTTGGCTATGAAGGCCTTGCTCGTGGACAGGGACTTCTGCAGCTGGGGGAAGATGTCTAAACTGGACGGCAGGGGCGTGAGAGGTTTGCGCCAAAGGTCCTGATTGGCCAACGAGGACTTTGCTCCCGGGTCCTCTTGGAACCAGGCCTTCAGGGGGTTGAGCGTCTGCGAGGACTGCCGAGGCAGCGGGAAACTGTTCTGACGCGCGGCCGCCTGCGGCGCCGGCATCCCCTTCCCCGACGTCACAGACGACAGCGAGGAGGAGGAGGAGGAGGGGCGGAGCCAAGGCGAGGGGCGGAGCCAAGGGGACAGCGAGGCGGCCTCGGCTGGGGCGTCCTTCTTCTTCTTCTTCTCCACGTCGCTGATGATGTCCACCACGTCGTCCGCAGGGAGGTGCAGCTTGCTGGAGATCTCGATCAGTTTGTCGATGGTCTGGGGGTCGATGTCGTCGTCCTCCTCCTCGTCAGCCGCCTCCTGCACCTCCTCGGAGCGCTTGTCCTCGGCCGCGTTCAGCAGGGAGTACTTCCTGTTCTGCTCCCTGTACTTCCTCTTCCCGCCGTTCTGCTTGACCATGTACTGCAGCAGCATGTCCGAGGCCATGTCGGCCAGCTTCTCCTCCTCCATCTTGGCCCGCTGGACCTCGGCGGCCTGCCTGCGCACCTCCTCCTGCTCCTCCTTGGCCCGCGCCTCCTCCTCCTCGGGGCTGAGGTCCTCCCTCTCTTCGTCGTCCTCCTCATCATCGCCGCCGGCGTCCTCCATCATGTGGTCGGGGCGTGGCACGGGGCGTGGCCCCGCCTCCTCAAAATCCTCCATGAAGTTGCCACCACGGAACGTGGGGAAGCTCATGCCCTTCTGCGTCTCCTCCTGCCACCTGAGCCTCTTGTTGCTCATGGGCAGGGCGTTGTACTGCGGCGCCACGTCGCTGAAGCCTCGGCTCTCCCTGTCGGCGTCACGGGCGCCGGCGGCACCCACACTGGGGAACTCCTTCATCATGGTCTCCAGGTTCTGCAGCTCCTCGGGGTTCAGCTGCTCCTCCTCTTCTTGGTTCCGCTGCCCGGCGGGCTCCGGGGCCCGGCTGGGCTGCGGCGGCGTGGTCTTCAGGGGGAGCGGCTGGCTCACGGTGCGGCTGGTCACCTTCTCCGTCAGCCGCTCCTCTTCCTCCTGCACCCTCCTCTGCTCCTCCTCCTCCTCCCGCTGGTGGCTCTGCAGGGCGGCGGCGGCCATGACCAGCTCCAGCTCCGGCTGCTCCCGCTCGCGGTCCCGCACCCGCTGCCCCTCCCCCGTGGCCCGGACCGCCGGCGCCTTGGGCTCCTGCGTGGCGGCCTCGGGCACCTCCTCTTCCTCCTCTGCCTCCTGCCCTGGGCCCCCCCGGACCCCCTGGGCCGGCGGGGGTCTGTTCAGCGCCGCCAGCAGCACGGCCGCCAGCGCTTTGGGGTCCACGTCCTTGAAGAGCTCGTCCTCTGCTTCCTCCTCCCGCTTCACCTCCGCGGGGCCCACTGCCTTCTCCCAGGGAGGGGCGGGGCCACGGGGGCCCTGGGAGGCCCCGGGGGAGGAGAGGGAGGGGAGGCAGGCCCCCGTCAGGAGCAGGAGGAGGGTGAGGGCTCTCGGGGCATCACCACGCCTGAACATGACCACACCAGGGCTGCTGAAGGAGGTGCTGGAGGAGGTGCTGGAGGAGGTGCTGGGGAGCAGTGCCTGCGATAAGCAGAGGAGGAGAACCGTTTTGTTAATGTCCAACAATAGTCAGAAGGAGAACGTGTTCATGACCATAATTAAGCAATTCACATGTAAAGCAGCACCCTCAGAATCATCCATTTTGTCATTATGAAGCCAACTTTGTTGGATGGATGGATGGATGTATACCTGTATAAATCTGTATAGGAGTGGATAATCAGTCCATTTGTGTTGAGTTTCTTTGTTAATAGGCTCAATCTGGCGAAGCTGTTGCTGCGCATTTTCTGCGCTATGCGAGGATGGGGGGGGGGGGCTCAGCCAATGGATGATGCGCCCTAGAGCGCACGTCATTGAAGCCCTAAATAACAAATGTCATGATTTTTACCTGTTGCCGTTGGTTGCAGGTATTTTACAACAAAATGTTGAATATGTACTGCTTCACTGTGTTTACCAAGAGGTTTAGATTATACGTACAGCTTCTGTAATCACCAATCGAACTAAAATGACTTAATTAACATATTATGTGCATGATTTCATCATATACAAAAAATAAAACGCCATGGGGCAATTCATGCAACGTTTGTTTTTAAATCTTCCGTGAAATCCAATGATGTCACGACTCATGTCACGACCTTCGTTGTTATTTGAAGCTCGCTTTTAAGTTCGTCTGCTGATGTATGAAAATAGATCTTTCTAAATTGAGAAAATAAATCATACTTTTTGACAGAATCGTTTAGATGGCAAAATGCAAATAACACAATTTTGAAAGACTTTGTTTAGATTAATCAATTTTTAAGGGGTATTGAAAATAAGTTGTTTTGTCGAGTCTGCGACTTTATCCCTCCTGGTTGTTTTGTGACAGTAACGGTTCTGTTATCCTGCTCATGTCTCAATAGGTTTTACTACCAGAGCCGATTAGTCTAATCCGCCTTTCAGAACCAAGGAGCAAATCTGACATGCATATCTTGACATAATCTGACATAATCACATCTGTCGGTTCCTCTCAAGATCACAGCTGTTAGCTTCCTTTGTTCATATTTCTCTTAACTGAAAGGCAACTGATTTTGAAAGTTTCAGAAACTTGCATTTGGATCATTTGTTTTTTGAACCAGAAATGTATTTTTGCATGCAACCGTGGTTGGGCTTCGCCTCAAAGGACAATAGACGGCTGAAGGGGCGTGTCTTCGTGATGGTGATGATGATGATGATGATGCAGATTAAGATGATGATGCCCAACACGACCATGTACGTGCATCTAACAGATAAGGAGATTGCCCACCGTCCCACGCACGCAGAGGCGCAGAAGCGCAACACGACCCAAACACACGCGCACTCACGCAGCGCGCACACACCCTCACGCAGCACCAAAAAATAGATATAACCAGTGAAAAGTGCTTACACAGCCTTTCCTTGAAATGCAAATATCAGCCATTTGACAGATAAGCCGCAGGAAAGTAGAGGAAAAGTGAAATATTTGTCAAATAAAAAGCATGAAACCCAACAGAAGTAAAGCAGCCTATTACTTACTTGGGACAAGACCGACGCTGCTCCGACGGTCCCCGGGGGCTTCGTCCTCCTAAAGCGAGTCAAGATGCTGCTGTTACGACTGTATACTTTGTCTTTGGGTGTGTGTGTGTTTGTGTGTGTTGTTGCTTCACGTCGTACATTCTGTGGGTGTTTTCAGAACCACGAACAGTCCGTGACGGCATCTTATAAATCCGCCCTCGAGTACCACGTGACGCCTTTCATCAGCGTTGCCCATTGACGTAGGAGGGCTGCGTTTCATTGATAAGATTTTTTTTTTTGCCTGCCTGCCTGCGTGCGTGGGTGGGGGGGACTCCCACCCACCCACACACACACACACACACACACACACACACACACACACACACACGCACACACACACCACCCCCTAGCCGAGCTCTTGCGCTCGGGCACAGATACGCTGCAGTGCACACGATGATGAATGAACGCTGGGTGAATGAAATGGGGTTGGGGGGGGGGGGGGGGATTCTGCGTGGGCAAAAATGCAAGAGAGGGAGAGAAAAACAAACCCAAACTATGGTTGAGGCAGCAGGCAGTCCAAACCAACCATTTCCCCCTCAGTCGTGTTGTCAGGCGTGTGTCTGTTTGGGTTTATGTGGCGCTGACAGACGAGCCACACCAGTGCAAGTCATGACGCGCCCAGTATGACGGAGTTGCCTCTTTCGGCGATTTCTCTGCTCGGCAGAAAATGTCTTTTCGTACTGTTCGTCTTATGTGATTGGCTATCCATGACTGTCAATTGGGTCTGTTTCCTGTCACATGCTCACATGCTCATGTGTCCGTGCTGTGCGCCCCAGGGAACCCAGAACCACAAACTGTATTGGTGGATTCTGTGAGTTTTCAGATGAATAGCCTCTCTACATCAGACAGAACACTATCGCCTCTCCAATCAACATGCTGCTGAGGATCATTTACCAACACCAACCCTCATCATGGCAATGACTTGGCAATCCTCACCCCCCTCACACCCTCACACCCTCACACCCTCCCCCCCCTCGCCCCCCTCACACCCTCACCCCCCTCACACCCTCGCCTCCCCCCCCCTGCCCCCCTCACACCCTCACCCCCCTCACACCCTCACCCCCCTGCCCCCCTCACACCCTCACCCCCCTCACACCCTCACCCCCCTCACCCCCTCACACCCTCGCCTCCCCCCCCTTCCCCCTCACACCCTCCCCCCCCTCACCCCTCACACCCTCACCCCCCTCACACCCTCGCCTCCCTCCCCCCCCTCACCTCGGCTCCAGATCAGATCAGGTCAGCCCTTGGTCACTTTAAAGATCCCCCAGACCGGTCGCTCGTTTCATCATCGCTTGGATGCAAACCTGCTCCCCTCTAGCTCACCTCACACACTGTGTGTGTGTGTATGTGTGTGTGTGTGTGTGTGTGCGTACGTGCGTGTGTGCGTACGTGTGTGTGTGTGTGTGCGTTGGTGTTTGTGTGCGTGCGTGCGTGCGTGCGTGCGTGTGTGTGTATGTGTGTGTGTGTGTGTGTGTGTGTGTGTGTGTGTGTGTGTGTGTGTGTGCGTGTGTGCGTGCGTGTGTGTGTGTATGTGTGTGTGTGTGTGTGTGTGTGTGTGTGTGTGTCTGTGTGTGTGTATGTGTGTGTGTGTGTATGTATGTGTGTGTGTGTGTGTGTGTGTGTGTGTGTCTGTGTGTGTATGTGTGTGTGTCTGTGTGTGTGTGTGTGTGTGTGTGTGTGTGTGTGTGTGTGTGTGTGTGTGTGTGTGTGTGTGAGGGGAGGGGGTTCCGCATGGCCGCTCCCACCCCCTCCAGACCTCCCTGTCCACTGAGCCAACCTCTTCCTCTTCCTCCTCCTCATCTCCTCATGTCCTCTTCGTTTCCTTCTCCTCTTCCTCCTCCTCTTCATCACCTCCTCCTCAGCCAGACCGTAGCTAAATATAGAACTAAATAGCTACAATAACAATATAATTAGTAGAAGTGGCAGTAGTGGCAGTAGTAGGGCTATATTAGTAGTATAGTAGTAGTAGTGGTAATGGTAGTATAGTAGTAGTAGTAGTAGTAGTAGTAGTAGTAGTAGTAGTAGTAGTAGCAGTACTAGTAGTAGTAGTAGTAGTAGTAGTAGTAACAGTAATAGTAGTAGTAGTAGTAGTAGTAGTAGTAGTAGTAGTAGCAGTACTAGTAGTAGTAGTAGTAATAACAGTAACAGTAGTAGTAGTAGTAGTAGTAGTAGTAGTAGTAGTAGTAGTAGTAGTAGTGGTATAGTAGTAGTAGAAGTAGTAGTAATGGTATAGTAGCAGTACTACAGTAGTAGTAGTAGTGGTACAGTAGCAGTACTGCAGTAGTAGTAGTAGTAGTAGTAGTAGTAGTAGTAGTAGTAGTAGTGGTATAGTAGCAGTACTACAGTAGTAGTAGTGGTATTGTAGCAGTACTACAGTAGTAGTAGTAGTAGTAGTGGTATAGTAGCAGTACTACAGTAGTAGTAGTGGTAGTGTAGCAGTACTACAGTAGTAGTGGTATAGTAGCAGTACTACAGTAGTAGTAGTAGTAGTGGTATTGTAGCAGTACTACAGTAGTAGTAGTAGTAGTGGTATAGTCAGTACCGGTTCACCCAATACGCACACTACGCACGTTGCGTAGGGCCCCGCAAACTCATAGGGGCCCCGCCCATGTCTATGGCCCCGCCCGTGTCTATGGCCCCGCCCGTGTCTATGGCCCCGCCCATGTCTATGGCCCCGCCCGTGTCTATGGCCCCGCCCGTGTCTATGGCCCCGCCCGTGGGGGGAAAAAAAACCTGACGTGCTCGCGCACGTCAGATTGCCAGTGCATGCATTGTGCATCAACGGCATCAGCGGGATGAAGCGGAGTTATCCCTCGGGAGTGAAAAGCGAAAAAAGAAAGTGCATGAAAATGAACAGCGCGAACAGCAGTCAGGTAACTCTCCTCTCCGGGTGGGAGAGTGGGAGGGACGGGGTTTGTCCGTGTTTGACCTACATAACAGGGCGGTGAGCCCTGGGTGAACAGCGGACGGTCTCCGTGTGCGTCTTGCTAGCTTCTGTAATGTGTTATATCAATCGCTCTGAGTGTAGTTACAACTGCACTTATACAAAATGGAAAGTAATGGATAAATATTTACCAAGATTGAATTTTGTTTGCTTGGATAGCCCACAGGCACATATAGATGCAGATATATTAGTGAATAAATAAAGCTTGTGAAATATTATGACAATGGTGCTAAATAATAATCTAAATCACCTACATTTTAAGTATATGAAGGCAAAAGTGCAGTCAATTTGATGGAACTGAATTAATAGTAGCCTGATCTATATTTTACAGGTGCTATGCTTAAGTTCCTAACAAGCAGCACAGAGTCCAGTCAGTCAGCCAGTGGAGGGACAGAACAAGAAAAGACAGGCACAGATGAGCCACCTTCAACCAGCACAGGTCCAGTACAGCCACCGTTGTCAAGTACAGACACAGGGGAAGAACAGGCAGCCTCGGCCACTATTCACACGACCACGTGTGCACAGCAAGCATCAGAAGCTAGCTCAGACCCTAAAGCACCAGTCTCTGCTCCACCAAATGATCCAGCAGACTGGCCCCCAGTCTTAACGTATGCGGACTGAGTTAGTGCGCAGAGGTCCATTCAAGCCAGGAGTGGATTTTTCTTACCCCAAAGACAAGTCCAGAAGAGGTTTCCGTCCAGATTTTGTCTGTATTTATTTGAATTAGACTAACAGGTGGCGACACTAGTGCAATATGTTTAAAGGGGGGGTGAGTGGAAGCACTGGGTGTCAGGTGTGACTGTTCAGTTAAGAGGGCCCCTTAGCAGAATTTTGCCTAGGGCCCCATGGAGGTCTGAACCGGCTCTGGGTATTGTAGCAGTACTACAGTAGTAGTAGTAGTAGTTGTGGCAGCCGTTAAATACAAGTGATAAATGAAAATGATTTATTATTCTGCTCAGGATGATTAACGTTATTGTAAGAGTGTTTATTGTATTCTTTTGTTTTGCTGGGGATTCCTTGTATGGCCTGTGGGCGTGTCGTCACCGAGGTGGGCGTGTCGTCCCCGAGGTGGGCGTGTCGTCACCGAGGTGGGCGTGTCGTCCCCGAGGTGGGCGTGTCGTCACCGAGGTGGGCGTGTCGTCCAATCTGGGGATAAATGGGTCAGGTGTTGGGCTGCGCAGGTGAGGAAAAGCACCTAAATGTTTGGTTTAGAAGGCGGTGGTTAAAAACAGTTTTTTGACCACGTTTATATAGTTTTCGTTGCCATGACATCATTTTTCGTTTGCTGACTTTTGTGTTCACATTATAGACAAGGTTTGGAACAAATCGAAGTTATCAAATAAACGTTATGATTTAATAAAATGTGGCCAGCGAAGTTTTTGGAAAACGTGCGTCAAGCGGACCACCTCTTCAACACCACGGCTTTTAATAAGAAAAGCCGACACAGTAGTAGTAAGGGTATAGTAGCAGTACTACAGTAGTAGTAGTAGTGGTATTGTAGCAGTATTACAGTAGTAGTAGTAGTAGTAGTAAAGGTATAGTAGCAGTACTACAGTAGTAGTAAGAGTAGTATAGTAGCAGTAGTACAGTAGTAGTAGTAGTGGTATTGTAGCAGTACTACAGTAGAAGTAGTAGTAGTAGTAGTAGTAATGGTATAGTAGCAGTACTACAGTAGTAGTAGTGGTATAGTAGCAGTACTAGAGTAGCAGTACTACAGTAGTAGTAGTAGTAGTAACGGTATAGTAGCAGTACTTCAGTAGTAGTAGTAGTGGTATAGTAGCAGTACTACAGTAGTAGTAGTGGTATAGTAGCAGTACTAGAGTAGCAGTACTACAGTAGTAGTAGTAGTAGTAACGGTATAGTAGCAGTACTTCAGTAGTAGTAGTAGTGGTATAGTAGCAGTACTACAGTAGTAGAAGTAGTAGTAACGGTATAGTAGCAGTACTTCAGTAGTAGTAGTAGTGGTATAGTAGCAGTACTACAGTAGTAGTAGTAGTATAGTAGCAGTACTACAGTAGTAGCAGTAGAAGTAGTAGTATAGTAACAGTACTACAGTAGTAGTAGTAGCAGTAGTGGTATAGTAGCAGTACTACAGTAGTAGTAGTAGCAGTAGTAGTACAGTAGCAGTACTACAGTAGTAGTAGTATGTAGTAGTATAGTAGCAGTACTACAGTAGTAGTAGTAGCAGTAGTAGTATAGTAGCAGTACTACAGTAGTAGTAGTAGTAGTAGTAGTACTGTCACTTTTCAATTTTGCACCTTATTCTGCATTTCTGCATTTCAACCTGCACCTTAATCGCTCATTTGCACTTCTGGTTAGAACGCCAACTGTATTTCGTTGTCCCTGTACTTTTACTCTGCACAATGACAATAAAGTTGAATCTAATCTAATCTAATCTAGTAGTAGCAGTAGTAGTATAGTAGCAGTACTACAAAAGTAGTAGTATGTAGTAGTATAGTAGCAGTACTACAGTAGTAGTAGTATGTAGTAGTAGTATAGTAGCAGTACTACAGTAGTAGTAGTAGTAGTAGTAGTATAATAACAGTACTACAGTAGTAGTAGTATGTAGTAGTATAGTAGCAGTACTACAGTAGTAGTAGTAGCAGTAGTAGTATAGTAGCAGTACTACAGTAGTAGTAACAGTAGTAGTATAGTAGCAGTACTTCAGTAGTAGTAGTATGTAGTAGTATAGTAGCAGTACTACATTAGTAGTAGCAGTAGTAGTATAGTAGAAGTACTACAGTAGTAGTAGTATGTAGTAGTATAGCAGCAGTACTACAGTAGTAGTAGTAGCAG
>JAXIVH010000549.1:67500-70000 GCA_036785325.1 Urophycis tenuis
AAGTTCTGCAATTATTCCTGTCTTGCTCTGTGCCCAAGTGTTCTGTGATGTCTCCTTCAGAACTGCATTGACTCAGGAGGTACGGTAGAATCTCCTTCTCCATTGAATGAACAAGGTGGTGGACTTCCTTCTGGTAATCCGAGAAGAGGAGCAGCCATGGCCACCATGGGGGGGGTTCTTGGCATCAAGGCCTTGGTCATCATGGCCGTATGGACTATAGCCTGTTTTATGACTTAAAGATGCACTGCTGTGTGACTCTTTTTACTGCAGCTTTTGTTCACTTGTTCAACTTAAAACTTAAAAAAAGGGTTGACATTATTGTGAGTTTCTGTCATAAAAGTCAGCCACCCACCTTTCAAATCAAGCCTGGAATGTTTCTCTCTGTCATGTTCTTTGTGTATTTTCTCATATACACATTTGGGAGCAATTCATTGTTCTGCTGTTTACTTTCTGCTGATGTTTCATTACTTGTTTTAGTCATGTGACACGGGTCACAGTTCAGGAATTCTAATCGTGAACTTCTTTAGTTGTCAAAGGGGCATTTCACCAGTGGAAACATGAATCTGTATTGAAAGTGGGCCATATATGTAGTCGAATAGCAGCATACATTCCTAATTTGGTGCCTTCTTGACTGAGAAAAGGCGAACAAGGACTTTTTAGGGCTGGTGGATTGGGGACATCAACTCCCACAATGCACCGCAATGCTCAGCTACGCAGGCCACGCCCACTGATTTTGCACTGATTCGCAACCAACTTATAATGCGATTTATACTTATAATACTTTATAATTAATCAAAATGAGGTATGACCGCTATTCTGCTATCTATTGTCATCTAGGGCAACAGCAGCTTAGTAGGTCCACGCAGTCACTCCCCATCTTCTAGAAGGACTCAAGACCCACTTGTTCAGAGTTCACCTGAACCCTGCAGAACCCTACCCTATGAACCCCATTATTTGGGGTACATTCATTTTGGCTCCCCCTGCTGGGCAGGTGTATGTTGTGTTCTTTCTCTCTCACCACCGTGTGCCCGCAGGTTGAGTACTGATTGGAGGCACCTGGCCCATGGTATTTAAGGGAGTCCACCTCCAGCTCTCTCTCTCACACCTCGGCTTCAGGAAGGACTGCGTGACTGGCCGCCAGCTTCGCCACCGCCTTTTGCTTAGCCTTTCTTTACTCAACTCAACTCAACTTCACTTTATTGTCGTTGCACAAGAAAACACAGAGTGATTTTTGGCAGCGAAATGTCGATGCTATGGTTTCCGGCAGACACAGAGAATGAGCAGATGTATTATGTATAAATAGATCTATAAGAAAAATAATAAAAAAATACAGAAATAGAAATATAAAACTATAAAACTATGATCAATGTAAATATATAAATGAAAGTGCAAATGAACTGGATATAAGTTACAGAGGCATGGGAATTTACATACTATCCCCTTTACATACTATCCCCTGCGAGGGATCATCATTTTTGGGCCTTTTGGCCACTTTTGACCAGGTTTTTGTGGGTTGCCAATAAAAACCCCTAAGTTTTGCTGAACCCAGTTGTTCTGGTCTCAATTCCTGTTTAATGCTTACCATGGGCCGTGTTACGGGTGTGTGTGTTTTCTTGGCTCTTCTCTGTTCCTGCCTGTAGGTGGCGACTGGGCGGAGCTACACCACTAGCCCAGGAGTGACGATGTGATTGGTGGCCGGCCCACGAGTATAAAAGCCGGCCCAGTTCCAAAATGTCCTTCTCTCTCACTCTTGCGTTGTCCTCGCTGGCGACCGACTGGCTGGTGATTCGTGCAGTCGGCCGTTCTGTGTTATTGGGGCAATTGCAAACTTCCTCACATTTTAGTTGTAGGCTCAGGGAGGGTAGCGTAGTTAGAGCGGAACCCTCACCTTTTACTTTTCTTGGCAGCGATCTGTGCCCTTTGGAACGGGAGACAGTCTAGATTCCCCACTGTTTAGTAAATAAGATTGAGGTTTTTCTTTACTCGTTTTCCCTTTCCTATCATTTTGCAATTTGTCCTCGTTATTTGTTTTATGGGAAAAGTTTGCCTGTGCTAATTTCATCCCAAAGCATAGGCAATCGAACTAATAAAAATCACGGCTTTTCCCTCAAAACCTGACGTCTGGACTCATTTATGTTGCTCATCCATGTGGCGAGTGGATTCGTAACAGGCCGTAACATAACTAGTCAGAGATGTTGTTTACTAGCAATGGTTAACCTAGCAGTTGAAATGCTTGAAACTTGTTCTGGTGACTTTCTTACTGTATTAGCAGCAATGAAATGTTCCACCTTCTTATGACAAATGTACTCTTTGTAAGTCACCTTGGATAAAAGCGTCTGCTAAATGCCCTCAATGTAATAATAATAATAAAAATGCATTTTATTTAAAAGCGCCTTTCATGTCACTCAAGGACACTGTACAGACAGAAAAAAGATAAATAAAATTAAAATCACAAATTGAGGTAGACAAGACAGTTAAAAAAAGGACCATGGTAGAGAAA
>JAXIVH010000055.1:0-15000 GCA_036785325.1 Urophycis tenuis
CGGAGGTCCAGCCTCCTTCGCCCCGGTCACAGAACCACAGCACCCCGTCCCGCTGGTCCCTGAGGCCGGCAGGAGCCGGTCAGCATACCTTGCAAGCAAAAACCCAAGCAACCCCAGCAGGTAGGCCAGGTAGGGTCTCCAGCAGGCCCCGACTCCACTCAGAGCCACGAGGGAGAGCACACGGATGACGCTGATGAAGACGAGCGCGGACACTCCCTGGGACAGCCCCGTGACGACCAGCTGAGTCCACCGGCCAGGCAGCCGAGAACCACCAGGGTAACTGGGAGAGAGGCGAGCTGCTCCCCGGCACCGCGGCCACGGGATGGGAGACTCTGTGCTGCCGCTTCGCCCAAGCAACACACCGCCAGCAACACCGCCGCCGTGCGGAGCCCTACCCCGCGGCAACGCAGATAGAGCCCGATCCAGAAGAAGGCACATGCGAGGAGGACCGCGGGAGAGAGAAGCGACGACGCGGCTGAGAGCGGCTCGACAGCGCGGCTCGCTACCGCTGCTGCACAATAAAGACGACGAGCAGGACGGATCTCGCTGCTATTTCCGTGGCTGTAATGTAGTGCGCCTACCAGGCCTACATCCCAACCAACCAATCTGAGCAGCAGAGCGAGAATAACAGAGACTAAGGCCACGCAGACGGCAGACGACACTCCTCGGGAACTCCTCCATGTCACGGCTCCTCCGAGTCTCAGCCACGACTGACAGTCTGCGTCCCGACGCAGCGGCTCCCCGCGTCTTTCACATGGCCGCTGCGCTCCAACGCCGCGCGAGGATGTTTTTCATGCGCGGTCCGTGACGAACATCTGCTGTCGCTGTCTGCATCCCAGGCCATCTCCTCAGGCGGAGGGCTTGGACCGTCCCGGGGGCAGACTAAATAGATGCAGACTGTGTGAGCGTCTCTCCGTGCGTTGTAGAGCGCTTAATTGGCCTAATAACCCTAATAACGCGGCGTAGTGGGGAACGCGTTACATGTGGTACCTCTATGCGATTTCAAAAACGTCATTTTCAGATTAGATTCACTCACACAAATAACGCAAGTTCCCCCTAAATAAAATGGGGACAGTTTTTTTTTCCTAATATGCAGTGATAATCAACCTGTGTGAACCAAAACACAACTCCTGGCATCAAACTCCTGGTTTCATAGGCCAGTCTCCTCTCTCTCTCTCTCTCCCTCCTCCCTCCCTCCCTCCCTCCCATCCCTCCCTCCCTCCCTCCCCCTCTCCCTCTCTCTCCTCTCTCTCTCTCTCTCTCTCTCTCTCTCTCTCCTCTCTCTCTCTCTCTCTCTCTCTCCTCTCTCTCTCTCCCTCTCTCTCTCCTCTCCTCCCCCCCCCCCCCTCTCTCTCTCTCTCTCCTCTCTCTCTCTCTCTCTCTCATTAGACACTATCCTTTTTTGTTTTGCTCTGGCAACTCCACTGTCACTTTTCAGCCCCCCAACTGTTTTGTTGATTCTGTGGCTGAGCAACAGTCTTACAGCCCCCCCCCCCCCCCCACCCACACACACACACACACACACTCAACACCCTCCCTACTAGTGAAGGGAGATTTACTGACCATTGGGTGCTCCGCCCACTCAGCTCCACAGGAAGTTGCTCATCTAATCCAAACAAATAAAGCTGCACTAATTACTGCCAGCAGTAATATAGATATGGCCAGGAACAGTGGTGGCTATAATTATGAGGTGGTCATTTGCATAATTCATATTCATGAGTCTGCAACATGCCTTTGTTTTAAATGAGTGGACCTCATATCTCTGTACCCATACACTGTACCCAGTTTATTATTCAAAAACATGTGAAGCATCACACTCAGTCGTCGTAAATCATTGTTTTTTAACAGTAAGTACAGTGGTATCATTTTGCCATCGTAATCCACAAATGCATTCTAGTGAGGCTGAGGCCCTGGGAGGTTGAAAAGCCTTCACCTATCTAGCCTACATTCTGTCTGAGAGATTAATCTCACAGGCAGTTTGATCCCATGAAGATTTTCATCTTCAGAGCTGCTGTAATGTGGTTGTTCTTCAGTTCAACACTGTTCTATGAAAACAGCTCAATGGATTAAAACGGGCATTGCAAAGATAACATGATGGTGGCCATGGAACCAGTGTTCTACCAATGATCTGGAGGGAACCACAATAAAGTACCACATTTCACTGGCTGCTTAGAGGGTATTTTATATTATTTTCTCAGAAGTTGTGAATCCTTTCATTTTTATTTCATTAATGAACATTTACATGTTTTGATAATCAGCTCATGGAGGAATTCATTCAGACGTCATTTTAAAATAGCTGTCAGCTGTTTCCATTTGACTACTTGAGTCGCGCGTGGTCTTGTGACTGTATAAGGCCAGTCCTCCCCTGAGTCCTGCAGCCTCCTTACAGTACGCCCCTTAAACACAAGGCCCTCTGTGGGCAGTGGCCACACCATAATAACACAGGTCCACCTCTTCTCCGCAAGATGCTTTCTTGTACGGAGGAAGTGTAGCAACACATCTGTCTTTGGAACGTGAGCCAAGTGCATTCTGGGAAGGCATAGCTTTCAGATCTTCAAATTATTGTTGACAGAAACAATTACATGATACATGCAATTTTATGATAAGGGTGCTTTTTGTAATCAGGCCATCAGATTAGTATAGGCCTACTCATAATAACAGCACTTAGATATCACGACTAGATGTAATTAGATTTGTACAATTACACAATTGATCCAAACCTAAACTGAGTTGTGAATTTGCAGCGTCAAAGTACTTTTTCCACTCTAATAACCTTAAGGCGCAGGATATGACTCCTGGAACCCTTCTGAAAGACACTGGGGAGAGACAGGTTAACTCACGAGACAAAAGAAAGAGAAAGCTTCTGGTTCCTCACCCTCTCACAATCCATTTTAACTAATGCGTGAGCTTCACTCTCTGTTGTTATCCCCATTCAAATATCTCTGCTTAATTGGGCACACACACACACACACACACACACACACACACACACACACACACACACACACACACACACACAGCACATTCATACTGGCCACAATACACATGACATTTCCCACATAAATGTAAAATACAATTCCACCATAACAAACAACAAATCCCTCTTTTCTTTATACATTAAATATTTGAGTGTTGTAATAACTTGTTTGAATAAGAACACAAATTAGTCATATTATGAAAGCTGAAAACCAGATGTTAGTACAGTTGTTAGTCAACAACAGGCTTGTTAGGAACAACAGGCTGTTTGAACCTTGAAGGAGAAGGCTCCTTCGGCTGTGTGTGGGTGGAAGTGTTTATATCCCTGTTTGTGCATCTCTCTGTGTATTGTGTAGGGTTAGTTAGTTAGGGTTAGGGTTAGTTAGTTAGTTAGGGTTATTGTGTATATGTGTCATTCAAATTGCAATTGGCTGCCATGAGCAGTAAGCGTGTGTGTGTGTTAGTGTGTGTGTGTGTGTATACGTGTTTATGTGTGTGTGTGTATGTGTGTCTATGTGTGTGTATGTGTACGTGTATCTGTGTGTGTGTGTGTGTGTGTGTGTGTGTGTGAGTGTGTGCGTTAGTGTGCGCGTGTGTGTATACATGTTTATGTGTGTATGTGTTAGTTAGTTTAGTTAGTTAGTTAGTTAGTTAGTTTTTGTGTGTAGGTGTGTTTATGTGTGTGTGTGTATGTGTGTCTATGTGTGTGTGTATCTTCCTAACCCTAACCCTAACCCTAACTTCCCGTCACTGGCACTGCGTGTTTAACACCAGGAGTTGTGTGTGGAGGGCCTTCACTCCAAAACCACTGAACGCCCCCAACCTCAGTTCCATCTTCAGCTGAACAGCAATACAACGTGACCTAAAGTCCCTAAAGACAGATTCTGGACATATTAGGCTGTCTAGTCTAAGTCTATGCATACAATGTAGCAACCTCTGATGCTATCTGTCTAATACAATAATCTCTATCAAAACTTTTCTCATGGACTGCTTCAGTGGGCAAAAGTCTTTTTTTCTCCTCCTCATTCCCAACTAGACAGTCTATCTACCTCCTCGAGTGCACCCTCATTTGAAAACAAAGGACTCAGATCTTCTGCCTTTCTGTAAGTCAGTAACTCCACTGCCTCCCTCTAATCTATTTATAAACCCCCTAAGGTACAAAAAACAAAGCTTAAACCAATCAGCTGGAAGACAGAGTGAGGGGAGCCATTTTAATATTGTGGCTGTAGTGGCAAGGCATTCAAAAGTTGTTCCTCACATTCCCACCGAAAATGATCTTGCAGTAATGTTATAAGAGAGTCTGGAAAGGGAACACTACATTATTTTGAATAAACAACTCTCGAATACTCACATCTTCCGCAATTGCAGACAAAAAAACTTGACAGAAACCTATACTCAAAACTTCATAACAAATCAACAAATTCATAATCACTTTAACGTGAACTCTTAAATCTGTTCCTTATTAAATAACGTAATGACACTATTCAGAGTAAACAATTCATAGTATTTATGAACAGTCTGAATATATAAAGGGATACAGTATACACACACACACGTACACACACATACACACACACACACACACACACAAACACATACACACACACACACACACACACACACACAGAGAACACACACAGTTTACTGCTGGTCGCCAAGGATACATCTTAAACATTGGTGCTGTTAACGCACCAGAAATGACCTGGAACCTTCTCTCAGTTTCTCAACGGTGGAAAATGCTGGCTCAGCATGTATGTGTCTGTGGTTGAAAGTCTTCTTGTAATGACTTGTATTTGGCTGTTTCGTAAAAACAAGTTAATGCAATTTTGTGAGCAGAGGCGTCAGATGGGATGCAAAGCAGCTGGTATTTCATGTGAGGGGAACTAGCCCTAATCTAACCCTAACCCTAACCCTAAGCCTAACCCTAACTCTAACCCTAACCTGTGTCAACAGTGACTGGGGAACTGGTGATGTGAGGGCAACACTAACCCTAACACTAACCCTAACTCTAACACTAACCCTAACCCTAACCCTAACCTGTGTCAACAGTGACTGGGGAACTGGTGATGTGAGGGCAACACTAACCCTAACACTAACCCTAACTCTAACACTAACCCTAACCCTAACCCTAACCTGTGTCAACAGTGACTGGGGAACTGGTGATGTGAGGGCAACACTAACCCTAACACTAACCCTAACTCTAACCCTAACCTGTGTCAACAGTGACTGGGGAACTGGTGATGTGAGGGCAACACTAACCCTAACACTAACCCTAACTCTAACACTAACCTGTGTCAACAGTGCCAGGGGAACTGGTGATATGAGGTATGGTAACTGCTCCGCCTCGGACCGGAAAGCACTGCAGAGGGTGGTGAAAATCGCCCAACGCATCACCGGTTCCCCACTCCCCTCCATCGAGGCTGTCCAGAGGAAGCGGTGCCTGCGTAAGGCGCGCAGCATCGCAAAGGACAGCTCTCACCCCAACCATAGACTGTTCACCCTCCTCCCCTCTGGAAAGCGCTACAGGTCTCTGGGCACCCGGACCACCAGGTTCAGGGGAAGCTTTTTCCCCCAAGCTGTCAGCCTCCTGAACTCCAAACCCGCATGAACATTGTGCCCCCCCCAAGGACATACACCCCTGCCCACCCATGACCTGGACCCATTTGACCCCCCCCCCGCCCCCCAAAGACACTCACCACTGCCCACCCAATACCTGGCCCCCCCCCCCCACCCCCCCAAGGACATGCACCCCCCGCACATCCAGCACCCCCCACACCTCACCCCCCCTGGACATACTAAACTTATTATAATTTATAGCAATGTTACTTATTTATTTATTCCCAACTGCCATTGCCCCCCCACTCCCATACCCATACAACCCATACTCATCTGTTGTACCCATTCTGTTATTCTGTTATACTGCACTAGAGCACTACTGCACCACCTGCACACTTACTTCTATTTGCACTACTTCTATTTTGCACATTGTATACTGTTTACACTTTTCACCTGCATGTTATGCCACTGTGAGTAACTGTTTAATACCTCGATGATCACTACCTCCATCTGCACTGTTTGTCACTTTGTTAATTACCGTCATTTTAATAACCACTGTCACTTTTCAATTTTGCACCTTATTCTGCATTTCTGCATTTCAACCTGCACCTTAATCGCTCATTTGCACTTCTGGTTAGAACGCCAACTGTATTTCGTTGTCCCTGTACTTGTACTCTGCACAATGACAATAAAGTTGAATCTAATCTAATCTAAACACTAACCCTAACACTAACCCTAACACTAACCCTTACTCTAACCCTAACCTGTGTCAACAGTGACTGGGGAACTGGTGATGTGAGGGCAACACTAACCCTAACACTAACCCTAACTCTAAAACTAACCCTAACCCTAACCCTAACCTGTGTCAACAGTGACTGGGGAACTGGTGATGTGAGGGCAACACTAACCCTAACACTAACCCTAACCCTAACCCTAACCTGTGTCAACAGTGACTGGGGAACTGGTGATGTGAGGGCAACACTAACCCTAACCCTAACCCTAACTCTAACACTAACCCTAACCCTAACCTGTGTCAACAGTGCCAGGGGAACAGGTGATATGAGGGCAACACTAACCCTAACACTAACCCTAACCCTAACCCTAACCTGTGTCAACAGTGACTGGGGAACTGGTGATGTGAGGGCAACACTAACCCTAACACTAACCCTAACCTGTGTCAACAGTGACTGGGGAACTGGTGATGTGAGGGCAACACTAACCCTAACACTAACCCTTACTCTAACCCTAACCTGTGTCAACAGTGACTGGGGAACTGATGTTGTGAGGGCAACACTAACCCTAACCCTAACCCTAACCCTAACCCTAACCTGTGTCAACAGTGACTGGGGAACTGGTGATGTGAGGGCAACACTAACCCTAACACTAACCCTAACCCTAACCCTAACCTGTGTCAACAGTGACTGGGGAACTGGTGATGTGAGGGCAACACTAACCCTAACCCTAACTCTAACACTAACCCTAACCCTAACCTGTGTCAACAGTGCCAGGGGAACTGGTGATATGAGGGCAACACTAACCCTAACACTAACCCTAACCCTAACCTGTGTCAACAGTGACTGGGGAACTGGTGATGTGAGGGCAACACTAACCCTAACACTAACCCTTACTCTAACCCTAACCTGTGTCAACAGTGACTGGGGAACTGATGTTGTGAGGGCAACACTAACCCTAACACTAACCCTAACTCTAACACTAACCCTAACCCTAACCTTTGTCAACAGTGACTGGGGAACTGGTGATGTGAGGGCAACACTAACCCTAACACTAACCCTAACCCTAACGCTAACCTGTGTCAACAGTGCCAGGGGAACTGGTGATATGAGGGCAACACTAACCCTAAAACTAACCCTAACCCTAACCCGTGTCAACAGTGACTGGGGAACTGGTGATGTGAGGGCAACACTAACCCTAACACTAACCCTAACTCTAACACTAACCCTAACCCTAACCCTAACCTGTGTCAACAGTGACTGGGGAACTGGTGATGTGAGGGCAACACTAACCCTAACACTAACCCTAACTCTAACACTAACCCTAACCCTAACCTGTGTCAACAGTGAAGGGGAACTGGTGATGTGAGGGCAACACTAACCCTAACACTAACCCTAACTCTAACCCTAACCTGTGTCAACAGTGACTGGGGAACTGGTGATGCGAGGGCAACACTAACCCTAACCCTAATCCTAACCCTAACCCTAACCTGTGTCAACAGTGACTGGGGAACTGATGTTGTGAGGGCAACACTAACCCTAGCACTAACCCTTACTCTAACCCTAACCTGTGTCAACAGTGACTGGGGAACTGATGTTGTGAGGGCAACACTAACCCTAACACTAACCCTTACTCTAACCCTAACCTGTGTCAACAGTGACTGGGGAACTGATGTTGTGAGGGCAACACTAACCCTAACCCTAACCCTAACCCTAACCCTAACCTGTGTCAACAGTGACTGGGGAACTGGTGATGTGAGGGCAACACTAACCCTAACCCTAACCCTAACTCTAACACTAACCCTAACCCTAACCTGTGTCAACAGTGCCAGGGGAACTGGTGATATGAGGGCAACACTAACCCTAACACTAACCCTTACTCTAACCCTAACCTGTGTCAACAGTGACTGGGGAACTGATGTTGTGAGGGCAACACTAACCCTAACACTAACCCTTACTCTAACCCTAACCTGTGTCAACAGTGACTGGGGAACTGATGTTGTGAGGGCAACACTAACCCTAACCCTAACCCTAACCCTAACCTGTGTCAACAGTGACTGGGGAACTGGTGATGTGAGGGCAACACTAACCCTAACCCTAACCCTAACTCTAACACTAACCCTAACCCTAACCTGTGTCAACAGTGACTGGGGAACTGGTGATGTGAGGGCAACACTAACCCTAACACTAACCCTTACTCTAACCCTAACCTGTGTCAACAGTGACTGGGGAACTGATGTTGTGAGGGCAACACTAACCCTAACACTAACCCTAACCCTAACCTGTGTCAACAGTGACTGGGGAACTGGTGATGTGAGGGCAACACTAACCCTAACACTAACCCTAACTCTAACACTAACCCTAACCCTAACCTTTGTCAACAGTGACTGGGGAACTGGTGATGTGAGGGCAACACTAACCCTAACACTAACCCTAACCCTAACGCTAACCTGTGTCAACAGTGCCAGGGGAACTGGTGATATGAGGGCAACACTAACCCTAAAACTAACCCTAACCCTAACCCTAACCTGTGTCAACAGTGACTGGGGAACTGGTGATGTGAGGGCAACACTAACCCTAACACTAACCCTAACTCTAAGACTAACCCTAACCCTTACCCTAACCTGTGTCAACAGTGACTGGGGAACTGGTGATGTGAGGGCAACACTAACCCTAACACTAACCCTAACTCTAACACTAACCCTAACCCTAACCTGTGTCAACAGTGAAGGGGAACTGGTGATGTGAGGGCAACACTAACCCTAACACTAACCCTAACCCTAACCCTTACTCTAACCCTAACCTGTGTCAACAGTGACTGGGGAACTGGTGATGTGAGGGCAACACTAACCCTAACACTAACCCTAACTCTAACACTAACCCTAACCCTAACCTTTGTCAACAGTGACTGGGGAACTGGTGATATGAGGGCAACACTAACCCTAAAACTAACCCTAACCCTAACCCTAACCTGTGTCAACAGTGACTGGGGAACTGGTGATGTGAGGGCAACACTAACCCTAACACTAACCCTAACTCTAAGACTAACCCTAACCCTTACCCTAACCTGTGTCAACAGTGACTGGGGAACTGGTGATGTGAGGGCAACACTAACCCTAACACTAACCCTAACTCTAACACTAACCCTAACCCTAACCTGTGTCAACAGTGAAGGGGAACTGGTGATGTGAGGGCAACACTAACCCTAACACTAACCCTAACCCTAACCCTTACTCTAACCCTAACCTGTGTCAACAGTGACTGGGGAACTGGTGATGTGAGGGCAACACTAACCCTAACACTAACCCTAACCCTAACCCTAACCTGTGTCAACAGTGACTGGGGAACTGATGTTGTGAGGGCAACACTAACCCTAACACTAACCCTTACTCTAACCCTAACCTGTGTCAACAGTGACTGGGGAACTGATGTTGTGAGGGCAACACTAACCCTAACACTAACCCTTACTCTAACCCTAACCTGTGTCAACAGTGACTGGGGAACTGATGTTGTGAGGGCAACACTAACCCTAACACTAACCCTAACTCTAACACTAACCCTAACCCTAACCTGTGTCAACAGTGACTGGGGAACTGGTGATGTGAGGGCAACACTAACCCTAACACTAACCCTAACCCTAACGCTAACCTGTGTCAACAGTGCCAGGGGAACTGGTGATATGAGGGCAACACTAACCCTAACACTAACCCTAACCCTAACCCTAACCTGTGTCAACAGTGCCAGGGGAACTGGTGATGTGAGGGCATCACTAACCCTAACACTAACCCTAACCCTAACCCTAACCTGTGTCAACAGTGACTGGGGAACTGGTGATTTGAGGGCAACACTAACCCTAACACTAACCCTTACTCTAACCCTAACCTGTGTCAACAGTGACTGGGGAACTGATGTTGTGAGGGCAACACTAACCCTAACACTAACCCTAACTCTAACACTAACCCTAACCCTAACCCTTACCTGTGTCAACAGTGACTGGGGAACTGGTGATGTGAGGGCAACACTAACCCTAACACTAACCCTTACTCTAACCCTAACCTGTGTCAACAGTGACTGGGAAACTGGTGATGTGAGGGCAACACTAACCCTAACACTAACCCTAACTCTAACACTAACCCTAACCCTAACCCTAACCCTAACCTGTGTCAACAGTGACTGGGGAACTGGTGATGTGAGGGCAACACTAACCCTAACACTAACCCTAACTCTAACACTAACCCTAACCCTAACCTGTGTCAACAGTGACTGGGGAACTGGTGATGTGAGGGCAACACTAACCCTAACACTAACCCTAACCCTAACCCTAACCTGTGTCAACAGTGCCAGGGGAACTGGTGATATGAGGGCAACACTAACCCTAACACTAACCCTAACCCTAACCCTAACCTGTGTCAACAGTGACTGGGGAACTGGTGATGTGAGGGCAACACTAACCCTAACACTAACCCTTACTCTAACCCTAACCTGTGTCAACAGTGACTGGGGAACTGGTGATGTGAGGGCAACACTAACCCTAACACTAACCCTAACTCTAACACTAACCCTAACCCTAACCCTAACCTGTGTCAACAGTGACTGGGGAACTGGTGATGTGAGGGCAACACTAACCCTAACACTAACCCTAACCCTAACCCTAACCCTAACCTGTGTCAACAGTGACTGGGGAACTGGTGATGTGAGGGCAACACTAACCCTAACACTAACCCTAACTCTAACACTAACCCTAACCCTAACCTTTGTCAACAGTGACTGGGGAACTGGTGATATGAGGGCAACACTAACCCTAACACTAACCCTAACCTGTGTCAACAGTGACTGGGGAACTGGTGATGTGAGGGCAACACTAACCCTAACACTAACCCCAACTCTAACACTAACCCTAACCCTAACCCTAACCTGTGTCAACAGTGACTGGGGAACTGGTGATGTGAGGGCAACACTAACCCTAACACTAACCCTAACCCTAACCCTAACCTGTGTCAACAGTGACTGGGGAACTGGTGATGTGAGGGCAACACTAACCCTAACCCTAACCCTAACTCTAACACTAACCCTAACCCTAACCCTAACCTGTGTCAACAGTGACTGGGGAACTGGTGATGTGAGGGCAACACTAACCCTAACACTAACCCTAACTCTAACACTAACCCTAACCCTAACCTGTGTCAACAGTGACTGGGCAACTGGTGATGTGAGGGCAACACTAACCCTAACACTAACCCTAACCCTAACCTGTGTCAACAGTGACTGGGGAACTGGTGATATGAGGGCAACACTAACCCTAACACTAACCCTTACTCTAACCCTAACCTGTGTCAACAGTGACTGGGGAACTGGTGATGTGAGGGCAACACTAACCCTAACACTAACCCTAACCCTAACCCTAACCTGTGTCAACAGTGACTGGGGAACTGGTGATATGAGGGCAACACTAACCCTAACACTAACCCTAACCCTAACCCTAACCTGTGTCAACATTAACTCGGGAACTGGTGATGTGAGGGCAACACTAACCCTAACACTAACCCTAACCCTAACGCTAACCTGTGTCAACAGTGCCAGGGGAACTGGTGATATGAGGGCAACACTAACCCTAACCCTAACCCTAACCTGTGTCAACAGTGACTGGGGAACTGGTGATGTGAGGGCAACACTAACCCTAACACTAACCCTAACTCTAACACTAACCCTAACCCTAACCCTAACCTGTGTCAACAGTGACTGGGGAACTGGTGATGTGAGGGCAACACTAACCCTAACACTAACCCTTACTCTAACACTAACCTGTGTCAACAGTGACTGGGAAACTGGTGATGTGATGCAACACTAACCCTAACACTAACCCTAACTCTAACACTAACCCTAACCCTAACCCTAACCTGTGTCAACAGTGACTGGGGAACTGGTGATGTGAGGGCAACACTAACCCTAACACTAACCCTAACCCTAACCCTAACCTGTGTCAACAGTGACTGGGGAACTGGTGATGTGAGGGCAACACTAACCCTAACACTAACCCTAACCCTAACGCTAACCCTAACCCTAACCTGTGTCAACAGTGACTGGGAAACTGGTGATGTGAGGGCAACACTAACCCTAACACTAACCCTAACTCTAACACTAACCCTAACCCTAACCCTAACCTGTGTCAACAGTGACTGGGGAACTGGTGATGTGAGGGCAACACTAACCCTAACACTAACCCTAACTCTAACACTAACCCTAACCCTAACCCTAACCTGTGTCAACAGTGACTGGGGAACTGGTGATGTGAGGGCAACACTAACCCTAACACTAACCCTAACTCTAACACTAACCCTAACCCTAACCCTAACCTGTGTCAACAGTGACTGGGGAACTGGTGATGTGAGGGCAACACTAACCCTAACACTAACCCTAACTCTAACACTAACCCTAACCCTAACCCTAACCTGTGTCAACAGTGACTGGGGAACTGGTGATGTGAGGGCAACACTAACCCTAACACTAACCCTAACTCTAACACTAACCCTAACTCTAACCCTAACCTGTGTCAACAGTGACTGGGGAACTGGTGATATGAGGGCAACACTAACCCTAACACTAACCCTTACTCTAATCCTAACCTGTGTCAACAGTGACTGGGGAACTGGTGATGTGAGGGCAACACTAACCCTAACACTAACCCTTACTCTAACCCTAACCTGTGTCAACAGCGACTGGGGAACTGGTGATGTGAGGGCAACACTAACCCTAACACTAACCCTAACCTGTTTCAACAGTGACTGGGGAACTGGTGATTTGAGGGCAACACTAACCCTAACAATAACCTGTGTCAACAGTGACTGGGGAACTGGTGATGTGAGGGCAACACTAACCCTAACACTAACCCTAACCTGTTTCAACAGTGACTGGGGAACTGGTGATTTGAGGGCAACACTAACCCTAACAATAACCTGTGTCAACAGTGCCAGGGGAACTGGTGATGTGAGGGCAACACTAACCCTAACACTAACCCTAACTCTAACCCTAACCTGTGTCAACAGTGCCAGGGAACTGGTGATGTAAGGGCAACACTAACCCTAACACTAACCCTAACTCTAACACTAACCCTAACCCTAACCCTAACCTGTGTCAACAGTGCCAGGGGAACTGGTGATGTGAGGGCAACACTGTGGGATGTCATCACACCAGGATAGGTTTACTCACTATGATGGCATCGAAAATCAGCCAATCAATACCTTACCTACCTTCAACTCGAGCATTGTCTGCACTATTTTCCGCTTTCCTGAGCACCATTATCCAAAGCGACTTATAAAGAGTACATTTGGTTATGTACATCATCAAGGGGTACACAAAAATGAGGCAAATTACCAGTATGCATGTTCTATAGCAGACTGTAAGTCTCGCATCAGAAATTACAACGCTTTCAAGTGTCAGATGTTTATCGTCATCATCGGCCACCATCTTCTATGTCACAGTCATATCTATTCAATCATTTTGTAAAGGAAAATTATGTTAAATAATTGCTGGACTTTATGGTCTTAGGCTCAGTTTGTCACTAAAATGTATTGATCCCCTCTCTCCTTGTACAACAGGAAGTTCTCCTGTGGCAGCAGAGTACTTCATGTTATGTGTGGACCAGACCATTGTGACCAGCCACATCACTGTCTTCAGTGATGCTGCCGTGTTGCTGTTTGCCTCCTACTACTGCCAGAACATCTCTTACTCAGCAGCCTAAATGAAGGAGCAGCTTTGGAGTTCTTGCAAAGGTAAGAAGCTAACACTCAATTTTATACATCAAAACAGATGTAGAATGTCAATGCTAACATATGAAGAGTATATTACAGTAGAGCCCACATTTTATTGATGAAGGTGTTTGTTGTATTTAACTTGACAGATGCATCTTCAAGATCAATCCATGTGCTACAGATGCTCTACGAAAGGCCAATTCAAAATGTGTTAAATACTTTAGAATCAGGGGTGAATGACATTTACAATGGCAACATGTCTGCTTTTTAGCTCTAGAATTATCACGGTATAAAAGATTCAAAATAATAACCCAAACCCAAAAATAATAAAGATTTTGTTAATATGTAGTAGAAAATTTAAAGTAGCTCCAAATATAATACATAAAAAATATATATTGGTTGGGACAATAGTTTTGCACTATTCAATTTTCCATCTTACAATGCACTATCTCACTTTTTCGTACTTTTCTGTGTTTGTGTGTTTTTGTCTGTACGGTGTCCGTTTGTCTGTCCATTGTTTATTTTGCACCGCAGGTCTGAGACAGGACTGCAATTTCATCTGTGCTATATGCCTGCCATGTAGCACATTTGACAATAAAGATACTTGAATCTTGAATCTTGAATCTTGAATGGGAATAGGTGTGGGTGTTAGTCTTTGTGTTGACTCTGGCAGACCACATGTATTCAAAGTGCGTGTGTGTGGATGACTCTGTCTGACAGTAAGCTTCACTGAAATGATTTGATTTGATTTATTTGTCCCCGTGGGGAAAATTGTCTTCACAGACTGCACATTATGTGACAAAACAGTGGGACAGACAACAGACAACGTGACAGTACACTGACAGCATACAAAAATACAAAACAACATAACACCGGTGGTAACATACATGACGATACAGTGGGACAGTGGACAGACATTCATCAGACAGACAGATCAACGGGGCCTGCTGTTTAGGGCCGTTATGGCCGCAGGGATCAGGCTTTTTCCT
>JAXIVH010000055.1:20000-157500 GCA_036785325.1 Urophycis tenuis
GTCTGATCAGTGATGAAATCACATGCTGTTTTGGGACAATTGCGGTAATGCTTATATAGGAATAATAAATAAAAAAATGTTTAAAAAAATAGTGGCCCACACTAATTTGCAAAAGTCCACACTGTTGAAAAATCCTGGCTACGCCACTGGCATGAACATTGTATGAAGTTATGAATGTGGAAGAAAGGAAGATGGATAGTCATATAGAGAGGGAGGGCATTGCATCTACATGGACCCTTCTTTTGTCTTGAGAACCAGAAGGATTTTGGAAAAATACTGTGGCTGGTTTACCAGGAAATCTCACATATCAGCGGAATCCCACAATTCCCACATGACGTTTGGGAATCTCTTTTGTAACTCTTTTGTGCTTCCCAGTAAATGTATAGAAAATAATTCTGGGGATCCCATTGGGAGCATGGCCTGGCTCAGGCCTGTCTGTCCGTGGCCGTGCGATGTGTGAGTAGTCCTTCCTAACAGCACTGTAGAAACACTGAGTAGGAACATTCCACACATTCATACAAATGAATCCGTTTTTTGATATTATCTGATATTATTGAGGTTTTTTTTTAAAACATATTTTATTTTAAGGACATCATTGCACATGCTTTTTGTGTGACACGCGGTGTGTGTGTGTGTGTGTGTGTGTGTGTGTGTGTGTGTGTGTGTGTTTGTGTGTGTGTTTGTGCCGACACTGTAGAGAAGGGTTGGAGAGATCTGGGCTCCATGCGTAATGAGTGTGATTAAGAGGTGATTACAGATCAATGTCAACAACCTGCTGATGGCTTAGACCCTGCAAAACCTTGAATACCCTATGGACTCTACTGTACTCCAGAGTGTGTGTGTCTGTTTGTGTATGTGTGTGTCTGTTTGTGTCTGTTTGTGTGCGTGTGTGTCTGAGTGCATGTGTGTCTGTATCTTTGTCTGTTTCTGTGTGTGTGTGTCTGTTTGTGTGCATGTGTGCATTCAATGGATGCCCATGTGAGTTTGGGCTCCAAGGCACGCTTGCATGCCAAAAAACGTGTCTTTTTTACACCAACGTGAAGATCGATGGTGTTCTGAAGTGCTATCAATACTCATACAGGGTTAGGGTTAGGTTACTGCTACAATGACACAGAGGAGCCATGGACATTTGCAGTCAGTATGTATGTGTGTGCATATGCACATAGGAGATTGGTCCAATATGTATGCAAAGATTCTGAGCACTGCAGCACATTGGATGTGCTTGGTGCACATCAATACATTCATATCAATGGACGTGCAAAGGCCACAAGTGTTGGCTATATCTTTAGCCATCAACAGACCGCTGGTCACACATTTCCTTTGTGGTCGATAATGTGTTCCTGTGGCTGGATGATGGTGACATACACATTCAACATTATGTATTTGGGTTACATCACTGTGCTTCCAGGATTCATGCACATATGATATACATATCATTCATATATCCTTTCTGTCTCACAAAGTTGAGTTGAGTTTAGTTGAGTTCACGTTGGTGACCTCGACTCTAATTGAATCTGAAATAAAGATTTGCTAAAAGAAATGTTTTTCAGTGTTGCTGTTTGGAAAGTGATCTGTTGCCTTCGTTGTGACTTAGAGCCTCCATCTACTGCATTATGCATGTTTCAGAGGACCACACGTCACCATCATGTGTGCTTCTGTGTTTGTGTCTGCATGTTCACGGGACAGCAGGTGTGTTCCACTACGGCTCATGTGAAAGCTACTGCAGTGCTGGATGATTCACACTGGCTTGAAACCTCTGATGTCAGGGCATGAGTAGGGTTAGGGTTAGTCGTAAAACCTT
The DNA here is from genome assembly GCA_036785325.1 of Urophycis tenuis. Classification (NCBI taxonomy): domain Eukaryota; kingdom Metazoa; phylum Chordata; class Actinopteri; order Gadiformes; family Phycidae; genus Urophycis; species Urophycis tenuis. The sequence goes on from JAXIVH010000055.1 coordinate 21,802, forward strand.
CTTGGTTACTTACTACTTACTACTCTTCCACAATAGAAATGAATAGTTTATCAATAACTATTGTGCGTGTGTGTGTGTGTGTTTGCGTGTGTGTGTGTGTGTGTGTGTGTGTGTGTGTGTGTTCCTTGTACATCTGTAAACATCAATTGAGAATCTTGAATATCTAAAAAAGCACAATCATTTTCTGAATGTACAACAGTGTTCTTAACTGAGATGTGACTGTATATTGTAAGATGTCTATCTATATATTGTATGGCTTATGTTAGTAAATTTTTTGGTAAACAAATGAATGTGTTTCCCATCCAGGAGCAGAGACACTCCAGCATGGGACATATGTGCAAAAAATGTGTGTGTGGAAGATGAGAGGTGAGACATCACCCACAGCAGAGCTCTCTCTGTCTCTCTCTCATCCATTGTTATGCCCTCTGTTTATCGGCTCTTTGAAAAGCCCTTCATTCACGCAGCTCCCATCTGATGCCAGCCCTGATGTCACGGCTGGCCCTGTTTCTGGCCCTGCTATTGGCCCAGAGAGATGGTGACGCTGCTCTGTGTCCTGACGCACAGTGGAGCAGCGCGTCATCCCCTGTGGTGGAGCCGGCCTGCCTCCGCCTCCACGCTGATGTTAACTGCCTTCTGCCTTTCTCTTTGACCTCTTCCATGTTTTTTGCTGAGAAGGGAAGTCTCATTAAAGCCTTCCTCGTTGGGTGACTGCTTAAAGGCAACAACAAGCTAAGGATGCTGTTAATAAGATGCTTAACACAACCACACTGTATCCTTGCATTATGTTATCAGAGCTTTACCGCTCACATGATTGCCATTAACCATATTACTCTGTAGTCAACGTCAGCCTGTCAATATGTCACAGAAATAGTCGAAATGTCATTTGTTTTGTTTTATTCTGCTTCCAATCCATGGACACATGTGATTCATTCAAAGGCTGCCAACCATAAGGCTGCACTGAGTGACCGCTGCATTGATCTGCTCTCTGAAGCCGCAGAGCCATGCCTGAGGTGCAGCCCATGTTACAGGGGTATACAGCTACATGGGATACAGCTACATGGGATACAGCTACATGGTGCAGCCCATGTGCAGCAGTGTGCAGGTGATGGCAGAGGCTTTTCTTCTTCTGCACTGCATATGTGAAATGGATTGAGGGGCCTGCACAGAACACGACATATGTCAAGAAGAAATCCAGATGTTTTCCCTCAAGATAAATGAGGTGATCGGGGTTCCAATTAGAGGGTTTCAATTAGGGGGTTCCAATTAGGGGGTTCCAATTAGGGGGTTCCAATTAGCACAACGCTCTGCTTTCTGTTTGTGCTACAAGGAGACAGGCATGCTCATCTCTGCTCCAGTAGCTCCTACATGTTTTATGACTGATATGATGGGGTGGGTCTTTGTGTGTGTGTGTGTGTGTGTGTGTGTGTGTGTGTGTGTGTGTGTGTGTGTGTGTGTGTGTGTGTGTGTGTGTGTGTGGATAATGCTGCCACATGAGGTAAACAGCATTTCTCAGCCATGCATACTGGAGTGAGTCAGTGTTTGCATGACACATTGAGGAGCATCCAGGACCTTGCATATGCACTTATGTTCCCAGTGACGTAAGACTGGTTCATGACATCTTTTCGCTGGGGTGGAGTCAGATGAAGAAAAGAAAGTGTTTTCACAGGTTGATATAAATGAAATGCATAATGCATCCTGAGCTTGTGTAACATTGGATGCAGATTTTCCTGCTCACATTGTGTTTTCGTTATTCTAGTGTTGATTGATAAGTGTTACATGCAGCCATGATACAGAATGCTGTTTTGTTACTTATTGAAATTAAAATAGCTCCACACATAAGTACTGTACTTACTGTACATGTTTTATATGTAACTACATAAAGTTAGGAATTTTTTTTCCAATGGGGCTGAGTGAAACAAATGTAGTCAGTCACCTCCCTGTGGGAAATTATGCTTCTACAGCTTTACAGTCCTCTCCACTAGTTTATTTTTATTTTTAAGTTGATGAAGTTGATGAAATTGTGTATTGAAATGGTAAACAGTGTATCAGCCTATTTTAGTTAAATACACTAGTGCAGTGCCCGTAGGAAGTATGTCTTCCTATAGAAAAGTGGGAGCTGAAGTATATTTTTCATGTGTGTAGGCCTATCTGAAATGACACGTAGGCCTATGTGGCTTCAATGGCTTGCCACAGCCTGTGAAGAATAAAATGTTCAAAAGGCTCGCCATGATGGAATTCTGTGGTTCATGGACCAAACGTAACACATGTTGAATCGCTGCTAGCCCCGACACACCACCTCCACGTGGGCCGTAGCTTTAGCGCCGATTCAACATGTGTGGTCGGCAGAAAAGCTGCCGCCGCCGGCCGCCGTGGGGTTGGTCTGGTCGCCTTCACCAAACAGATGCTCTGGTCTGGAGCCCCCTTCACCAAACAGATGTTCTGGTGTGGAGCCCCCTTCACCAAACAGATGTTCTGGTGTGGAGCCGCCTTCACCAAACAGATGTTCTGGTCTGGAGCCCCCTTCACCAAACAGATGTTCTGGTGTGGAGCCGCTTCACCAAACAGATGTTCTGGTGTGGAGCCCCCTTCACCAAACAGATGCTCTGGTCTGGAGCCCCCTTCACCAAACAGATGTTCTGGTGTGGAGCCGCTTCACCAAACAGATGTTCTGGTCTGGAGCCCCCTTCACCAAACAGATGTTCTGGTGTGGAGCCGCTTCACCAAACAGATGCTCTGGTGTGGAGCCGCTAGTGGTGTCAACAATAATCGATTCGGCGATGCAATGCGGGGCATGCACCATTCAGCATCGATGTGGCAACGTGCCGTAGTCGATTATGTCGCTGTTTATTTTCGGGCCTCGAGTGGACAATAAAGTTGTGAAGTTTCAGTTACTTCCGGGGGCATTTCCGGAGCAACGTTGTGTGGCAGGCAGCGCGAGCAATGGGAAGGAAATGAAACAAAACCAAAAGGGAAAATATTTACAAAATAATAGTGTCCGACAACGCCACCTCGGAATTGCATCCAAGGAAACAGATTTAACGGTTAGCCATCAGGCAGCAAGTTTCGTTATATTAATGTGGCATGGAGACGTGGTTCCGTTTTAGAAATATACAAATTTTATTTAACAAGACTACTTTATAATAATAATAATAATAATGCATTTTATTTCTTAAGCGGCTTTCGTGACCTCAAGGTCGCTTTACATAGCATATTTACAAATATATACATATATAAAAACAACAACAACAACAATAACAAACATGTTGTTATGTCAAGAGATGGGGGTAGGCCAGGGTGAAGAGGTTAGTTTTTATGGCAGTTTTGAATTGGGTGGCGGTGGGGATGTTCCTGATGTGGGGGGGGAGGGAGTTCCAGAGGCGAGGGGCTGAACAGCTGAAGGAGCGATGACCGAATGATGCGAGGTGGGCAGCAGGAACGGATAGTGAAAGTGATGAGGAGGAGCGGAGGGAGCGGGGAGGGACATGGATATGGAGGAGATCGGAGAAGTAGGGGGGGGGGCAAGGTGGTGCAGGGCTTTGAAGGTGAGCAGAGCAGACTTTCTTAAAACACCAAGTCACTCATACCAGGAGGGGGACCTGGATCAGGGCTGAGGCTTACTGGGGGTGATTAGGGGAGGCCAAAGCTGAGTGAGGGGATCCCAGAGAACAGAAGAGCACCTGGACCACCTGTGCAAATCACAACCACGCAGTACAGGGGGACAAATCAGGGGTGCTCGATACACACACACAGAAGGGGAACCGCCACCAGGGACACCAGGACCACCACCTGCAGCTCTCAGCACCTGAAAGGGACACGATAAAACAATGAGTGAAACCCAATTATCAAAGAAAGAAAAGAAAGAAAACAATAACCAATAATAATATCCTAACCTCTGGATTGGCAGCAACTAAATTACAATGAATGAAGACAATACAAACTGCCAGTACCACAAAGGGTTCAGGTAAACAAAATTAACATAATCTAAAGCACATAAATAACTAACATAAACAAACATAACCCAAAACAACAACGACTCAAAAAAAAACAATAACCGATACCAAAACAAAAAAACGAAGAAACAAATAAACAAACAGTAACCCAGTTAAACAGTCAATCAATTAAGTAAACCACTGTATAACTAAACCCATATAACAAACAAATATCTGAAAATGTGGTCCCACAGTCCGTTGAAATATGTGTAAAGATGAGGAATGAAAGTCTGAATGAGACCCCGTTAGCCCAAAGCCGCACTAATTTGTGCCACCGACTTTCGAGGCTGTTCAAGGCCGGGCATGCAGCCGGACTTGTGATCAGCTGTTGGACAGCCCCAAAGAGCAGCGCCCACAGCCGCAAAAGCAGGACCGGACAGCACCACCAGAGTGCCGGGCCAGACTGGACAGCAGCGGAGTCAAAGCAGCAGGGCCTCTCAGAGCTGCCTGAACACAAACAAACAATTAGTCGTTTATAATTATGTTTTGTAGGTGCATTCAAATGGCTATCATAAAAGTGAACATATCAATAGTTGAGTCTACAGATGCTCAGAAGGGGAGCTTTACGCTTTCATCCGGGCGCACGGCATAGGAGGGGACACACAGCGCTGCCTAATAAAAGCAAGGCTGCTTATAATACACAATGCAAACGCCTAAAAGAAATCACAGCAATGCGACGGTGAAGCTACCGCTAACTTACCTGCTCGTGTGAGCACGGACTGAGGCGACCAGGAAGTGGGCGGGCTTACGGTCCACAAGCAAGGAAAGGGCCGAAGCACACACTACCCCTCTTATAGTACTGCAAATTATAATTGGCTGTTGAAGCCACACACCCCGGAAATATGCCGGCTCCGAGCCAAAGAGTAAGAGGGAGACAAGAGCTCCCACTGCTACAGTCGCAATGTAGCTACATGCTAAGCGGCGGTGCAAGCTAGAACAACAACAACACTAAGGATGGCTGAGGAGGAGGGAGATGACTGCGAAACACGGGTTATTAATGGAAAACTAGACAAGACTTACGCGGTGTGTAAAACCTGCCACACAAAATCAAGCACGTTGGCAATACAACTAACTTCACAAACCATGTTACGGGGCATGTTACGGGGACCATGGTAAGTGATCTGGCCTCAAGGCAGATGGCAATCTTCCCGTGGACTTTCACTTTAAATGGCCTCGTTGCATTTTCAATGGCCTGGATCTGTTCACAGTATTGCAGTGCGCGTCGGGCTGCCGGCGCCGCCGATTTCACTAAAGGGGAGTGGAAGAGCTGTGAACCATGTTGTCTAAAAAGAATCTGATAACACTCGCCAATCACATTCATACCTAGTATCCCTGGGGTCAAGGCCTTGCGGTCTTTAAGAGTGCTATTCTCTGGGTCTTTAACAATTAAGATACCCCTCCCCGGAATGCATTGCCCCAGTACCCCTACGTCCAACTCTATGTAGCCAAGATAGGGGATGCCTAATCCATTAGCGGCCTTAAGCCCGAGCCATCTACAGTCTTTTTTTTGTAGATGATGAAAATGCTTTTGGAAGAAACTCTCGGTGATAGTAGTCACCATCGACCCAGTGTCAATCAGGAAGGGAACAGCTATATCTCCCATAGAAACAGACAATACCGGGCAAGTCTTAACTAATTTATCAAAGGATTGAGGATGCATTGAGCCATCCACCCCCCCTCCCAGCATGTGGCTCTGCACACTGGGAGTTGCTAGTTTTCCAACCGGCCAGTGAGGCTGTCGGGGGCCTTGGGTATGGGGGACATCAGGGGGCAAGCGTGAAGCTGACCAATTACTGTGGTGGGAGGGGGCTACCTGGCAGTAGTGAGCTATGTGGCCTGGTTGATCGCACCTTAAACAAATGGGCTGACCATTGGGTGCACGTTTGTACCGCCCTTCCCGTTGCGGTGGAGGGGCCTGGGGTCTACCACTAGCGTGTCCAAACTGCCGTACGAGCGTGTCCAGCTGGGCTTGTTGTTTAAGGACCAAGTCTTTTAGCTCCCTGAATTCTGATGATGGAGGGGCTGTAACGCGTTGTGGCAAAACTTGAGCCTCACTGCTCGCAACAGGGGCACGGTAGCTACGGTGTCGATGGGACTGACCCTCCTGCACCCACCTTATAGCTTCCTTCCTTACATCTAACAGTCAACCCACTATCCGCCCGTACCAACCTCTTAAGTTCCTGGCGTAACATGGGATCACAGACATTTTCAGAAAACTGGTCTCTCAGAACAATATCAGGATTTCTGACGGCACCTTCATTTGATTGTTTTACTTTATCCAACATTTCCATTAAAGCATGAGAGAACTCAAATAAACTTTCATTGTCCTTTTGCTTTCTATTAAAGAAATGCTGTTGCCAGTACACATATGATTTAGCACAACCATATACTTCCCTTAAGACTTCAAGTATTAAATCAGGGTTTTCACGTGTGGCTACAGGACGGTACTTGATCTCATTACGGGCTTCGCCCTCCAAATGATCGTATAAAAACAAAGCCTTATCGAGACCAGTCATATGCGTTGCACGAATACAACTTTGCCCTTCTTCAATCCGTTCTTCGACGGACAGAGAGTTTGCCACTACGGAGCCTGAAAACTTTGAGCACCGCCGCTCTCGGGGGATAAAGAGTGCTTGCTCCCTTTGGACAGGCCGAGTACCAGTATCATTGCTTGTTCCCCCTCTCCCCAAAAGTCTCTCATTTTCAGCCTGAAGCTGCTCCAAGCGTTGTCGCAGCTGCTGGAACTCCGCAGCCGAGCTCTCTTCGATACTCATCTTGCTGTCAGCTGCTGTTCTCTAAACACTTTTGTGCGGTCTCGCTCAACTACACACACACACACACACACAGGTGCTGCTTAAACAGACTAACCTAGTGACACAATGTAATCCTGCCGAAATCTACGCCAAATGTGGCCCTCGACAGATCATGGTAAATGCAGACTACGCCACCCCTAGGACAAGAGCAGGGGAGCTCTATGCTGGACCAAAAATAACATGCACAGGCTCGACTTCAAATACCAAAATACAATCTTTATTTTACTTGATTATAAAAGTGAGTCACTAGGTTGTCAATAAATAGTACACAACACAAAGGGATACGTCTTGCCGGGAGAGCAAATAGACAACAGCCTGTCCGGGCCTCAGTTTTAATACCACTCGTGATTTAAGGCACCGCATAAGAATAGAAATTCACTCTGCAAGTTTAGTCTAGACACCACTGCACTCACAGGCCCAATCTCAATTCTCTATCTTACCCCTTCCCCTTCCCCTTGGCCCTTCCCCTTCCCCTACGTCTTGGCCCTTGAAACAGAGGGGTAAGGGCTACATGCCCCTATGAATTGAGACAACACTCGTTACGGTTACGTCATCATACATTGACAACAAAATATTGAAAATTTGTTATACACACTGCATGGTGTTTTGTATCTTTTTCAGTTAATACGGTTTTGAATTTCATTGATGTTCAGAAACAATGTCTTTGTTAACCAACATGTCTTTATTTACAATTATGAATGGCTACAACATTGACCGCATGACTCACTCCCACATTTGCTTTGAAGCGTATTTTGATTTAGCGTATTTTGATTTCAGAAATTTCTGCTCGTTTTTGTGCCGAAAACGTATCAGCTGTCGGGTTTCCTCCGGCGTTCCTGTGTGAAAAAGGACGATATATGTAAAGCACGTATCGATTTGTCTCTAGTTGTCTAAACTAGACATGCATGGAGTTCATTGCTAGTCAGAGAAATGTGTAGTTGTGCACTCAGCAATGTAACGTTCGCATATCGATTTTCAAAAAAGTTTTGATTAAGAATATGGTTGCAAATATATAGGTACAGGACTGTTTAGAGCACAAAACAATACTGTCGTAAATTTTAAATCAATTATTTCAATTGTTGCCGGTTGCGCATTGTAATGGGTACCCCTTGGTTTCAAGTAAGCTTCCGATCTTACTTGGTTTCAAGGGGTGTATAGACCCTTTCATTGTTGGTAAACATTCCAAGCCGAGAGAATGCGCACACGTTTTTTTGCGCCGACTGGGGTCAGAAAGCAAAGGGAAGAACATGTCTGTCGACGGTCCACGGAATATTTCGGAATATGCACTCTCGTTGTCGATTAAGGACCGGGAACAATATCTGAACAAATTGGTATTGGCTGACGGCGATAGTTTGCCAGACCCAGCTTTCATTACAAATTGGGTAGATGACACTAGCAAATGGCCAGATATCCAGTGGCCAGCTATTCACTCTTACCTAATCGATAAACCTAGCCCCTACACTCGAGAAAGCCTATGCGCATACAAGTCACTTGATGCCTATAATTATGTTGTGTCTGGACACGTTCAGAAGATCTTCTACAAAGATATAGGCAAAGGTTTTTGTGCTCTTAAAGCAGAAGTCTTGCCGAGTCAGCGTCAAGGGAAGAAGACGTCGTTGTACAAGGCATGGGTGATATACAACAGGGAGAAGTGTTACATTCACACTGCTAACTGCACCTGCATGGCGGGGTAAGTTTATTTATGTATTCTTAAACCAGTGGACAATGTCCTAATCTTGATGGGTTTATGACGGATTTATTTCTATAATTTTCTGCTGTCAGAAAGAAGTGGACTGTCCTATTAGGGTTTTTCAGTTGACGTGTCGGGTCAGGTGACATTTTGTTTATCTACGTCATGGTAGGCAAGGAGCTGTCAAACTGTCAGCTGTCAGTAGCGTCTTTAGTGATAATAAGTATCTATCTCAAGTCTATTTATTATTTTAATTTATGACAACATGGAGAAACGTGACGAAGACCAATGTCATCGTAGTTACCTTACACATGAACGTTATTCAACGAAGTTAAGTTTAATCGGAGGTGTTGATCCCTACACAATTCCTTCAGACGGAATGGTTGCCATAACCGCTGCCGTTAGATATCCTGATGTGCGATATCATGATGTCTATCATTATTTAATAAATAGGCCTACGCCTTCCCCTTACACTTGGGCTGATTTAAAAGCCTATAAATCGCTCGATGCTTATAATTTTGTAATCAATGGGTGGGTGAGGAACATTTTAATTAAGCAAACGGCGGATGACATCTTCACAACAACGGCATCGGTAGTAGCGTTACGTTACAATAGTTGAGATTATTCCAATTAATATGTTTAACATGTGATTTAATTTCAGACTTGGGTCATGCTGTAGTCATGCAGCCTCAATTTTGTTCAAGGTCGAACTTTCTATTAGAATGGGAATGATAGAGGAGCAAGCCGTCACCTCAGGAGAGTGTGTATGGAAAGTGAGCAGGAGAGAAGTCGAACCAGCTCCACTGAGAAATATCAGCTTTCGTAAGCCAATGAGACCAGGCAGGCAGCTTCCATCCACTTTGGACACAGTCAGGAGTATGACCAATCGTACCACTCCCAGAGCCACAGGCATGTTGAAGTTGACACTGGCACTTAGATGAAGCATTTAGAGAAGTTTCCTTTGGACATGTGATTATCTACACTGTACTAAAACAAGGGTGAAATGATATGTTTTATATTATTATATGTTTTGGGTTATGTTGGTATGTAATGACATGTTTGTCTATCTCCTTCAGCGCTGACAGATGATGACATCCTGGAGTTGAAGACTATTGCCCCTGATGCTGCAGTCCTGACAAGCTTTGAAAACAGCGACACAGACACAGCGTCATCCGGCAGTGATACGGAGGAAGAGTCGAATCTACCTGAGCCCTTGACTGCTTTGTTCGACGAAACACTCAGGGATCTGTCACCACAGGAGCTGGGAGTGAAAAGTGAGGAAAAATTTCACAGACTAAAAACTAAATTACAGCCTCATCAGTGTGAGAGGCTAGAATTCGTCACACAACAGCAGTCAAACTCAAAAGATTGGCAGACCTATAGAGCTGGCCGCATTACAAGTACCAGGTTTTACCATGTGGCTACAGCCAAACATATCAGCGACACATACCTTATGGACATAATGCAGTACAACCAAACACAGCTAAATGTCCCAGCTGTTCTCTGGGGTAAGTCCATGGAGGAAACAGCAAGGCGAGCCTACACTGATTGTATGGTCAAAAGCCATCAAGAATTTAGGGTCAGTTCCTGTGGCTTAGTGGTCCGGCCTGCTGAGCCTCACCTTGGCTCATCACCAGATGGCGTAGTGACCTGTACCTGCTGTGGTAAAGGACTGGTCGAGATAAAGTGTCCCTACAAATATCGTGATGGGCTTCAGGGAAGCACAGATGACAAGCATTTCTGCCTTGAGACATCATTTACATTAAAGACTACACACCCATACTATTTCCAAACCCAACTCCACATGTATGTTTCTGACCTAGACTACTGTGATTTTGTGTTATGGACAAGAAATGAGATCATAGTGCAACGCATTCAGAAAAACCATGAGTTTCTGATGGAGATGTTACCAAAGGCACAACATGTCTTCATCTCAACAGTATTACCTGAACTCCTTACAAGAAAACATGACCCTTCCTTACAGCCACATGTAGCCTGCAAAATATGCAGAAGACCAGATTTTGGAAAAATGATCAAGTGTGTAAAATGTAGTGGTAGTTTACACTATAGTTGTGCACAAGTAAGCAGGAGATCAGCGACTTGGCTTTGTCAAAGTTGTATTTCTCGCAATACTTAAATGTTGTATCATTGATCCTGGTGGATATTGTTTTTGTTTGTGTTTATGTTTAAATTCCAAAAAAACAACGCAATGCTTTGTCATTGTTAGTTGGTAACACCAACTCCAATGTTTATTTCTGGTTGTAAAATAATAAATCAATTATTTTAAGTCAATGACTCCACTTATTTGGAACCTGTTCCTTTAGGAACCACACTTTTACAGAGGTTGGTTAGTGCAGCACACACAATCACTACTTGATCTAGCATATCAACCTGAGACACTGGAATTACTGTTTGCAAAATCTTAAAATTCTTCCACCTTCCTATCACTCGCTCTATATGTATCCTAACACGGGCCAGTTGTCTGGATGTGTCTACTTCCTGTGCTGAGAGCTGTTTTTTCCCTTTAGTGAAATGAGGTATACGAAGAGTTGCACCATAAGCAGCTAGTTCATCACGTACCAAAAATCCCCTATCAGCTAAGACCTCATCCATAGGCTCCAACAGCTCCAGAAAACCAGACTCTCGGGTAATCTGTTTATCTGATACCCGGCCACCCCACCCCGGAGACAGAAATGAAATGGCTCCAGCAGGTGTGGTGGCAATCAAATACTTAATGGTATTGTTATGCTTATAATTTGACCAAGTCTGGGCTCTTGCAGTGAGATTAGTAGGTCTAGCTATACAAATTTCTGTGCAGTCTATAATGCAGCGGCATCTTTTAAATTTTCGTTTGAATGCAATGGGCATATTTTGAAGAATTGCTCCCTTGTTTGGCCATTTTATCAGTGGCTTGAGGACCACTGACATGACCAGTATCCAGCTCCGATAAATATGAGACACAGTGCTATTTGCTACATTAAATCTATATGCCAGGTCAAGGTTACTGAGTCCCAACCTTAATTTCATTAAGACCATTAAAAGTTGGTCCTCTAAAGGAAGGCTATGATGATTTATCTCACTGCATAGTTTTTCAATGAGCCATTCAAAGATGATAGAGGTAAGTCCAGTGAAAAACAGTAATTGTCTAAAATTAGACTTGACATTACAGTATGTTAACTTAGATTGGTTTAGCTTTTGCTTCAATGAGTCATTTTCACTGCGTAGCGTAAAACATTCATGTTGTAGATTAATGTAGTCTTCCTGGAGTTGACGATGTTTCAAGTGAAGGTCATCATATTCACTTCTTGACACCGGTGGGAGCTCTTCATCAGATTGAACTTAAAACAAAGACAGACAGGTGGTCAGACATTCACTGAAAAGTGATCACACTGAGTTATTTGTATCTTGTGGCACTACAGAAAATAAACTCTAGCTCTGTGGCAGATTTAATTCATACCAGGGCAATGGTCTTGTTCCATTTCTTCATAGGAAGAATCAGGTGGTACTTCAGTAGGGATGGGCCTCTCTGCTCTCTTCCTTTTCCTGTGATATCTATATGAAAAGAAAAGAAACAATTAAACTGTGACAGCACTTAACCAAATCTTCCACTAGGTAAGACATTGCAATAATTAACTTCTACACTGAACATATGGCGAAAACACCTTTGGTCTTTGAAGCATGTGTGATGTGGCAGACAGGTCATGTGAATTGATTAAAACATGATGCACAGTTAAATGGAAGCTTGCTTTTGAAGAGGACACGGCTGAGAAGCATTTTAAATTCCCTTATTTATCTTATTTTATAGGCTTACCTCTCCATTTTGGTCTCAGGTGTCTTTTGTTTTGTGTATGCAAACACAGACGGCACAAAGTCAGGACTGGTCGGGTCATCTGATGCCTCCCCTATAAAAACAACAATGTTGTGCCCATGTTTACGCTAATGTACTGTCAATTGGAGTACTTACTGTCACAATTGACAGATAATTTAGGTGACTAATAGTCCTAAAACGTCATCCAATGTAGGATTTCATCAACTCAGTTAAAAGTCAACCTTTGTATAGGCTTAGCTTATCATGTTTACTTGTCAACACGCTAGCAGCTAGCGAGCTACAAAATAACTTAGGTAGCATAGCAACCTTGTAAATATGTGCATTGACACGACATTTTTTACGAAATCCAGCCTTTTCAGTGTAATTTAACAGAAAAGGTTGATAAATGATAACTTATCTGAAATGAAGTGAGCACTCAAACGAGCCTTTTTGACTGCAATAGCATAGCAGCTACCATCTTTACTTGTCAACACGCTAGTGCTAGCCGGCAGCTAACTAGAAGCGTAGCTACGCCCAGGGCCACAAAACTTTGGCACCATAGGTTATTATGTACATTATGTGCATTGACAAACAATTTTCGGTGAAATCAAGATTTTTAGTTTAGTCCAAGAGAAAGGGCTTGTAAATAACTTACCTGAAATGAAGTGAGCACTGCAAACACGAGCCTCTTTGACTGTAGCTGTATTATCCCAGTCTTCCCGTTTTAGTGCTTGTAGCCACAGATGACGCCTATTTTTTTGAAAGGGATGGGATCCAGCAGGGATTCTGAAGAACTTCACGCCACTACTGGTCCTATTTTCACATCCAACAACGCTACAGGTCGGCATTTTAGACTTTTTGTTTGGACTTTGTTAGTGCAAGTCTATGTAAGTAGGTGTCCTTCTGACCCCAAACTGCGTGCGCATATTTCTGTGACGTTGCACTCGATGGGGTCTATACCCCTTCCCCTTGGCCCTACCCCTCGATCGAAATGAGAATTGAGACAGCCCTTGGTCTCACGTGAACGCGCAAAACCAAGGGGAAGGGGTAAGGGGAAGGGGTAAGATAGAGAATTGAGATTGGGCCATACTCTTAGAACCATCTCAAACAATGGACACTTTACACTGCACACATTGTTCTAATCGGGGTGAAGACACTAAGAAAAGGCTGAGCACCGGACCAGTCCGCTCTATGGGCCCAACCCAAGCTAAGGCCTATCGGGGGGCAGGGGATGACAAACAGAACTAACAAAAGGAAAATGTAATTTAACTGAAAAAAGGGGCCCCACTAACCGGTGGTCACAACTGTTCACAAGCACAACTCTCTTACAGTCCACCGGCTAGGGGGAAAGAAAAAAAAAAGAAACAAACAAAAGGGAAGCAACGCAAATCACGGTAATACACGAAAAAGTGTCCTAAAAGCAGCACCTGTACATTCACACATTACATTATATCACATACGCATTTGTACTTTTAAGAGAACAGCTAGCCGACCGTTGGATTGGCTGTAGCGTCTAAAGAAACAAGTAAACAAAATAACGGGATACCCAGTTGAGTGCTATGTACGTCCTAGGTTCACAGGTAATCTATTTACCCCGCCACACACGATTAATACAGCGCCTATTAGCTAAACATGAATCGTAGCACTTCCCAAAGAAAATAAGCTACTGCCACTTTCAGTAAGGACAATAAAACATTTATTATGAGTTTCACGTTAGCTTTGTCTAAACACATCATATACAGAAAACATACCTTTTTTTTTGCAGTCTAACAATGGGTGAGTAGGCAGTGTTCACGCTCCCACCAAGGACGCTGTACACTGGCAAAAATATAATAATTGAACCTCATTACAATCCAAACACCAAATACACGAAATAACAAGCAGCTTGGATAAAAGTGTACCTGATGCAGGTTCGTCGCTCTAAGCATTCCACACCGGTATCGGTCGCTCAGTGCACAGTTTGATAGCCCTCAGCAACACACTAACCAATCGAAATGACAATTACAACCTACCCCAGTGTACTGACCCCAAATAGCCATTATAGTAATCCCGCACGAGAGTCGAGACATACCTTGCACTGCGAACCACACCATGAACACGCTGCTGCACTCCAACCCATTTGCAGCTAGCTACATTATACGGCTACCGGCATTAGGACCCCAGGTGTCTTTACACCTACCTGCTGTCAATTGCTAACCTGTCCCACCCCTAACAGGTGACGTCAGAGATACGGCGAAAGAGGGAGAGAGAGAAAATAAGAGGCCCAAACCCACAGGCCACACATACATGAACTTTTAACAGAAATTATACAATTGGGGTTCATTTCTTAAGCAATTCTGTTCACAACAATCACAACACAATCAGTATAAACAATAATCAGAATAGCAATAGTCTTTTTCTTTTAAAGTGTCCGAATTCTGAGGCAGAGGAGGCGCGTGTGTGTGTGCGTGTGAGTGGCTGTATGCGTGTGAGCGGTTGTATGCGTGTGAGTGTTTGTATGCGTGTGAGTGGTTGTATGCGTGTGAGTGGCTGTATGGGTGTGAGTGTTTGTATGCGTGTGAGCGGTTGTATGCGTGTGAGTGTTTGTATGCGTGTGAGTGGTTGTATGCGTGTGAGTGGCTGTATGGGTGTGAGTGTTTGTATGCGTGTGAGCGGTTGTATGCGTGTGCTCGTGTAGCGAAAGTCGGAATGTCCGTTTGGTGGTCCTCTACCACAAAAGTCCAAGAAATCGGCAGTCCTACAAAATCAATAAGTGGTTCACAAGCAGGTACAGTAGCTGTCCAAGACAAATTAAAATATAGCTCCCAGCAATTCATATATACTACTCTGTAGGAGCCATTTATATCCACCATTTAGTTAGGTTAATTAGCAATTACTTATTTTAGCCACTTGGGGGAGTATTGCACTGGGTGTGGTACGTCACAGGGAATTGGGTTTATTTACAGGTGTGCGAGTCGAATTAGGCAAAGGTGTGGATGGCGGGGAAACACGGTTCTTACCGTAGTCGTGATCACCCACTCCACTGACAACATGCCACAGTGATAATTCATAAGCACAACAGCACTTTACTACCACCACGGGTGAAGTACCTTTTTATATATCAAGAATGTTCTACTTTTTTAATAAACGGGAACACCACCCAAAGAGAAGCGATGCCTGGACCATGGATTATTTGCTACGCGTTAAGAACACTTGCCATCCATACCGAGGTTTATAGGATAGCCTCCACACAGTAAGAACCGCTTCTTTTCGTTTGAATGCACTTCTGAATTGGACAGGAGCGTTTATCGTTTGGATAGTGAATTGGATGTAGGATTGTAAAAACATTGACAACAGCGTTCAAAGGATTGCCCGTCTCATTGATTGTTTGCCTATCGCCGAGCCTGCCAGTCTTCATCGAAACACCTGTAAGTCCTCACGTCGCTATCCAGTGCAGACCGCAACCACGGAAAACTGGTGCGTAGACTTTCCTATTTCTTTGCCAATGGAATTGAAAAACCAAAACAAAAAACGTGGACTATTGGATTGAAATGAAAGACTGTTTCAGTGCTGCTGCTTCCATTAGGCTACTTTTGTGCTGTTGATTGAAAATTCCGACGTTCGGAATTTGTGCTGTGTTGTGCGTGTTGTTGGCTACCTCTGCAGAAAAGTAATTGTGCCGTTTCATTGAGCGTTTTTTAACTTAACACACTTAATGCACAAAGATGAGTATGGTAGAGGAAGAAATGCCAGACAAGGCCAAGCCCGCTTCTGCGGCCACTAACGAAAATAATGATGATACTACTGCTGATAAGCCTAGCTCTATCGTTGATGATTCGGGGAAGCGAACAAGAAAACTAACAGCCAAGGGACTTGCTATGCTGTTTGAAAATCTGCAGAAAAGTTGTAAATCCCAATATATGCAAGCTAATAAAATCAAACAAAGGATTAATGAGCTTCTTCATGGAAAAAATACATCTCAAACTGTGCCTGATGTGAAGAAATTCCTAAACGAGTATTCCATGTTATGCAAACAGTCTATAGAAACTCAAACTACTTTTCTGGAAATGCCTATGCCAGGTCCTGAACATGACAAGCAACAACGTTGGCTTACACAGAAAACAGAGAAAATGTATACATTTGAGAATGATGTGAAGAAATGGTTGGCTGTTGCTGCTGCAAAAAAGGATGATGAGAATCTTGATGTGCTGTCTATAGCAAATTCTGACATAAGGCCTGAAGATAGTATATCTAATGTTTCAAGTAATGGGTCAAAACGTAAAGGTGGCTCTTCTGTCCATTCAAAGGCTGCCAGTGTTATTTATCTACGTTTAATGGCAAAGGCTGAAAGGGCAGTACAGCACTTTTACAGTCAGCAGCTGCTTTGAGAAAAATGCATGACATTGACACCGAGGAAGATGCCCTTCATATTGAAAAGGCAAAGCTGAAAAGGAAAAAGGAACAGTTAGCAGTTGAGGCCAAGTTGGCTGCTGCTACAGCTAAATTGTCTGTTTGAAAATGTAGAATGTGGTGAAGATGTTGATGAGTATGAAGAGGATAATGGAGAGGATGCCATGAATGCCTATCTTCATGCTCATTTGAAATTACAAACCTCAAGTCATTTGAACACAGCTCCTGTCTTGCAACTTCCTAAAATTGTTTCTTTCCAACAGGAACATTATCTGCCAATGGCTGTACGGCCTAAAACAAGGCCGCACATTCCACAAGCCCAGTCTTCTGTGAGGTATAATAACCCTTTGTCTTCCGTGCCATATGAGCCATCTTCTCACAGGTCTGAGGTGCGGGGGAACGTCCTCAGACCCACCAACGCGGCACCAGGAGGACTTCAGCCGTCGATCTCACAAGGGAGGCGGCCTACCCACATGCATGAGTCTGAAGTGCAGGGAAACATCCCGGGATCCAGATTCAGCATTCCTACACCAGCAGGATTTCAGTCATCGACCTTCTAACTGAGTGAGCCTGCACATAGTAGCGACACTGAAGCACGCATAAATGGCCCCGGATCCAGATTCGGCATCCCTTCATCAGCAGGATTTCAGTCATGGACATCCCAACTAAGTGAACCTACACACATGATTGGCAATGAAGCACATGGTAATGGCCCTGGATTTGGACTCACCAACACTTCAGCAGCAGGATTTCAGCCACGGACCTCACAAGGGAGTACATGTATGCAATCACAGTCGCATCATTCCCCTCTTGATGATGTTCAACATTTTATTCTGTATGACCTTATGCAACAGCAAAACATCACTGCTCAGCTAGTTCAGAACCAGGCCTTAGCCTCTCTTCCTCCACGAGCCATCCCAGAGTTTGATGGTAATCCACTTCAATATGCTGCCTTTATTAGAGCTTTGAGCAAGCAATTGAAAAGAAAACTACAGATAAACAAGAATGTCTTTATTACCTCGAGCAATACACCAGAGGGCAGCCAAGAGAACTGGTTCGGACTTGCTATAACATGGCTCCTGGGCAGGGCTATGAGAGAGCAAAGAATTTATTGAAAGAACATTTTGGAAATGAAATAAAAATTGCTGTCGCTTATATGGAGAAGGCTATGAAGTGGCCAACCATGAGGGCTGAAGATACTAATGCCCTACAGTCTTTTTCCATCTTTTTAAGAGAATCTAAAGCTAAAACAGAGGAAGTGTCAGTCAGTAATGCTCTTGTGTCATTGGAGACATGTGGCCATACTGGGGCCGGAAGTGACTACTACACTGTTCTCGCTATTGTGCCTGTACAGGTGAAGGCCAAGTCCGGGAGCACGATTGTGAACACCTATGCCTTTCTAGACCCTGGGAGTTCAGCTTCTTTTTGTACCCAACATCTCATGAGAAAACTGAATCTTTCAGGAGTCAAGACAAGCATTCTTCTTCGTACTCTTGGCAACGAGAGGTCTGTAGGCACATTCTTGCTTAGTGGTCTCGAGGTTTCTGGCTTGAATGAAGAACATTTCCTGGACTTACCCGAAGTCTATACTCAGAGGACCATGCCTGTGAGCAGATATAACATTCTCACACAACAGGACCTAGAGGAATGAAAATACCTCGAAGGCATTAAAGTTCCCAGTCTTGAGGCAGAGGTGGAATTGCTGATAAGCACCAATGCGCCGAAGCTCATAGAACCATGGGAAATAATAAAAAGCCAAGGCGAAGGGCCATATGCTGTCAGGACTCTACTGGGGTTGGTCGTGAATGATCCACTGAGAGGTGGTCAGTCGCACAAAGGCAAGTTTGGCCGTCCTACGGTCACTGCTAATAGGATCTCCGTGGTCAAGCTACAGGACTTATTGGTTGCCCAATACAATCAGGATTTTAATGAAAAATCAGAGGATGTGTGCCTTTCCAGAGAGGATCAAAGGTTCATGCAAAAATTGGAGTCTTCAATTCAGCTTGATGAAGGACACTACTGCTTTGATTTGCCTTTTAAGGCTGAAGATGTTGTCCTACCAAACAACCACCACATCACAGAGCAGAGTACACAGAGTACACAGCTTTCCTCTCCGAAATCATTGAAAGGGTTATGCTGAGCTTGTACCACATCAGCAGTTGAAGCGAGCTGATGGCAAGGTGTGGTATATTCCCCATCACAGGGTATACCATCCGAAAAAGAAAACCCTAAGAGTTGTTTTTGACTGTGCTGCTGTGTTTAAAGGAATTTCATTGAACTCACAGCTATTGCAGGGACCTTACCTCACCAGCACCTTACTTGGCGTACTTACCAGGTTTAGACAGGAACGTGTAGCACTGATGGCAGACATCCAATCCATGTTCCATCAGGTGAGGGTGTCTCCGGAGCACGCAGACTTCTTACACTTCTTGTGGTACCCTGACGGCGATACAAGACAAGCGCCCATGCAATACAGGATTCATCTATTTGGGGCTGTGTCCTCGCTCAGTTGTGCGAATTATGCACTAAGGAGAATTGTGCAAGACTACAAAGATGACTTTGAACCCAGTGTTCTGAACACAATACTCCACAATTTCTACATGGATGATTGTCTATAGTCTGTGTCATCAGAGGCCAAAGCCATAAAAATGGCGCATGAATTGACTGAAGCCTGTGCAAAGGGAGGATTCTGCCTGTTGAAGTGGACAAGCTACAGCAGTGAAGTATTGGACAGTGTTCCTGAGCCACAGCGTTCCAAGACCACCAGGGGGCTTAACCTGGATCAAAAAGCAAGTCCTGTCAAAACAGCTCTTGGTCTTCATTGGTGCATAGATGCAGACGTTCTGACCTTTAGAATAGCCATAGAAGAGCGCCCGCATACAAGACGTGGCATATTGTCTGTGGTGTCGTCTATCTATGACCCATTAGGCTTCCTAGCACCATTTACTTTGCCTGTTAAAAGGATGCTGCAGGAGATGTGCAGGCTGAACATCGGCTGGGATGCCAGCATACCTTGCGTCTTCTCCGAACAGTGGTCCAAATGGCTGGCTAACCTTCATCACATCACTGAGCTCACAGTGGACCGGTGCATCAAGCCAAAAGACTTTGGAACACCTACTCACCTGCAATTGCATCAATTCTCCGATGCTAGTGAGTATGGCTATGGAACTGTATCATATCTCAGGATGGAAAATGAGGGAAACCAAGTCAGCATTGCTTTTATCTTGGGCAAAGCCAGGGTCGCTCCTTTAAAGCAAACAACAATTCCTCATCTTGAGCTGACTGCTGCTGTCCTGGCTGTCCGGGTGGACAAGATGCTGAAGAGGGAGTTGCAGCTGGATCTACACCCATCAGTATTCTGGACAGACAGCACAACTGTTTTAAAGTATATTGGAAATGAGACCAGGAGGTTTCATACCTTTGTATCTAATAGGGTGTCTGTAATCAGAAATGAAACAGATGTTGCACAGTGGAGACACGTTGGCACAAGACTGAATCCAGCAGATGAGGCCTCCAGGGGTCTAAGTGCCGAAGAATTCCTTGCATGCAAGCGGTGGCTGAAGGGACCAGAATTTCTCTTGAGGGGCGAAGGGGAATGGTCTAAGACAATCATGGAACAACCTTCAATCCATGTGGATGACCCTGAGGTGAAGAAAGATCTGCTGGTGAATGCCTTTGTCTCCCATTGTCCACTGAATGCAACACAAGTGTTTTTAGAATACATTTCAGAGTTCAATAAGCTGAAAACATCTGTGGCATGGATGCTCAGACTCAGGGATGTGCTTCTAACCTCGTCCCAAAGGAGAAAGGCTCTTGAAGCCTCTGAAAGCATTGGCCATGACAATAGAGGCAGAGGAAATGACCACCTTCATGCCGAGATGCAAAGGGAAGAATTGGCACTCCATGGGCGGTCACTGACACCAGGTGACCTTGAGAGGGCAAAAAGTGCCATCATCCGCTTTGCCCAGAAAGAGAGGTTTCCTGATGAGATTGCTGTTTTGGGAGATGTCCATATACTCCTTATACCACTTGTTCACAAAACACTCAAATAATAAACTGATTTCACAAGTCAGTATGTTCCCAAAACAAATCATAACATAATGCACTCATAACATCCCATAAATGTCATTAGTTGAATCATAGATTCACCCAATTCCTTTCGCAAAACACTCGTACAATGCTCAAAGAAACGTGTATGATATATTTCATTTGAAAGAGGACGAAACAAATGGGAACTTGGCCGACATGCAGCTCATTCGTCTTCTTCTCTCCCTCTCGCGAGCAAAAAAAAACCCTTTTTAAACTCATTGGCTATCATGATTGAGCCACCTTCGGCTAGTAACAGGTGCCGTGATTAGGGAGCCGGGGCGTGTTCCTAAGGCTTTAGCGCTGCGCGGATGCATCTCCTTGTAAGGAGCGTCACAAAATGAATAGCCTAAAAGCACATCGGCAAACCTGACCCTACCTGACTAGGCTGTAGTAGGTCTACAATTTTTTATCATTGTAATAAAAAATGCAATTTGGTACACCATTTTATCATGGTACTATACTATTTAGGCAAATGCCTATTGCACTTTCTTTTTTTTTGCAAAATTAAAGAAAGCCTATTAAAGAAACGCAGACTCAAGCCTATTAATTCCGAAATTCCAGCCCATTGTACATACTGTAACAACCCCAACACTTGCCTGCTTGCCTTGCAAATCAAAGTTTTCTGACTATTTTTCTTACCTTCTTTCTTAGCTGTGGATGTTACTGAGCTAGAAGTTTAACTTGTGAACATCTCACGCTGCCAATTCCCAATGTCATTTCTGAGTCAAATCACTGCATCATCTCTTTTAAATTCCTTATTGAGTGGTAGGCTATAATGACTGGCTGTTTTAAAATATAACTAATATCGAAACAAAATAACCCAGGCAGTTTCATCTACGAGACGTTAAGGCTTCTTCCAATACTGACAGCTGATTCAGAGCTTGCAGGTTTGCAGCACTGCAAGGAGACGCGACATGGGATGGATCGTCACTTAGGCTAATTTAAACTTTTTTGCTTCCTTTATTGTGTGTGTGTGTGTGTGTGTTAGAGAGAGACAGAACTCAGTGAAACATCGGAAAACACCGATTCCGCAACAGATTAACCTTTATTGATAGCCTTTCTATCAGTCAATGCCTATGTTATGTGTCAGAAACAACAGGCAGAAAGAAATATTAAACAAAATAAATAAATATCCCAATGAATAAGCCTTTAGCTGCCTATGTTTTGGCAAACAGTTCAAATAAAAATAAAATGGCATATAGGCTACATGTGCCTCGTAAGCCTTAAAGTGATGGTTCGGAGTGAAATTCACCCTGAGGTAATTTACACCAATAGTCATGCTAAATACCCCCTCGGATGCATTTTTAGTGACGGTCAATATTTATCAAGTTTAGGGTTATCAGCCGAAAGACTTCGTATTGGACTGATGGTACAGTTAGTACATGTCGTCAATGACTCTACTAATAATGCACGGATTGTTACCCAACTTCTGTAGTAGTCCATATATGGTCTGTACTCACAAAACGAGGCATTTTAAAGTTTGTAAATACACCAGGAGTTTATTTAAAAGAGCACTTTTCTGATAGCTTCAACTAGCTGTTGCTAAGACTACCGCTGCGTCGACGTCTCTTCCGTCTTTCCGGATAAGTTCGTAAAAGTCCTCTTCAAAACTCAAAAGTGTAAGGAAAAAGTTAGTGAATTCAACACTCCATCTAATTTCAAGTACTCGATTACTCCAGTTGTCAAAACATTTCGATGGAGTGTTGATTTCACTAACTTTTTCCTTACACTTGTGAGTTTTGAAGAGGACTTTTACGAACGTATCCCAAAACATTCGTAAAAGTCCTCTTCAAAACTCCCTTTTACGAATGTATCCCAAAACACCCCTCCATGAGCTGCCACCTTAACGTGGTGGAGGGGTTTGCGTGTCCCAATGACCCTGGGGGCTATATTGTCGGGGGCTTCATGCCCCTGGTAGGGTCACCCAAGGCAAACAGGTCCTAGGCGAGGGTCCAGACGAAGAGTGGCTCAAAGACCCCAATGACGAAAAATAACTTTGGTATGGAGTTTCCCTTGCCCGGACGTGGGTCACCGGGGCCCCCCCCTGGAGCTAGGCCTGGGGGAAGGGCCCGTTGGTGAGCGCCTGGTGGCCGGGTCTACGCCCGCGGGGCCCGGTCGGGCACAGCCCGAAGGAACGACGCGGGACCCTCTTCCCATGGGTTCACCACCCGTGGGAGGGGCCAAAGGGGTCGGGTGCGATGTGAGCTGGGCGGCAGCAGGAGGCGGGGACCTGGGCGGTCCGACCCTCAGCTGCAGAAGCTAGCTCTGGGGACGTGGAACGTCACCTCTCTGGCGGGGAAGGAGCCGGAGCTGGTGTGCGAGGCTGAGAGGTACAGGCTAGATATAGTCGGGCTCACCTCGACACACAGTTTGGGCTCTGGAACCAGCGTCCTTCAGAGGGGTTGGACTCTTTTTCACTCTGGAGTTGCCCCTGGGGAGAGGCGCCGAGCGGGGGTGGGAATGCTTATCTCCCCCCGGCTTGGTGCCTGTACGTTGCGGTTCACCCCGGTAGACGAGAGGGTAGCCTCCCTCCGCCTTCGGGTGGGGGGACGGGTCCTGACTGTCGTTTGTGCTTATGCACCGAACGGCAGTTCAGAGTACCCACCCTTTCTTGAGTCCTTAGGGGGGGTGTTGGAAAGCGCTCCTTCTGGGGACTCCCTTGCTCTGCTGGGGGACTTCAACGCCCATGTGGGCAATGACAGTGAGACCTGGAGGGGCGTGATTGGGAGGAACGGCCCCCCTGATCTGAACCCGAATGGTGTTTTGTTGTTGGACTTCTGTGCTCGTCATGGATTGTCCATAACGATCGACTTTGTAGTTGTATCATCGGACTTGCGGCCGCATGTCTTGGACACTCGGGTGAAGAGAGGGGCGGAGCTGTCAACTGATCACCACCTGGTGGCGAGTTGGCTCCGATGGCGGGGGAAGATGCCGGTCAGACCTGGCAGACCCAAACGTACTGTGAGGGTCTTCTGGGAACGTCTGGCTGAATCTCCTGTCAGAACGAGCTTCAACTCCCACCTCCGGGAGAGCTTCAACCATGTCCCGGGGGAGGTGGGGGACATAGAGTCCGAGTGGACCTTGTTCCGTACCTCCATTGTTGAAGCGGCCGACCGGAGCTGTGGCCGTAAGGTCGTCGGTGCCTGTCGCGGCGGCAACCCCCGAACCCGCTGGTGGACCCCAGCGGTAAGGGATGCCGTCAAGCTGAAGAAGAAGTCCTACCGGGCCTTTTTGGCCCGTGGGACTCCTGAGGCAGCTGATGGGTACCGGCGGGCCAAGCGGGGCGCGGCTTCGGCGGTTGCGGAGGCAAAAACTCGGGTGTGGGAGGAGTTTGGTAAGGCCATGGAGAAGGACTTCCGAACGGCTTCGAGGAGGTTCTGGACCACCATCCGGCGTCTCAGGAGGGGGAAGCAGTGCTCTGTCAACACCGTGTATGGGAGAGACGGGGCGCTGCTGACCTCGACTCGGGACGTTGTGAATCGGTGGGGGGAATACTTCGAAGACCTCCTCAACCCCACCAACACGCCTTCCACTGAGGAAGCAGGGTCTGGGGACTCGGGGGGGGGGACTCTCCTATCTCCGGGGCCGAGATCGCCGAGGTGGTTAAAAAGCTCCTCGGTGGCAAGGCCCCGGGGGTGGACGAGATCCACCCCGAGTTCCTAAAGGCCCTGGATGCTGTGGGGCTGTCTTGGTTGACACGTCTCTGCAGCATCGCGTGGACATCGGGGGCAGTGCCTCTGGATTGGCAGACCGGGGTGGTGGTTCCCCTCTTCAAAAAGGGGGACCGGAAGGTGTGCTCCAACTACAGGGGGATCACACTCCTCAGCCTCCCCGGTAAGGTCTATTCGGGGGTCCTGGAGAGGAGGGTCCGTGGGATAGTCGAACCTCGGATTCAGGAGGAGCAATGTGGTTTTCGTCCCGGCCGTGGAACTGTGGACCAGCTCTATACCCTTGGCGCGGTGCTCGAGGGTGCATGGGAGTTCGCCCAACCAGTCTACATGTGCTTTGTGGACTTGGAGAAGGCGTTCGACCGTGTCCCTCGGGGAGCCCTGTGGGGGGTGCTCCGGGAGTATGGGGTACCGGGCCCGCTGTTACGGGCCATCGGGTCCCTGTACTCCCGGTGCCAGAGCTTGGTCCGCATTGCCGGCAGTAAGTCGAGCCTGTTTCCAGTGGGGGTTGGCCTCCGCCAGGGCTGCCCTTTGTCACCGATTCTGTTCACAACTTTTATGGACAGAATTTCTAGGCGCGGCCAGGGCGTTGAGGGGTTACGGTTCGGTGGCCTCAGAATTGCGTCACTGCTTTTCGCAGATGATCTTGTCCTGATGGCTTCATCGGGCCGTGACCTTCAGCTCTCACTGGAGCGGTTCGCAGCCGAATGTGAAGCGGCTGGGATGAGGATCAGCACCTCCAAATCCGAGGCCATGGTTCTCGGCCGGAAAAGGGTGGAGTGCACTCTTCGGGTCGGGGAGGAGATTCTGCCTCAAGTGGAGGAGTTCAAGTATCTCGGGGTCTTGTTCACGAGTGGGGGGAGGATGGAGCGGGAGATTGACCGACGGATCGGTGCGGCGTCGGCAGTGATGCGGGCTCTGCACCGGTCCGTCATGGTGAAGAAGGAGCTGAGCCTAAAGGCGAAGCTCTCGATTTACCGGTCAATCTACGTTCCTACCCTCACCTATGGTCACGCTGGACCGAAAGAACGAGATCGCGAATACAAGCGGCCGAAATGAGTTTCCTCCGCAGGGTGTCCGGGCTCTCCCTTAGAGATAGGGTGAGAAGCTCGGTCATCCGGGAGGGGCTCAGAGTAGAACCGCTGCTCCTCCGCATCGAGAGGAGCCAGTTGCGGTGGCTCGGGCATCTAGTGAGGATGCCTCCTGGACGCCTCCCTGGGGAGGTGTTCCGGGCACGTCCCTCCGGGAGGAGGCCCCGGGGAAGACCCAGGACACGCTGGAGGGACTATGTCTCTCGGCTGGCCTGGGAACGCCTCGGGATCCCCCCGGAAGAGCTGGACGAAGTGGCTGGGGAGAGGGAAGTTTGGGCTTCTCTCCTCAGGCTGCTGCCCCCGCGATCCGACCCCGGATAAGCGGAGGATATGGATGGATGGATGGATCCCAAAACAAGGAAGTGACGTCGACGCAGTGGTAGCCTTCGCAACAGAGAGTTGAAGCTATCCGAAAAGTGTTCTTTTAAATAAACTCCTGATGTATTTACAAACTTTAAAATGCCTCATTTTGTGAGTACAGACCATATATGGACTACTACAGAAGTTGGGTAACAATCCATGCATTATTAGTAGAGTCATTGACGACATGTACTAACTGTACCATCACTCCAGTACGAAGTCTTTCGAATGATAACCCTAAACTTGATAAATATTGACCGTCGCTAAAAATGCATCCGAGGAGGTATTTAGCATGACTATTGGTGTAAATTACCTCAGGGTGAATTTCACTCCGGACCATCACTTTAAGCTATATCAATCACCCCCACAAACTTAAATCAGACAATGAAAGATGCCATCCCTCTTTGAACAAACATAAATTGACCAGGCTAATTCTGACCAATGTCCCAAATAGCCCATAGACTTTAGATCACCCCATCACAAACTTGAATTATATCATGAAATATGACGTCACAGTCGCCACGTCACGTCACACAGTCGTCACGTCACAGACAAACTTCTGGTAAATCTGCGTCACTTGGCCTTAAGTGACGCGCCTCGGAACATAAAAGCCAGGCAGAATAATTCCCATGGCAGCATTGGCAGTAGGTGATTGTTTTTACGATAACATTTTAGGATTGATGACCACTTCAACTAATGCTTAAACCAGGGCTATTCAATTAAAAATTCAGTTGGGCCACATTTTAAAACCTCAAAGTTCAGCTGGGCCGAACTTTTTCAGTGGCTCATAAGCAGCCGTTAATGATGAATTTTAAACCAACACAAATGAATGTAATAAAGCAAAAAAAAAAACATTTGTATTTATTGTTCCCTTTTAATGTGGTCACATCTGACACAAGCATAGCCTATCAAAAAGTGCAAAAACAAGACATTTTTGAAAAAAACAAACCAAAAGACAAAAACAATTTGGTCATGTCTGACCCAGGCCCATCTCAAAGTGCATATAAAAACAATCAAAAAATAGCTATTATTGCACAGTCCTATTATAGTAGCCTAGCCATAAGATTTTTTTTATATAGCTATATATCATTGTCATCAAAAGTGCTAACAGTAATTAACGCACACATAACCAATGATCACAAACAAAACATCATCCAGGCCCTACAAATCAAACAACACAAATCATTAGCATTATGTAGCCTACAACACCAAACCTAGTAAACAAACACAGAAAAGGCGCATACCTCTCCCATACAAAAGGGGAGAGGCAGAGGAGGGAACAAAACTTTTGGGGTCGCACAGAAATAAACATCTGAATAAACCTTCCACCTTAACCGAAGGTGCAACTAGTCAGATATGTAACACAATTAAATTACCATACATTGGATAATAAAAGTGATAATATCATAACTATAATAACTCTGTTACAACGTCTCCAACGGAGAAAGAGAGAACATAAATTTGTGTTTAAACCGCTACATTAGCAATGGCTTTTTAGACATGCCACATTATATGTAGGCCACAGTTACCCTTACTTTTTTAGTGAGAGAAGTGACATGTTTTCCTCTGAACAAGTGCTTTGACTTTTGGCTCATAAGATGTCAATGCAATCCGAAGGCATTGCTGGAGTGTTTTGTCAGTCATGGAGCTGCGAGTGCTGCTTTTAATTGCATTCATGTGCGAAAAGCTTGATTCACATGTGTATGTTGAGCCAAACATGCTCAGCACGATGATTGCAACTTTTTTCGCGTTAGAGAACTGATGAACGTTGACATCACTCCAAAACTTTGCAGGCCCGTTAGTGCGAAGCTCCTGTGCTTTGGCTGTGGATGACTGCATGTCGACAACTTCCAGTATGAATTTTCCCTCGTCGATGGAAGGGACCACTTCCTTGGCTCTGGTGGACAAGCCACCTTCTGTAGCAACAGTGAACGAGTCTACGACAAATCCCATCACCTCTGTGGGAAGATTAAGTCTGTCTAATCGGCCGGCAAAGTTATCTTTCAACTTCGCAATAAAGTCTGTCATCACAGCTGTGA
This sequence comes from Urophycis tenuis, assembly GCA_036785325.1. Taxonomy (NCBI): domain Eukaryota; kingdom Metazoa; phylum Chordata; class Actinopteri; order Gadiformes; family Phycidae; genus Urophycis; species Urophycis tenuis. The sequence continues at coordinate 49,738 of JAXIVH010000055.1, forward strand.
TTTGTGCTGGGGAGGAGATGCGTTTGTGGAGCATTGGAAAGTGCAGCATCCTGCCTGTGCTCAAGTCAGGTGCAAACAGGTTCAATTTGACTTGGAACGCGTGCATCTGCTCCAGAAGATCAATGACAGTTTTGTCTCTGCCTTGTAGTCCCTCATTCAGGTCATTCAGATGTTTGAATATGTCGCTCAGAAAGCACACATCAGCCATAAAGTTGCAGTCCAGAAGGCGTTTCAGGTGTGTTTCTGCCTTCTTTAGCTTTGTGCTGCGGAGGAATGTTGTGATCTCCTAATTTAGATCACAGAAACGCTCCAGTGCTTTGCCTTTGGACAGCCACCTGACATCATTGTGCAAAAGAAGGTCACGGTGCTCAGCAGACATGTTTAACAGTAGCTTGAGGAATAAACGATGTTGGAGGCTTGATGTGGAGCGAATTAAGTTAATTGTAGCCATCACATTGTCCATTGTTGTTTTAAGCTCACTGCTCAGTTTTGCGCACAGGACAGTTTGATGCACAATGCAGTGCAAAGACATCATCTGAGGTGCAACATCGGACCAACAGGCTCCCATTCACTTTTCCAGCCATGGATGGAGCCCCATCCGTGACAAGCATACACACATGCCTCATATCTAGACCATTGTCTTTTAAAATGCTGAAATTTTCTCAAAGAGAATCTCGCCTGTTGTGTGTCCCTCTGACAGCAATAAGCCCAGCAATTCTTCTCGGAAGCATTTGCCGTCAAAAAAACGGACATATATGCACAGCTGGGCAGTGTCGGTCCTGTCTGTGGATTCGTCAACTGCCACAGACATGACATCAGCATTCTTTAGTTCTTCCAGCAGTGTTTCAAACACATCTGTAGCAAGAATTTCAATCCTGCATATATTTGATGTGTCTGACAGGGGTACGTTTCTGATTGCAGATGTCACACTTGTTTTAATTTTCTCGTCATTTATTACCTCATCCACGACTGCCAACATGCATTCTTTCACTGTTTCAGAATCTGTGAATGGACTTTGTTTCTTCGCCAGGATCCAGGACACACGGAGGGATGCTGCTGTAGCGCTCTCTTGGGCTGTGCATGACCTCACCATTGTAATACAGCTCCGGTTATAAGAAGCGACTAAACTTTGAACTTTAGCAGCCCTTTCCTGTGATCCTTCGGGGAAGTTTGTTTGGAAGGTGCAGTGTTTTTCAAAGTGGTGCCTCCGTTATAATCTTTGAACACCGCAACACGCTCGTTGCATAATAAACACATCGGTTTGGCGTCAGAGTGGATGGCAAAATAAATAGATATTTGTCAGTCCAAGCAGGGTTAAACTGACGGTTTTCATTTTCAATTTTCCATTTCAGGGTCGAGAGAGACATGTTTGACAGTGGGCTACAGGTTGTATGATGCTAGCCAGCGTTGCTAAGTTACTTATAATGTTGCATTCACGATCTGAAGTACTGTAGGAATTTCTATAGAAACATCTGCAGGCTCGCCGGGCCACTTTGCAAGTGCCTCTGGGCCGCATGCGGCCCGCGGGCCGCTAATTGAATAGGCCTGGCTTAAACTGTTCCCGAAACAGCGTCTAAACAAAATACAAACTGAGTGTGACATACTTTATATCTAAGGCCAAGCCAAACAACAAAAATTACCTGAATTCCTTGGCATTGTGGTGAATGTAGGTTAAACCAAAATATATATCTGCTGATATGCCTTACCTTCGGTCTATTTAGAATTTGTCTTAGCACTATGTAGGAATAAAATAGCATCTACAGTGTCAGGATTCAGGCGAGAGCGCCTGGCTTCTATAACGGGCCCTGCTGAAGGAGCGCTCGCTCGCAGCACTTGTTGCTGGAGCGCATAGAATTCACTTCGGAAGGTGTTGCAGTCGTGGGAATGACTGGCCTTGTTTCTCCCAAAAGGAAAGTAGATTTTCCTCTGCTGATCCAGCGTCTATATGAAAGTTTGTAGACGAGTACTCCTGTACCTCATCCACAATTAGGCCTGTTGTGTCCTCCTCCCATTCCTTAAAGTCTATCCTTGGCTTTTTCGATATTGCGCCATTACCTACAAAAGACCGATGAAATATAATATTGATCCATGTCGGTACATAGCCTAACATTTTACACTTATAATGAAAAACACACAATCAAGAGCCTAATTAGACTTAATAGCCTAAGCAAACTATAGACTCACCACCTAGCTCTGTTGCTGGCATGGGCTCGGTGACTGGGTTGATTTCTTCTCCATCATGACTGAGACGGACGCCTTCCTCTGGTAAAAGTTCCCGAACTTGCTTAAGCACTTCTTGTCTGTCCTCTTCTACCAGCATTTTAAGGGACTTGAATTTCGGGTGGAGAAAGGTGGCAATTTTATGAGTAGCAGTAGGGCACATCTTATCATCAAGCAGGGCAGACGCGCAAGCGCGCAGTTTTCATGTAAGGTGGGTCTCCAAACTTGGGCTCACAGTGTTTTTTGAGCTTGGAAAACCAGAGCAACACCATGTGAATGGTTGGGTAAAGTTCCCCTTCAAGCTCGGTGCTTGCTAACTTGAAAATGGTGAGTAAGTCAATCAAGTGTGTGAGTTGATCCTGTCAAGATGGTTGATCCTCTCAAGATGGCGCCGGTGAGGTTGGCTGCTGTCTTACCTGCTCCCCGCGTTTGTTCGTACTTAATCGTTTTTATTGTTATTTTTAACCTGTTGAGCGCTTCAGCATTAGGTCGTAACACATACGACAGACAGACTCTAATTAATCTCGGAACAAAGTACTCTAACCTTGCTCCCAACAACAACAACTTAAACCTGGATCTGACCTGGGGGTTGTACTACGAAGCTCGATTAGTGGGTTAGCGTGGTATGTTGCGCTCAAAGCCTGGGTTAGCTGTCATACGAAAGTCGCTCTCTTTTAGCGGCGCTATATCACCATGGTAACTTATGCTCGCAACCAAACCTGGTCGGGAGGAGGTTTTCAGCTAATTTTCCGATTAGATCGGCTACTTAAAGCTGGTGCCGCCTCCTAGTCAGGGTGTTTCGCTGAGTTTTTTTTTTTTCTTATTTGCTACAGGTAATCAACATCAGATGAAAGGTTAGAGCCTATCCTATTGCAAATCATAGGCTACATTCACCTGAAATTATTGCAACTTACCACATTGAATATATATTTTTTTAGAATAGAATAGAATAAAATAAAACTCTTTTTTGTGCTTATTTAGGACGGTCGTGCTAACACCCAATCTAGATGGGGTAAAAGGCATGATGATGGACAGGCAAGATATGAACACCGGTCGCTGGTGTGCAGTTCACATAATCCACCACACCACCGTCACTACCTTCTGGCACATGCAATACTTTTTTACAGATAGGATGTATTTGAAATGAATTCCCTAAATAACAGAATAAATCAGGTTGCTTTTGCATTTTACAATCATATGCACAATTTCTTCAAAATGTAAGGATGGAACAGCGATCTAGGACGCTGCGTTCCCGTCGCAGTCTCCCCTAGAGGCGTGGGTTCGAATCCCACCTCTGACAAGTAATTTGCATGTACTGTTGCTCCGTATATATTGTACATTGTATATATTTATAGTTATTTTACTTATATTTTTACTACTGTTTTTCTCTTGCACCAATTGCACCAAGTCAAATTCCTTGTGGGTGCAAACCTACTTGGCAATAAACTTGTTTCTGATTCTGATTAATGGCGAACAGTTCTGCATTTGGCATAGTTATTTTTAGACAATTAGGCTATGCAGAATCTTTTCACTTAGGCTACGCACAGAATCTGCTATTTTTTGCCAGCACACCTCCCTAGCCTTATTATGGGCAATTGCCCCTTGCCGTTATTTTCTTTTTAAACTCCTCGTATGAGTTCATAACGACTCCTTGCTCCTCCTGAGTGAAGTACATAGCCCGCTTCCCCCTTTTCGCTCCGTCGGATCCATTGCGTCATGGTGAATGACGTTGGGTTACGCCTCTTTTACGGGAACGCGCATCAAAACTAATCAAAACTAAAGCGGAAAAGCTGGCTCGACAAATCAAATCGTAAGTGAGCTTCGTGTACCGTTTAACTCTGATTGCGACTTTCGTATTTGTCGATCCAGGTTATCCAAACTAAGCCTGGGTATGTTAATCGAGGTTCGTAGTACACCCCCCTGGCCAGCGGACATCCTGCGGAACAGCAACAACAACAACAACAATGGCTACACGGACCGCAGATCACGACGGAGGCCCCGAGGGAAGCGAGCCGGTGTTAGGAACAGACTAAGACGCAGAGCACACCATCCACCTCTGCCCAGCATCCTACTCGCCAATGTCCAGTCGTTGGAAAACAAGCTGGATGAACTCAGGGCCAGAATAAAGTTCCAGAGGGATATACGGGACAGCAACATCATCTGCCTCACCGAGACATGGTTGACCCCCCAGACACCGGACCACGCCGTTCAACCAGCGGAGTTCTTCACCGTCCACCGCAGCGACAGAGCGAGTGAGTCCGGCAAAACAAGGGGAGGTGGTGTGTGCTTGATGGTTAATAACAACTGGTGTGACAACAGGAACGTCCAGACTCTCACACGCCACTGTTCCCCTGACCTGGAGCTTCTGACAATCCAGTGCCGTCCCTTCTATCTGCCCCGTGAGTTTACTTCGGTCATCATCAGCGCCGTTTACATCTCACCTCAGGCGAACACGGACACTGCCCACACCGAGCTACATGAGGCTATTTCCACCTATCAGGCTAACCAGCCTGATGCAGCCCTCATCGTGGCCGGGGACTTTAACCGGGCTAACCTGAGGAAAGTGATACCGGAGTTCAAACAACACATTGACTGTCCCACCAGAGGAGAGAGGACTCTGGACCACTGTTACTCTCCGTTCAAGGACGGTTACAAGGCCAGACGTCTGCCTCCGTTCGGCCTCTCAGACCACAGTGCCGTCTTTCTCATGCCGAAATACAAACAGCGGCTGAAGCAGGAGTCTCCTGCAGTCAGAGAGGTGACACGGTGGACCGATCATTCAGAGGCCGCTCTGCGGGGGGCGCTGGATTCAGCGGACTGGGACATGTTTCGGAGCAGCTCGAGCGGTGACATCAACGAGTTCACGGAGGCGGTTGTGGGATTTATTGGGAAAATGGTGGAAGACACAACACTATCAACCACCACCAGGACTTTCCCCAATCAGAAGCCGTGGGTGGATAAAACCGTTCGCAATGCGCTGAGAGCCCGCACCGCTGCATACAACTCTGGACTCGCCACCGGAGACATGTCGCCGTATAGAGCAGCCACCTACGTCGTCCGGAGGACGGTGAAGGAGGCCAAACGCCGCTACGCCGAGAGACTGGAGCTGCAGATGGAGGAGAGCAACCCCAGGGTGCTGTGGCAGGGTCTACGTACCATAACGGATTACAAAGCGACACACACGGTGAGAGCCGACGCTTCGCTGGCTGATGAACTCAACAACTTCTTCGCACGCTTCGAGTCGAACACCGGGCAAGAAGCTGCGCTCCCAGCCGGAGGAGAGGAGATACTCACCGTGACGGAGCTGGAGGTGAGGAGGATGTTTAAAGGGGTGAACACCAGGAAGGCAGCAGGGCCTGACGGCATTAGTGGGCGTGTCCTCAAAGCCTGCGCTGAACAGCTCGCACCGGTGTTTACAACGATATTCAACCTCTCCCTCTCACAGTGTGTGATTCCCACCTGCTTTAAGAAGTCTGTTGTGGTCCCCGTCCCAAAGACAGCCACGCCCAGTAACCCCAATTACTATCGCCCCATAGCCCTCACATCCGTGGTGATGAAGTGTTTTGAGAAGCTGGTCAAAACATTCATCACCTCATCCCTGCCCCCCACCTTGGACCCTCTTCAATTTGCATACCGCCCAGACAGATCCACCGACGACGCCATAAACCTACTGCTGCACAAAATTCTTTCCCACGTGGACACCAGGATGGGGAACTATGTGAGAGTGCTGTTTGTAGACTACAGCTCAGCATTAAACACCATAGTCCCCTCCAGACTTGTGAGTAAGCTGTAGGATCTTGGACTGAACTCCTCTCTGTGCAGGTGGGTCCACAGCTTCCTAACTACCAGACAACAAGTTGTTCGTGTGGGCCCCCATAACTCATCCCCCCTCACACTCAACACTGGATCCCCTCAAGGCTGCGTGCTGAGTCCTCTGTTGTACTCCCTGTACACACACGACTGTGTGTCCACATCAGACAGTAACACCATCATTAAGTTTGCTGACGACACAGCCATTGTGGGGTTAATCTCCCAAAATAAGGAGGAGGCCTACAAGAAGGAGGTCATCCACCTGGAGAGATGGTGCCGTGAGAACAACCTCCTGCTCAACGTCAGCAAAACCAAGGAGCTGATTGTGGACTACAGGAGGAAGCAGCACAGCGACATCCGTCCACTCTGCATCGGCGGATCTGAAGTGGAGAGGGTGGACAATTTCAAATACCTGGGTGTGACCATCGCTCAGGACCTGTCCTGGTCACTGCATGTGAATAAAACTGTCAAAAAGGCCAGGCAGCGTCTGTTCCACCTCAGACGCCTCAGAGACTTTAGGCTCCCCCTCAAGGTGCTCAGGAACTTCTACACCTGCACCATCGAGAGCATCTTGAGTGGAAGCATCAGCACATGGATGGGCAGCAGCAAAAAGCAGGACCTCTCGGCGCTGAGAAGGGTAGTCCGCTCAGCTGAGCGGACCATCAGAACAACCCTTCCCGACCTGCAGGACATTTACACCAAACGATGCAGGTCCCAAGCTGAGAAGATCCTCAAGCAGCCCCACCACCCCAGCCACCCATTCTTCTCCCTGCTGCCATCAGGCCGCCGGTTCCGCTGCCTGAGAACCAACACGGAGAGGATGAGGAAAAGCTTCTTCCCCCAGGCCATCCGTCTGCTCAACAACAAACGATAATCTGGACTGCTCTGCATACTACATACACACTGGACTATTTGTACTCACCTGCACTGGAGGTTCACATGTTGTTATAAATATTGGCACACTCCATACACTTTAAAACCCATATCTTACATATTTTATATATTACACTGATATTTCACCTGAGTGCTCTACTGTATTATACTGTATTATACTGTACTATATATTTTTTATACTATATTTTTCTTTCTTTTTTTTTTCTTTTGTTTTCTTTTGTATTGTTATTTTCCTAATAACTCTTGTTATTTGTGGAAGCAGGTACAAAGAAAATTTCACTGCACATTGTACTGTGTATGATTGTGTATGTGACAAATAAAACTCTTGAATCTTGGTGGATGCCATCAAGGCTATGTTCTTGGTCTCTGTTCTCTAGCAGCTCTCTTATATCCTAGTATTGTCTCTGTATTGATTCCAACATAGTGACTTAACTGTTCCACTGCACATCATATTCTTGATTCACGCTGTACTTTAGACTGGCGATCGCACCGGTTCGCTTCAGATAAGCAACAAGCTCTTTGCAATAATCTATCAGGTCCACTACATCCTCAATGCTATCGGAATCGGTGCCCTTTGAACTGAACGTATGTCTCAGCACCGTGTTAATGATGTATGCGGTACACTGAATCCAGTGATAGGATCGGAGTGTGGCCTTTATATTGGAGCCCTGGTCACTGACAAAAACTATTTTGTCTGTCTGTACTCTGTAGGACATTAACACACTGGTAATCTGCTCATGGAGGTTTTCGCTGGTTTTTCTCAGGGTAGGGTCAAATTCCACAGTTGCCAAAATACGATTTACCAGCTTCCACTCACTGATATAGTGGCACATAAGGACTGTGTATGCCCTCCTTTTAAATTAATCAGTCCACATATCTGTGGCTACGCCAATACCACCGTTGCTGCTTAGAGCTCTCTGGATGGCATCCGAAAGTGTCTTCTTATCAATGGAAGCCTGCTTCTTTGCCCGATCGCAGACTGTTTGCCTATGGGGTAAGATAGCACCAGCGTCAACGGCACCGAATTTAGCACCCATGTCAATCAACGTCTGGGCCACTTTGCGAAATCCTTCACCAGACACTATATCAAGACACAGACACGAGTCCACACATGAATCTGTCAGCTTTTATTTGACATCCTATGGTACTCTATTGGGATCTTGACGGACGGAACTTGTCAATGAGCTTTTGGAGGTTTGGGGTTTAGCACACTTGTGATGCACCATGTTGGACGTACCTGTCTTGTGACTGTCATGGACATAGACAGCTTCAAAGCTTTTGAAAAAGACATAGCCTGCACTGGTGTCATCCAGATTCACCACTTCATAAAAGTTGTTCCAGGCAGCACTTTTCCGACCCTCTCCTTCCTTCATTTTTAGTTCTCCCTTTTTTATCTTTTCCCTTACTACCTTCGCCTGCGTTGCGATCTTCTCAGATAAACAAAGCAGCATGCATACACGCAACTAGGCCAATGTACTGCCTGATGAAAATTGGACAATTTAAAAGTGTGCTTGGATGTAGGTAGGCCTAACGATATATAACAATGTGTATATATTTAGATTTTCGTTGATTAAACCGCCACCCGCCCAAATTTAATTAAAATGTTATTTTTTGTCACTTCGTCCCCCGGATCTGCGGTTTTGCCGCGGATCTCTAATTGCCTAATTGCGCATCTCTAATTGCCTCATGATTGATGAAAAATGTGCCTTATTGTGTGCAGTAGTATTTTGATGCAATGCATTGTAGAATGGAATTGAATCGACACTTTACCTGGTGAATTTTAATGGACTCGAATCGTGAGGGCAGTGCCAATGCACACCCCTAGTAGCTGCTCCGGCCAACAGTTAAATCGAACGCAACTGGACTTAGATTTGTCTGAGAAGACGTTTCGCCTCTTATCCAAGCGGTGGAGTGGAGTTAGACCCAGGTATTTAACCTCAGTGGAGGTGTCCACCCACCAAACTCCTAAAACAATAGATCATTAGTGTAGCTTCACCTGACCATTGTTTGGGGCCTGTGAGTCATCTTGGTGGAAGATGATCATTAGGGGTGGGTGGGGCCACTGGAGAACGACAGTCGTTAGGTATGATGTGCAGTTACCAGTGAACGACAGTTGTTCTGTTCCATAGAGCCACTGAGGTTTGTTTTGGGCAGCCTTTGTTGTTCACCCTCCTGGGAATGGCTGAAAGTGCAGCATTGTAGATGGGGGATAACTGATGTCTCAGACCCCCTCCCCTGTTGAGAGATGGCTTTTCCACTTTGACATAGATGGCTTCTTTTACCCCTCTTTCAAACCATCTGTCCTCTCTGTCCAGTATTTTGACATTGCTGTCCTCAAAGGAGTGAACCTTTTCCTTTAGGTGTAAATAGACAGCTGATACGGGACCTGAGGAGTTTTCCCTTCTGTGTTGGGCCATGCGCTTGTTTAGAGGTTGTTTAGTTTCACCAATGTAAGAGTCCTTACATTCCTCACTGCATTGGACTGCATAAACCAAGTTACTCTTTTGTGAGTGTGGTAGTCTGTCTTTGGGGTGTACCAGTTTCTGCCTGAGAGTATTGCTGGATTTGAAATGGACAGGGATTTCGTGTTTGTTGAAAATCCTCCGAGTTTTTCAGATACTCCGGACACATAGGGTATCACTATGTTTCTGCGTTGGTTCTTTTTCTCTTCACCCTCCACGTTTTTATCCTTTCTGCATGTTGTCTTGTTGAGGGTCCAACCCGGATAGCCACAAGTTCTCAAAGCACCCTTTAGATGTTTGTGTTCTTCTACTTGGGCTTGAGTGGTGGTTGGTATATTATCCGCCCTGTGTTGCAAGGTTCTGATAACCCCCAATTTGTGCTCCAGAGGGTGATGGGAGTCAAAGAGAAGGTACTGATCTGTGTGAGTTGGTTTCCTGTACACCCCAATGTGGAGGCTCCTGTCATCACCAAAGTGTACATCACAGTCCAAAAAAGGTAAGTGGTTATCTTTGGCATCTTCTCTGGTGAACTTCTGGTGAACATCTACAATGCTGCACTTTCAGCCATTCCCAGGAGGGTGAACAACAAAGGCTGCCCAAAACAAACCTCAAGTGGCTCTATGGAACAGAAAGACTGTCGTTCACTGGTAACTGCACATCATACCTAACGACTGTCGTTCTCCAGTGGCCCCACCCACCCCTAATGATCATCTTCCACCAAGATGACTCACAGGCCCCAAACAATGGTCAGGTGAAGCTACACTAATGATTTATTGTTTTAGGAGTTTGGTGGGTGGACACCTCCACTGAGGTTAAATACCTGGGTCTAACTCCACTGTCTGTCAGACTAGTGCGGACTAGTCAGACTGATGCGTTACGAACTGATGAAGCCGCTTGGATAAGAGGCGAAACGTCTTCACAGACAAATCTAAGTCCAGTTGCGTTCGATTTAACTGTTGGCCGGATTAAACATGACTTGGATGAATGAGAACATTCATAGGCCCTAGTAGCTGCCTTTACCAAGCAGATGCTTTGCTCATCTGCTTTCAAGTTCGCCAAAGCCTAACTAAACTGGATATATGTAGCCTACCCATTTTGAACAGAAGACTTTCTAAACTTTTGGTAGACTTGGTAGACTACCAACTACTGATTAAAGTAGTAAATTCTAGCTGAGATCAAGAACATCTTTAAAATCAGCTGTAAAAAAAAACATGTATCAGACACTTCACCCAAACTAAGGCCTTCTCCTTACACCATATGATTTCAGCGGAATTTGGGGAAGACTTTAAAATGGAAAATGCCACACTTCAAGTTGGATGACAACTTCAGGTTATGTGGTTTTAGAAAATATATGGTTTTAAGGGGGTTGAATCGGTTTTCCCTAAATGTGGGTGGGAAGTAGCAAGCAGCTAACCTGCCATATATGTTGTACAATATTAATATCTTATTGTGAATGGTCCCTAACTTGAAATATGTGAATTATTAAAAACAATATATACATTACAAATGAAAGCCAATATACATTACACCTTATTTACCTAACCCAATGTATTATACATGGGCAGCACATTAGTGCGGTTGGAACATGTGTCATGCCATACACTGATTTATCTTTAGACACTGTAAATTCCATGTAAAAGTGGGTGTGACCCACCAAAGAGTTTTTACTGAAAAACAAATGGTTGCACTCAATTCAGAAACAGGAAGTTTTAACACATTGGTCTTTACAAAAAACAACAAGTCAACTTAATAACATATTCACACAATAATTTTTCAATCGCGCAAATCGTTTGCTGGCTGAGGCAGCCAGCCAGAGACTGCTAGTCATCACTGACAGTGACAGGCTGGCACAAGTTTGTGATGACTAGTTTAGTATAGGTTTCAAGTGGTTTTATTCAATGAAGTTGCCAAAAGGCCAACAACCTCTAAGGAGCTAGTGTGATGTTGAAATGTCATCCTAATAAAACTGTGTGCCGTCTAGTCTATAAACAGCTGTTCATTGCTGGTAATAATGTTAGCAATAGCTGTGTCTGTCAGACAGATCTGTGATCATACACACACATCGTAGATAATACACATATAAATTCAACGTTAAATAACATAACATACAGCATGATAAACAGTAACACTTACAAGAACATATTTGGTTCGCCAATCATATTCAATCAATGATATTCCTGCTGTGTTTACACCATAGCTGGCTGAATAGATCCACGAATGCCATGAAAGTACCGCGTAGGTAGGCTACCTGTATCCTCTCGTGAAGGGAAGAAGATAGTTCTACCGCGCAGCTGGCATTCTAGAGGGGCATTCTACTCTGATCGGGGCTTGTTCTGGCTGGCTTTAGCCTGTGGCTGTGCGAGCAGTTGGCTACGGTGCGCAACAACATGTCTTTTGGTCATCATTTTTTTTTTTTTCCTTTATTCCTTTATTCCAATTTCGGAACTTGTGAACTCTGAACAAGTGAGTCTTGAGTCTCTTCCAGAAGATGAGGAGTGACTCTGCAGTCCTGACATTGGCAGGGCGCTCGTTCCACCACTGCGGTGCCAAAAAGCGTTGTGATTTCTCCATCCAAACTTTTCCACTTTTTAGTGATGAAGGTACCAGTCGACCAGCTGAAGTAGTAGAGTGCTCGAGCAGGGGCATGGTGTTTCACTAATGTTTGGAGGTATGTAGGGGCAGTTCCATTGACGGCTTTGTAGGCCAAAATCATCATCTTGAATTTTATGCGAGCCACAACAGGGAGCCAGTGGAGGTCATGGAAGAGGGTGGTCACGTAGCAGAATTTGTGTCACTTGAACACGAGGCATGCTGCAGTGTTCTGGATCCGCTGCAAAGGTTTTATTGTGGTTGCAGGGAGTCCAGCTAAAAGCGTGTTGCAGTAGTCAAGGCAGAAGATGAATGCTTGGGTCAGGAGCTGTGTAGCTTCCCTCGTGAGGAATGGCCAGATCCTGCGGATGTTATAGAGAGCAAATCTACAGGATCGGATCACTGCATTGATGTTTGCAGTGCAGGACAGTTGGTTGTCGAGTATTACGGCCAAGTTCCTTGTGGTCGGTGAGGCACATACTGTGATGCCCTCGACCGAGACCGAGTAGTTCCCTGTGAGGGCAGTCTTTCCCTGGTATGAAGAGCTTGAGCTTGAGCTGATGTTGAGCTGATGTTTTCCAAGAGCTGATGTCTGCAAAATGCAGATGCATGGTGCAATCAAAGTGTCGGAGGGGGGAAGGAGAGGAACAGTTGAGTGTCATCTGCATAACTGATAGGAAAAACTGTGTGATGTGATTACAGAGCCTAGAGATCTGGTATATAGGGAGAACAGAAGTAGTCCTAGTACTGAGCCCTTAGGGACACCAGTGTTTAGCTTACAATAAGCTCACCATAATGTAAGATGTGAACAAGGCTAGCGCAGTGTCAGTAATGCCGAGTTCAGCAAGAGTAGTGAGGAGGGTCTGGTGGTTCACGGTGTCAAACGCCGCAGAGAGGTTGAGGAGAACAAGCACCAATGAAAGGGAAGAGGCTTTGGTGGCACAAAGGGACTCGGTCACCGTCAGGAGGGCCGTCTCTGTAGAGTGTGCAGTCTTGAAGCCAGACTGATGGGGATCAAGCAAGTCGTTTTCTGAGAGGTAGGAGGACAGTTGGTTAGACTGCACATTAAAGGGTTTTAGGAAGGAATGATAGCAGAGATACCAGTCTGTAGTTCTGATGTCAGCAGTGTCGAGGGTAGGTTTCTTGAGGAGTGGTTTGCCTTAATGAGGGGTGTGATGAATGGTAGGATGTCGGTAAAGATGGATCGAGATGGGAGGAGGGGATAGGGTCAAGAGGACAGGTGGTTGCATGGTTGGATGTGGTGACCAGTCTTAGCACCTCTTCGGAGGAGAGAGGGGTACAATGATTAAGTCAAGGGAGGGAGGATAGCTGTGGTGGTGAGGCTATGGAAGGTAGCAGCAGGGGTAAGGGAGATGATGATGTCCGTCACCTTCTTTGTAAAGTAGTCGGAAAAATCATCAGCAGTGATTGAGGAAGGGGGGAGAGGGTTGAGGAGAGAGGAGAACATGGAAAACAGTTTTCTGGGGTTGGAAGCAGAGGAGTTGATCTTGTTCCGGTAGAATGTAGTTTCAGGAGTATTCGGACACTGTTACTGCCTATATCAGCAAATGCATTGATGATGTCACAGACACCAAGACCATCACAGTACGGGCCAACCAGAAACCTTGGCTGACGGGGGAAGTCCATGGTTTACTGAGAGCCCGGAATGCTGCTTTCAGAGCAGGTGATGAGGCTGGCCTGAGATCAGTGAGAGCCAACCTGATCCGGGGCACCAGGCTGGCGAAGAGGTAGTACAGTAGCAGGATATCCAAACACTTCACGGAGCCTGTGGCCGGGGATACAGACCATCACAGACTATAAACCCCGACCACAGTCCTGTGACAGTGGCATCACTCTGCTGAACAACCTAAATAACTTATTTGCATGGTTTGAAGCTGACAACAGCACCCCTGCACAGAAGTCCCCACCCCCTGCAGATGACCAGGTGTTGTGCCTCTCTCCAGCCAGTGTGAGGAGATCCCTCTCCAGGATCAACGCTCGCAAGGCTGCAGGGCCTGACAGGGTCCATACTGCTCATACTGTATATACTGCACCTTATACCTTATACTATCAGGATTGCAGGTGACCCCACCCACCTGTCCCACAGTATCTTCAGCCTTCTGCCGTCGGGGAGGAGACTGCGGAGTCTCCGGGCGAGAACCAGCAGGCTCAAAGACAGCTTCTTTCACCAGGCTGTCTGGAGGCTCAACGCCCTCCCTGCTCTGCCCCCTGCCACAGACTCTAACCTCGCACTCACCAGCATCATCTGACCTCACATCATCTCCCTCCCACCACCACTCACAAACTCTGAACTCCGACTCAGGGACTGCACACTCCACTTTGCCACTTTAGAGTATCAGCACTTTTTGCACTACTACAACGCACTACCTCACTTTCACTTTTGTATTTCGTCCTTGTATTTTTGTGTTGTCTGATTGTTAATTTTGTTCATTTATCTCTGCCTCACCATTCTGCACCTGCCTGCTTCAATCTACCAATCAGACACACCCCTCTCATCAAGCCAACTCCACTCACCTGTGCTCTCTGCTCTGCTCTGGCAGTACTTAAACACCCGCTCCTCACTCACTCATGGCCAGATTGTACTGTAAAGGGTGTGGTTTGGACCCAATAGCAGCACAAAGACAGGTGGGTATCGTTTGTAACAAATTTTTTTTAGCAAAAACCCAGTTTAAATACTGCCAGAGCAGAGCAGAGAGCACAGGTGAGTGGAGTTGGCGGAGGGGTGTGTCTGATTGGCAGATTGAAGCAGGCAGGTGCAGAATGGTGAGGCAGAGATGAACTGTGACACCGCAGGTCTGAGAGGACTGCAATTTCATCTTTGCTATATGCCTGCCATGTAGCACACTTGAACACCTGAACTTGAACTATTTATACTATTTTAACTATTTATACTTAATATATTTATACTGTTTATATTGTTTGTATAGATTCGCTACTCTTTTATTTTGTATTTTGTATTCTTATTTTATAGATTTATATTTATATCTTACATGTGTGCACCAGGGATCGAGGGAAACGGCATTTCGGGATTTGTGTATGTCCTGTACATTTATTAAAACTGACAATAAAGTTGACTTGACTTGACTTGATGTAGATTTGGCTGCTGACACTGTGGAGGTGAAGTCTGAGAGGAGGTGCAGGTAGTGGGAGAGATCGTCAACACAGCCTGATTTCTTCCATTTCCTCTCAGCTGTCCGTAGCTCTGTTCTATGAGCCTGCAGATATTCGGACAGCAAAAGAGGAGGAGGACAAGATCACGCAGGTCTGGATGAGAGGGGACAGAGGCAAAGAGGAGGACTGTCCCCTCTCCTCGCCCGTCCGTAGCGACTTTGCGAAGTGTGAATGGCCGTAGCGTGAAAAATGTGATTGAAATTAAAAAAACTTAAAGATCAAGGATGCACACCATCGTACCATTCTCAACCCATATCCAAAATCTTAGGTCGAGGTCTGTCAGCGCGGTATGCGAGCCACAGACACAGTGACGGACGTCTCTTGCTTTATAGATAGATACTCCCATAAAGCCTTTTTACTTCCTTTTTTTCATTGTGTTGGAGTGTTTGTCTCACATGTTCTAGAATGGGAATCATATGGTGGCTGCTTGAAGTGTAACGAGGACACCTAGTGGTTTGTTGTTCAAATGGTCATCACTTACTGTGAACTTTTGAATGAGCTGCCAGGATAGGATCAAGTGGCCATAACTAAAAACGTTTTCTTTATTAAATTAATCTACTTTACCTTTAAATAAAATGCATAACAACAACAACAACAACAATAATAATAGTTGTTGTTGTTGTTGTTGTTATGCATTTTATTTAAAGGCGCCTTTCAAAGCACTCAAGGACACCTTACAGACAAGTTAAAAAAAAGAAGAGGTAACAAGTCACAGTGGCAGAATATGCCACTCGGAATAAGTGTGTTTTCAGGCATGATTTGAAGGTGGCGACAGAGTCAGAAGTGTGAATATCTGGTGGGAGAGAGATTTCCATAGGCGGGGAGCAGATGGGCTAAAAGCTCTTGACCCCATGGTGGATAGGTTGGCAGATGGAGCTGAGAGCTGGATGGTAGAAGAGGATCGGAGAGGGCGTGAAGGTGTGTGGATGTGGAAGAGTTCAGTTAGATACACTGGTGCCGGGCTGTGAAAGATCTTTAAAGTAAGGAGTAGAATCTTAAAATGTGTGATTCGATAGGGAGCCAGTGGAGCTGCTGCAAGGCAGGAGTGATGTGTTCAATAGATGGAGTTCTGGTGATGATACGGGCGGCTGCGTTCTGGACCAGTTGGAGTTTATGAAGAGATTTCCGAGGAAGACCACAGAGGAGAGTTACAGTAGTCCAGTCGGGATGTAATCAGGGTGTTTACAAGGATAGCAGTAGAGGTTAGTGTAAGTGAGGGACGAAGACGATTGATGTTGTGTATATGGAAGTAAGCAGACCGAGTGACATTATTGATGTGGGTCTCGAAGGATAAAGTGCTGTCCAAGATGACACCCAGGCACTTATGTATTCATTAATTAATTTTGCTTTGTTTCAAGTCAAAAGATAATGCTTACAAAACATTGACAAACTTCAATGTTGTGGATGCTTGGGTTATCATGCACAACATTTGTATTTTTCTTAATAAACCAAATATTGTAAAAGCCTTTCACTCAAGTCACAATTTGGCTTGCAAACAATAATGCAGTAGTAGGACATCCATCACTAGATGGGGACAGAGTGCAATAAATACCTTAAGAACTTTGACCCCAAAAGTATATCTACTTTGAGCTCATCAGACGTGACCTCTATTTTCAGATCATAGCTGAAGGAAAATCAAACCCGAATCAAAGGCTTACCGCTGTGGACCATAATGTATCGTCCATTCAAGGTGCTAAGAACAGAAATAACAGCACTTTTACGTACAAAAAAATGCACTCTTAAATAATAGAAATATACAAAGAAATGCTGTGGTAATGGAGTAAAAAGCTAATATACTCGACTAAAGGGGAGTTATTGATGTGCTGTGAAGCAAAGGAATACACACACCCACCTTGTATCTAGGATCAACTAAATAACCCATGAGCAAGGCATGAGGAATCTGTTTTTACTGGCAGGGGGGAGGAGCCAGGTACATGTGACTGGGTGATTGTTGATGTGAGCAGAATGTTGCTGGGTATCCAGGGACAATACCCCCAGAGCACACAGGGGGTGTGTGTGTGTGTATGTGTGTGTGTGTGTGTGTGTGTGTGTGTGTGTGTGTGTGTGTGTGTGTGTGTGTGTGTGTGTGTGTGTGTGTGTTTGTATGTGTGTGTGTGTGTGGTGATATCCTCAGTTTAGAGATAATTGATTGATATGTACATTGATATGTACATATTGATTGATATGTACATAATCAAGTGTAGTAATGGGAATAATGGTGACTACGATGCCATTCACTTCAGAAGAGATGTGGGATGTAGGCCATCTCTCTTCAAATAAAGGCTGCCCTTTATGAATTATTCATTGTTGAGAGGTGACATTTTTGGTGATGGGTTTACATACAGAAATGACAGATCACTTAAAGGCTTGTATATTCATCACTGTAGTGTTTAGATGAAGACAGATTACATGGATATTAATGTACTGGTTTTCTATTAATCATGTACTCATGTACTTAGTAAGTGACCTCTTCTGTAGCACGTCTGAGGATGTGTTTCTGTGGTGGGAGCCTGATCAATCACACTTCATCTGATCAATCACACTTCATCTGATCAATCACACTTCATCTACTTTCAGTCTTCCTCTGCTCCCAGTAGCTTTATCTCCACAGGGGGTCAAGATGGCTTTGATTTGCCCTTGTGCTTACTCTCTCTCTCTCTCTCTCTCTCTCTCTCTCTCTCTCTCACACACACACACACACACACACACACACACACACTCTGTGAATACTGCTGGTGTTTGATTGACTCTAAATGGCCCTTCCGTGTGGTGTCTGTGAGGGGGAGGGGCACTAGCCTGCACCTTCTGCCTAATGTATTGTGAACGTATTGCGATTCTAATGACTGCATCGTGACTCTAGTCACATGCTGATGGCTGATCACAGTGCTCCCCATCGCCTGCACTTTAGGCCCTCTCTCTCTCTCTCTCTCTCTCTCTCTCTCTCTCTCTCGCTCGCTCGCTCGCTCGCTCGCTCGCTCTCTCTCTCTCTCTCTCTCTCTCTCTCTCGCTCGCTCTCTCTCCCTCTCTTGTACTTTCTCTTGCTCTCTCTCCCTGTCTCATGCTCTCTCATACTTTCTCTCTCCCTCCCTCTCCCGTGCCCTCTCTCTCCTCTCATACTCTTTCTCTCTCTCCCTCTCTCTCTCTTTGTTAATGTTACATAAATGACACATATGAGTCATTTAAAGCACAGTGAGTTCCCTTTCATTCAACCTTTGAAACATCCAGTAGACGTTTGTAAGTGCATATCAAATATGTAGTGTTCTTATCCCTTTTATGTGTTATTAGAAATTCAATATCAATATCAAGTTGAGCTATAAAGAGAACTATTTGAAATGCAGAAAGGTCTGCAAAAGTATATAACCTTTATGATTATTCTAGACTTTTTTACACTGTCTATTCAATGAGGTCAACATGTTACATAACTGTTGACCACATAATTATGCTGGATGACGAGGATGTATTCATTATCTTAGTGTAAACTAAGGGGAGCTTGTTCTACCAGAGTTATTGATTTAGTGTTGTTATTTCACATCGTTTCTGTTCATGCAGTGGTTCCTGTAAATATGGAAGTAAGACATATGTATCTTTTTGGTCCACAAGCAGCAGACCCTGTGGTCTTCCTCCACATGGCTCAGAATAAACTCCTGTTTGTCTGGGGCTGCACTAGCAGGACGTCATAGAAAGCCATTAGGCACTAAGTAGGTCCTTTGCCCAGATGGCGGCTCACAGAGTCCTCCGTTTAGGACCTTGTCCTACCAATCTCTGGGCTAATTAGACTCTTCTATCATGTTATTGTGACCTGCAGGACAAGAGATCCGGGGTTGTTCACCTTGTATTACCAACCACTGACACCTCGAAAGGTGGCTGCTGTTGATGACCAAATTAGATCATGGTATTACAACTGTTTGAGTTCAATTGATAAAAGAATTTAATATATCTTTGAGTATATTTAGGGCATTTAGCAGACGTTTTTATCCAAAGCGACTTACAAAGAGTACATTTGTCATTTGTCATTTCATTGCTGCTAAAACAGTAAGAAAGTCACCAGAACAAGTTTCAAGCATTTCAATTGCTGGACTAACCATTGCTAGTATACAACATCTCTGACTAAGTGACAAGTTACAAAGAGTGATCAAAGTGCCAAATTACAAAGAGTGATTAAAGTGCCAAGACGTACAACAAATAAGAGCATGAGGGTAGGGTTATGCAGGGTTCAGGTGAACTCTGAACAAGTGGTGACTCTTGAGTCTCTTCTGGAAGATAGGGAGCGACTCTGCAGTCCTGACATCAGCAGGGAGCTCGTTCCACCACTGCGGTGCCAAAACGGAGAAGAGTTGAGATTTTGCCATCCAACCTTATATGTCTTGGATTGCAAAGAATCAAGTGGTTCAATGTTTGGGTGCTTTTCAAGTTTGGCAGTTTATTCTCTTGGACAGTAAAATAATGCAGTTGTGGGTTAGTTAATGTGTACATGTTTGCATAGCCAGTACTGTGTGTGTGTGTGTGTGTGTGTGTGTGTGTGTGTGTGTGTGTGTGTGTGTGTGTGTGTGCGTGTGTGTGTGTCCTCTACAAGCCAAATGTTTCTGTGATGAAGGCAGTCTCTCGGTTTTTCCAGTACGCCTTCTTTTACTGGGAGTTAGGAATCCCTAATGAAAGCAATCAAGTCTGTGTGAGACTTAGAGCAGCCGTGTGTGTGTGTGTGTGTGTGTGTGTGTGTGTGCTGAGAACTGTTTTCCGGCAACCATCACAACACTTAGCGGCATCGTATGGGAGAAGCCCTACGGTGCCCAAAGGCTTCTTCACTACACAGAGCAGTGTAGTGGGCTTCATCTGAACCACAGAGCACCACAGAGCAGTGTAGTGGGCTTCATCTGAACCACAGAGCACCACAGAGCAGTGTAGTGGGCTTCATCTGAACCACAGAGCACCACAGAGCAGTGTAGTGGGCTTCATCTGAACCACAGAGCACCACAGAGCAGTGTAGTGGGCTTCATCTGAACCACAGAGCACCACAGAGCAGTGTAGTGGGCTTCATCTGAACCACAGAGCACCACAGAGCAGTGTAGTGGGCTTCATCTGAACCACAGAGCACCACAGAGCAGTGTAGTGGGCTTCATCTGAACCACAGAGCACCACAGAGCAGTGTAGTGGGCTTCATCTGAACCACAGAGCACCACAGAGCAGTGTAGTGGGCTTCATCTGAACCACAGAGCACCACAGAGCAGTGTAGTGGGCTTCATCTGAACCACAGAGCACCACAGAGCAGTGTAGTGGGCTTCATCTGAACCACAGAGCACCACAGAGTCAAAGTCAAAGTCAAAGTCAAAGCCTTTATTGTCATTATATGACGGTGCATACAACGAAATTGGGAGCGCTGCTCCACTTGGTGTATCAATAAAAAATAAAAATAAAAATAAAAATGAATAATAATATTATAACAGACGAAAAGACGGTAAACAGAGCAGTGTAGTGGGCTTCATCTGAACCACAGAGCACCACAGAGCAGTGTAGTGGGCTTCATCTGAACCACAGAGCACCACAGAGCAGTGTAGTGGGCTTCATCTGAACCACAGAGCACCACAGAGCAGTGTAGTGGGCTTCATCTGAACCACAGAGCACCACAGAGCAGTGTAGTGGGCTTCATCTGAACCACAGAGCACCACAGAGCAGTGTAGTGGGCTTCATCTGAACCACAGAGCACCACAGAGCAGTGTAGTGGGCTTCATCTGAACCACAGAGCACCACAGAGCAGTGTAGTGGGCTTCATCTGAACCACAGAGCACCACAGAGCAGTGTAGTGGGCTTCATCTGAACCACAGAGCACCACAGAGCAGTGTAGTGGGCTTCATCTGAACCACAGAGCACCACAGAGCAGTGTAGTGGGCTTCATCTGAACCACAGAGCACCACAGAGCAGTGTAGTGGGCTTCATCTGAACCACAGAGCACCACCGAGTCAAAGTCAAAGTCAAAGTCAAAGCCTTTATTGTCATTATATGACGGTGCATACAACGAAATTGGGAGCGCTGCTCCACTTGGTGTATCAATAAAAAATAAAAATAAAAATAAAAATGAATAATAATATTATAACAGACGAAAAGACGGTAAACAGAGCAGTGTAGTGGGCTTCATCTGAACCACAGAGCACCACAGAGCAGTGTAGTGGGCTTCATCTGAACCACAGAGCACCACAGAGCAGTGTAGTGGGCTTCATCTGAACCACAGAGCACCACAGAGCAGTGTAGTGGGCTTCATCTGAACCACAGAGCACCACAGAGCAGTGTAGTGGGCTTCATCTGAACCACAGAGCACCACAGAGCAGTGTAGTGGGCTTCATCTGAACCACAGAGCACCACAGAGCAGTGTAGTGGGCTTCATCTGAACCACAGAGCACCACAGAGCAGTGTAGTGGGCTTCATCTGAACCACAGAATCAGAATCAGAATCAGAATCAGAATCAAGTTTATTGCCAAGTAGGTTTACACCTACAAGGAATTCGACTTGGTGCAATTGGTGCAAGGGAAAAAACAGTATTAAAAATATAAGTAAGTAAAAAAGTAAAAAAGTAGAAAAGTAAAATAACTATAATAAAATAAATATATATATACAATGTACAATGAATATGAGTATGAATATGAATATGGAATACAGAGCAGTAGTGCATGCAGAGGAAAATGGAAAAATGGTGGACCCGAATGAGTGCACACTGTACACACTGTGCGTTAATGTAACGCAGACGATCTGAAGATGCCACGTTAATGTAGCATGTAGGTCTGTGTGGGGGGAGGGAGAGAGTCAGTGTCAGTGGGGGCTCCGGGCCTTGTTGACAAGGCTAGTGGCAGACGGGAAAAAACTGTTCTTATGCCGTGAGGTTTTGGTCCTGATGGACCGCAGCCTCCTGCCAGAGGGGAGTGATGCAAAGAGATGGTGACCGGGGTGGGAGGGGTCGGCCATAATCTTACCTGCACGCCTCAGGGTCCTGGAGGTGTACAGGTCCTGGAGCGACGGCAGATTGCAGCCAATCACCTTCTCTGCAGACCGATTGATGCGCTGCAGTCTGCCCTTGTCCTTGGCGGTGGCAGCAGCGAACCAGATGGTGATGGAGGAGGTGAGGATGGACTCAATGATGGAGGAGTAGAAGTGCACCATCATTGTCCTGGGCAGGTTGAATTTCTTCAGCTGCCTAAGGAAGTACATCCTCTGCTGGGCTTTCTTGATGAGGGAGCTGATGTTCAGCTCCCACTTGAGATCCTGGGAGATGACAGTTCCCAGGAAGCGGAAAGACTCCACAGTGTCAATTGTGTAGTCGCAGAGGGTGATGGGGGCAGGTGAGGCTGAGTACTTCCTGAAGTCCACAACCATCTCCACTGTCTTTAGAGCGTTGAGCTCTAGGTTATTCCGGCTGCACCATGTCACCAGATGGTCTATCTCCCACCTGTAGTCAGACTCATCACCATCAGAAATGAGTCCAATGAGGGTGGTGTCATCCGCAAACTTCAGAAGCTTGACGGACTGGTGACTGGAGGTGCAGCTGTTTGTGTACAGGGAGAAGAGCAGAGGAGAAAGAACACAGCCCTGGGGGGAACCGGTGCTGATGGTCTGTGAGTCGGAGATGCATTTTCCCAGCTTCACATGCTGCTTCCTGTCAGACAGGAAGTCTGTAATCCACCTGCAGGTGGAGTCAGGCACACTAAGCTGGGAGAGCTTCTCCTAAAGCAGAGCCGGGATGATGGTGTTGAAAGCAGAGCTGAAATCCACAAACAGGATCCTGGCGTAGGTTCCTGCGGAGTCCAGGTGCTGGAGGATGTAGTGGAAGGCCAAGTTGACTGCATCGTCTACAGACCTGTTGGCTCTGTAGGCAAACTGCAGGGGGTCCAGGAGGGGGTCGGTGATGCCTTTCAGGTGTGAGAGCACAAGGCGCTCAAAGGACTTCATAACCACAGAGGTCAGGGCGACGGGTCTGAAGTCGTTAAGTCCTGTGGTCCTTGGCTTCTTGGGGACAGGAATGATGGTAGAGGTCTTGAAGCAGGCTGGCACGTGACATGTCTCCAGTGAGGTGTTGAAAATGTCTGTGAACACTGGAGACAGCTGATCAGCACAGTGCTTCAAGGTGGATGGGGAGACAGAATCCGGTCCAGCAGCTTTCCGGGGGTTCTGTCTCCTGAAGAGTTTGTTGACGTCCCTCTCATGGATGGAAAGAGTCGTCACTGAGGTGGGTGGGGGGGTTGAGGGGGGGACCTTTAAGTTTGGCATTGGTGGAGGTGCCCAGGCCCCCACTGAGGTGGGGGAGGTGATAAGCTGGAGCTGTTGGGAGGTGTCATGGAGGATGGTTGCAGGACTGTCCCTTTGTCTTTCAAAGCGGCAGTAGAACTCGTTCAGGTCATTGGCCAGACGATGGTCGTTGATGGAGTGGGGGGCTTTAGGCTTGTAGTTGGTGATTTGCCTAAGCCCTTTCCAGACAGACGCAGAGTCGTTGGCTGAGAAGTGGTGTTGGAGCTTCTCAGAGTACAGTCGTTTAGCCTCTTTCACCGCCTTGCCAAACTTGTACTTCACCTCTTTATAACTGTCTTTGTCCCCACTCCTGAAGGCAACTTCCTTATCCAACCTTAACCTTCTGAGTTTGGCTGTGAACCAGGATTTGTCATTGTTGTAACTCACCCTGGTCCGTGTTGGAATGCAGCTGTCCTAACAGAAACTGATGTAGGACGTCACAGCCTCTGTGTACTCATCCAGACTGTTGGTAGCAGTCCTGAACACATCCCAGTCAGTAGAGTCCAAACACGCCTGGAGATCCTCCACGGCCTCACTGGTCCACTTCTTTGATGTCCTCACTACAGGTTTGCAGAGCTTTAATTTCTGCCTGTACGCAGGAATCAGGTGGACCATGACGTGGTCAGAGTATCCCAGTGCAGCACGGGGGACGGCGTGATAGGCATCCCTGACTGTGGTGTAACAGTGATCCAGAATGTTCTCCTCTCTGGTCGGGCATTTAATAAACTGTCTATATTTAGGGAGTTCTTGAGTGAGGTTTCCTTTGTTAAAATCACCAACGACAATAACTAAGGAGTCCAGGTTGGTACGCTCCACACACAGTATCTGGTTGGCGAGCATGCGCTGTGCGTCCTGCACGTTGGCCGACGGTGGAATGTAAACACCGACCAGAATGAATGAAGCGAACTCACGGGGTGAATAAAAGGGCTTACAGTTTATGAAGTAAGATTCCAGATCAGGAGAACAGTGCTGCTGGATCGCCGTCACGTCGTTGCACCAACCACTGTTGATGTAAAAACAGATTCCTCCACCTTTTATTTTGCCGGAGAGTTCCGCGTCTCTGTCCGCTCTGTAGAGTTGGAAGCCGGCCAGCTGCAGCGCAGAGTCCGGTATTAGGCCACAAAGCCACGTCTCCGTAAAGCACAAAACAGCGGATGAATAAAAGTCCCTGTTTTTTCCCAACAGCAGTTGTAATTCGTCCAGTTTGTTGGGCAGTGAACGCACGTTAGAGAGAAATATACCCGGTAGAGGTGTGCGTAATCCACGCTGGCGAAGACGCACAAGCGCACCGGCACGTTTTCCTCTCCTCCGACGTTTTACTGCGTGAGCAAAGGTGAGCGCACCTTTGACCAGAATGTCCAAAATTTCCAATGTTGGGAGAGCGAAAGTAGGAAATAAATCCTCTGGCGTTGTTACCCTGATGTTCATGAGCTCTTCTCTGGTGAAAGAGCTCCGGGTGCCATCGCAAAAGACGGAGTTTAAACACAAAACAAAACAAAACAACGCGCACCAACACACCGAGGCGACCATCCGCGGCGCCATCTTGGTATTTGGGAGCACCACAGAGCAGTGTAGTGGGCTTCATCTGAACCACAGAGCACCACAGAGCAGTGTAGTGGGCTTCATCTGAACCACAGAGCACCACAGAGCAGTGTAGTGGGCTTCATCTGAACCACAGAGCAGTGTAGTGGGCTTCATCTGAACCACAGAGCACCACAGAGCAGTGTAGTGGGCTTCATCTGAACCACAGAGCAGTGTAGTGGGCTTCATCTGAACCACAGAGCACCACAGAGCAGTGTAGTGGGCTTCATTTGAACCACAGAGCACCACAGAGCAGTGTAGTGGGCTTCATCTGAACCACAGAGCACCACAGAGCAGTGTAGTGGGCTTCATCTGAACCACAGAGCACCACAGAGCAGTGTAGTGGGCTTCATCTGAACCACAGAGCACCACAGAGCAGTCTAGTGGCCTTTATCTGAACAACAGAGCAGTGTAGTGGGCTTCATCTGAACCACAGAGCACCACAGAGCAGTGTAGTGGGCTTCATCTGAACCACAGAGCAGTGTAGTGGGCTTCATCTGAACCACAGAGCACCACAGAGCAGTGTAGTGGGCTTCATTTGAACCACAGAGCACCACAGAGCAGTGTAGTGGGCTTCATCTGAACCACAGAGCACCACAGAGCAGTGTAGTGGGCTTCATCTGAACCACAGAGCACCACAGAGCAGTGTAGTGGGCTTCATCTGAACCACAGAGCACCACAGAGCAGTCTAGTGGCCTTTATCTGAACAACAGAGCAGTGTAGTGGGCTTCATCTGAACCACAGAGCACCACAGATCAGAGCGCACAATTCGTGCGCGTGCGCGAAAGCTGCATGCCGCCGGTTACACTACTCCAGCCTCGAGTTCACTTTCTTTTAACTTTTAACTTTCTTTTTCTTTTCTTTTTTCTTATTTCTTTTTCTCGGAAGTACGGGGTAGCCCTACACTCTCAAACAATGCTGTTTGAGGGAGTTTTGTTGTGCTACTCGTATACTTTTTTCATTATCAATGCCGCCTACACCGGGACACGCTGCCTTTGTTTACACCAGAGAACAGCTGATCGCACTAATGCCGGCCGGCATAGTGGCCAGACCAGCGGATTTACCACCCGATCTCTGGAGGAAAACACATCGGGGATGCAGAGGAGGGAAACGACGTCGGGGGAGAGGGTTGACACGGAATAAGCGGATGGAAAGGAGAAAATTCAAGCCGTGTCCCCTCTATTGTTATGGGGAATGTTCAATCCCTTTATAACAAAATGGACGAGCTGACGGCGCTAACGCGGAGCCACGCAGTTTACCGGGAATGTAGTTTAATGTGTTTCACTGAGACATGGTTACACATGGATATTACGGACCCGATTGTATCTGTCGATGGCTTCCACACTGTTCGGGCGGACCGGGACTGTACCAAGAGCGGTAAGCGGAAGGGGGGGGGGGGCTCGCCGTCCTAGTTAATATCAGGTGGTGCAATCCCGGTCACATCTGTATTAAAGAACAGCTCTGTGGCCCTGATGCCCAAGTGTTGGCCGTTGGACTTCGTCCATATCACCTCCCTAGGGAGATCCCGCATGTCATCATCATCATGGTGTACATCCCTCCTACTGCTAACCCATCAGCTGCCTGCGGCACAATATACACCACCGTCTCAAAACTGCAGACCAAACACCCCAGTGCCCTCATCATCATGTCGGGAGATTTTAACCACGTCACCATGGATAGAGTTCTACCGACTTTTAAGCAGTATGTGAGCTGTCCTACCAGAGGGGTGAGGACCCTGGACCTGATGTATGCCAACATTAAGGAGGCATACATCTCATCTTCTCTCCCCCCTCTGGGCAGGTCGGATCACAACCTGGTTCACCTCAAACCCTGCTATGTGCCTCTGGTGAAGAGGAAGCCTGTGACCACAAGGACTGTGAGGAAGTGGTCAGAGGAATCTTATGAGGCACTGCAGTACTGTTTTGAGGTGACGGACTGGCCTGCACTCTGTGAGCCTCACGGGGAGGACATTGACGGGCTCACTGAGTGCATGACGGACTACATTAACTTCTGTGTAGACTGCCATGTCCCTGCGTCGACAGTCACCTGTTACGCAAATAACAAACCTTGGATCACCAAGGACATCAAAGCCATACTGAACGCTAAGAAAAGGGCGTTCAGAGAGGGCAACCAGGCTGAGCTGAGGAGAGTACAGGGGGTACTCAAGGTTAGAATTAAGGAGGAAAAGGATAGATACAGGAGGAAGCTGGAGAAGAAGCTCCAGCAAAACAACACAAGGGATGTGTGGAGTGGTATGAGAACCATCACGGGCTTCCAGAAGACTGGTAGCGTGGGGCTGGAGGGTGGAGTGGCTATGGCCAATGAATTTAACCTTTTTTTCAATAGGTTTGATACTGCGGCCCCTGCCCCTCCCCCACATGACCCTGCTGCTACTGCTGCTGGCAGCCCAACAACCAGTGCCACTCCGCCTCCCCCTCCTTCTCCTTCTCCCCCTCCTTATAGATCACCCTCCTGCCTCTCACCAGCCCTATTCACTACCGGACACTTCACACCTACACCCTGCCCCACCCCTCCCCCCTGCTCTGCATACTGTCCTCCACTACCTGAGGACCCTATCCCTCCCCCCACTGACACCTCTACAGTGTCCTTCACGCCTGAACTGGTGAGAAGACAACTGATTAGACTCCACTCCAACAAAGCGGCGGGCCCTGATGGTGTGTTCCCCAGGGTACTGAAAGCCTGTGCCCCCCAGCTGTGTGGAGTTCTTAATCATGTCTTCAACCTTAGCCTGCACCTCCAGAAGGTCCCTCTGATGTGGAAGACGTCCTGCCTCGTTCCTGTCCCAAAGACGCTGCGCCCCAGCAGCCCTAAGGACTACAGACCGGTGGCTCTGACGTCACATATCATGAAGACCATGGAGAGGCTTGTCTTGGAGCAGCTCAGGCCTATGGTCAGACCCTTCTCGGACCAGCTGCAGTTCGCCTACCAGCCCCGCCTGGGAGTCGAGGACTGCATCATCTACCTGCTGAACAAAGCCTACTCGCATCTAGACAAGCCGGCGAGCACTGTGAGAGTCATGTTCTTTGACTTCTCTAGTGCTTTCAACACCTTACGGCCTGGTCTCCTAGGTGAGAAGATGGCGGCGATGCAGGTTGATGCCCCCTTGGTGTCCTGGATTGTTGACTACCTGATGGGCAGACCACAGTTTGTACGTCTACAGAATTGTGTATCTGACAGGGTGGTTAGCAACACCGGGGCCCCTCAGGGGACGGTCCTTTCTCCCTTCCTCTTCACCCTCTACACCTCAGACTTCAGCTATTGCACTGAGTCTTGCCACCTTCAGAAGTTTTCTGATGACTCTGCAGTAGTTGGCTGTATTGAGGGGGGTGATGAGGGTGAGTATAGGACTGTTGTGGGCAACTTTGTCTCTTGGTGTGAGCTGAACCATCTACAGCTCAATGCTACCAAGACAAAGGAGCTCATTGTGGACCTAAGGAGGGTCAAAACACCGGTGGGCCCTGTGTTCATCCAGGGGGTTCCTGTCGACATTGTTGAGGAGTACAAGTACCTGGGGGTGTACTTCAACAACAAGTTGGACTGGACCAGGAACACAGAGGCTATCTATAAGAAGGGCCAAAGCCGACTATTTTTTCTTAGGAGGCTAAGGTCCTTCAACATCTGTAGGACAATGCTGAGGATGTTCTACGAGTCTGTGGTTGCCAGTGCGATCTTCTTCGCTGTCACATGCTGGGGCAGTGGGATGAGGGTCGCGGACACCAATAGACTCAATAGACTCATCAAGAGGGCTGGTGATGTTGTGGGTGAGGAATTGGACACTCTGACTACCGTGGCAGATAGGAGGATGCTGTCCAGGCTACGGACTATCATGGACAATGCCTCTCACCCTCTCTTTTCCACCCTAGCTCAGCGGAGGAGTACCTTCAGCAGAAGACTCCTCTCACCGAGATGCACCACAGAGCGACATAGGAAATCATTCCTGCCTGTGGTCATCAAACTTTACAATTTGTCACTGTCGTCTGCATAATTGGTCCACTACACTATATCTTATTACATGACTGTCATTTCATTTCACAGTAATATCACTACATAACTGGTCATTTCATTGCATTACTGTGATTTACTACACAACTGGTCATCTGGTCATCTCTGCACAACTGGTTTTTACAAAAATCCGACATGCTACATCCTAGTGTATGCTATTACCTTGTAGTGTATGCCTGGATGTATGTACATTTATGTATATTATCATTTCTTTATGTACATTTTTATATATTTTATTACATAGGTTACATTATATTTGTACATAGGTTTATACTTTTATTTTTACATAGGTTTTATATTTTTACATAGGTCCTTATATATTTATATTTATATTTTCTAACACTCTACTATATGTAGAGTGTCCTCTTTTTTTTCTACTGGAGTTTTGTCACGAAGACAATTTCCCTCAGGGATCAATAAAGTATGTCTGTCTGTCTGTCTGTCTGTCTGTCACAGAGCAGTGTAGTGGGCTTCATCTGAACCACAGAGCACCACAGAGCAGTGTAGTGGGCTTCATCTGAACCACAGAGCACCACAGATCAGTGTAGTGGGCTTCATCTGAACCACAGAGCACCACAGAGCAGTGTAGTGGGCTTCATCTGAACCACAGAGCACCACAGAGCAGTGTAGTGGGCTTCATCTGAACCACAGAGCAGTGTAGTGGGCTTCATCTGAACCACAGAGCACCACAGAGCAGTGTAGTGGGCTTCATCTGAACCACAGAGCACCACAGAGCAGTGTAGTGGCCTTTATCTGAACCACAGAGCAGTGTAGTGGGTTTCATCTGAATCACAGAGCAGATGAAGCCCAGCTCTGTGATTCAGATTAACCACAGAGCTGGGCTTTGAACAGAACCACACAGATACAGTGTTTGGCCTGTATAATAATTCTGGGCCCTATAATTCTAGGGCCCAGAACATCTTGGACAAAAGCAAAACATTGGACATGCAAATGACTCTCTGGTTTCTGGTTAGCACACACTTCATCATTCAATAGCACTGTCAAATAGCTTTGCGGACCCCTGGAGGATCCTGGAATTCCGGATATAAACTCTGGATCCAAATAAGGCTATTGTTTGTCATCTTCATGTCCTTCTTGCTTGTCATTTTTGTCAAGAAATAGGATTTTTTCCTAGAATTTCTAAGAGGAGTTCTCACCAGTACATAGCAGAACATTGAAAGGTCAATGATAGCTGGTCCGTTTGGGACCAGCTTGTCTGTTTGTGACCAGCTGGTTGGTTTGGGACCAGCTCATCTGTTTGGGACCAGCTGGTTGGTTTGGGACCAGCTTGTCTGTTTGGGACCAGCTGGTTGGTTTGGGACCAGCTCATTTGTTTGGGACCAGCTGGTTGGTTTGGGACAAGATAGTCAGTTTGGGACCAGCTGGTCTGTTTGGGACCAGCTCGTCTGTTTGGGACCAGCTGGTTGGTTTTGGACCAGCTCGTCTGTTTGGGACCAGCTGGTTGGTTTGGGACGAGCTTGTCTGTTTGGGACCAGCTGGTTGGTTTGGGACAAGATAGTCAGTTTGGGACCAGCTGGTTGGTTTGGGACCACTAGTCCGTTGGTACCAGCTGTCATAGACCTTTCCATGTTCTGCCATCTCTCGGCCAATCAAACCGGGCGTCATGGCGGCATGCTGATGTGTCGTCCTGCACACAGAGCTGCAGGAGGTGCAGGAGCTGCAGGTGTTTTGTAAGGTGTTTTGCTTCTCAGGGTCCAGCGTGCCCACTAGGGGGGTCTTCTGATTACAGATTGTCGGGTGATGTGAGACCTCAGCTGGACAGAGAGAGAGAGGGACAGAGTGTGTGTGTGTTTGTGTGTAAGCGTGTGTGTGTGTGAGTGTGTATGTGAGTGTGTGTGTGTGTTGTGTGTGTGTGTGTGTGTGTGTGTGTGTGTGTGTGTGTGTGTGTGTGTGTGTGTGTGTGTGTGTGTGTGTGTGTGTGTTGTAAGATACAACACCTCTTTGCAAACGTTAACGTCCCACAAAATGTCCTATGCGACATGAACAATAAAACAGTCCAGGCCGTCAGGAAATGGCTGAGGCTGAACTCCCACTCTACCCGGGACCTCATCTTCCTCTCACGTAAAGAGGGGGGGGGGCTGGGTGTCCCAAACGTGGAATGGGTATACACTGCCACCAGGCTGACACACCTCATCAGCATGCTCGACAACGACGATGCCACTGTCAAAGACCTAGCCAGAGCTTCCCTCCTGCTGGACCTCAGGAAGAGGAAGGTCTCTCTGGCCAAAGCAGGCCAGGACAGCTTCTTGGGCTTCAGGAGGAAAAGCAGCGGGAAACTGGACACACAAGCTGCAGGCTTTGGAGCCCGGTCAGACTGGCCAGACCTAAATGATCTGTGCAACAGAATGTCAGTCAAACTGGAATGGACACAACACAACTCACACACAGCGCCACAGGTATCTGATGCAGTTGTCACAGACCCATCTGTAACAGCAGAGGCTACTGTATATCACAACGAGGCACAACACACACTACACAACCACATCACCAAAACATCTTTTTTCCACCTCCGCAACATAGCACGTCTCCGACCCACTCTTTCTCCCTCATCTGCCGAAACATTAATCCATGCCTTCATCACCTCCAGACTCGACTACTGCAATAGCATCCTATATGGTCTCCCCTCAAATGTTCTCAAAAAACTGCAATATGTCCAAAACTCCGCTGCCCGACTGCTTACCCGCTCCCCCTCCAGAGAATACATCACCCCCATCCTCCATCAACTTCACTGGCTTCCCATAAAACAACGTATACATTTCAAGATTCTCCTCATCACCTACAAAGCCCTCAATAACCTGGCCCCCCCATATCTCACTGATCTTTTACACCGCCACTCTCCTCCTCGCCGTCAACGCTCCTCGGATGCCAACCTCCTCACCCCCACCATCAAAACCAAGTACCGCACCCTGGGGGATAGAGCTTTCGCCATCGCCGCCCCACCCTCTGGAACTCCCTCCCCCCGGTTATCCGATAGTCCGACTCACTCTCATCCTTCAAAAGCACCCTCAAGACCCACCTTTTTCAAATCACCTACAACAACTGAAGCCTTCACTCTCCAGTACCACCAATCTTCACCGCCTCCTACCTCCAGAACTGTTGTTGTTGCCCTTTGTTTTAGTTTTTTGTTGTTTTGTTTGTTTTGTTTTGTTTTCTTTGTTTTGTTTTGTCCCTCATTTGTAAAGCATCTTTGAGTGTCTTTGAAAAGCGCTATATAAAAACTATGTATTATTATTATTATTATTATTACTACAGAACACAACAGCAAGGAGATTCCTTCTAACATAAAACAAACAGGCACTAAACAACACTGGACTGGACTGCAGGGAAAGTTGGCATGCCCACACTTCGCCGACCACTCTGTCTCACACTCCATGTTTATAAATGCTGCTGTTGGGGAGGACATCCTCTGTTTCACTGCCAAAGCCAGACTGCAGGTGTTACCCACCAAATACAACCTGGCATTATGGTACCCTGCAATCCTTCATCCACACTGTATAATGCACTCAGACTCTGACCATCACCTCGAATCAGTTGCCCATATTGTTAATGACTGTACTATGTACAAAGGACTTTATACTGCACGCCACGACCGAATTGTTGACCTTACTGCTCGCACTGTTAAGGTTGTTCTTCCAGATAATGTGACCATGTACAAACATTCGCGCATTATGCCAGAATGGTTTAACACAGACATGGGCACACTACGGCCCGCGGGCCTATATGGCCCGTTATGTTTTTTAATCCGGCCCGCCGAACTTGTCCAAATTATAGTAAAAACCCATGGATGTGTAAAAACCTCATTAATTTCCCTTTTTCACCCTTTCCCCTGCAATACCCTTGTTTCCCCAATAGACGCTGCTGTGCGTATTTGCGCCATTGCTCTTAATGTGTCCTTTCTAGTTTATGCTGCGGGCAGGATATTTAATCCAGTCTATCACAGACAATCCATCCATGATTTTGAAGGGTTTAAAACAATTAGAAATTATTGAGCTTGAGTATTTCGTTGGGTAATATGTTTTGGATGTTGAAAGTGATTCCATTGATCTTTTTCCAGTAAATGTTGATTTCTTTAACTTTGCACCTTGGATTGAAATGTATAAAAAACAGACGCAATCTCCAGGTTTGATAAATTACATTGCGTGTCCAAATGCTCCTGGCCAGGCCCCTCTGTCAAATTTTAGAACCCACTGTGGCCCGCAAGTCAAAAAGTTTGCCCACCCCTGGTTTAACATCTCCATTGATGTGTTTTGTAACCTCCCTAACACCCCTGATGTTGTGTTTTTAGAGACAGAAGGGAAGTACTTATACTTGAAATAGGATGTGTGTATGATCTATACATGGACATGGCTTTTTATGATAAAATCATCAAGTACCTCCCCATAGGGACAAAACTAAGTGACCTAGGCTATCAGTGCAAGCTAGTTGATTTTTTATGTTGATTTTTGGCATGTCCACAATCTTGTTTTCAGTGGGTTAAGGCTGGCAGCAGAAAAACAAAACAGCTAGCAAAGTTTTGCTCCATATCTGCAGTTATAGGCAGCCTTGCAGTGTGGCGCAGGAGATGTTTTTTGTACCCCCGAATACCCTTGAGTGACAAAGCCCTATCTCATCTCTTGAAATATTTGAATCCTGTCTGTTGTAATATGATTTGTGGATTTAAATAAAGAATTAAAATGTGTGTGTGTGTGTGTGTGTGTGTGTGTGTGTGTGTGTGTGTGTGTGTGTGTGTGTGTGTGTGTGCCACTGAATAGAGACACAGAACCTAAGCCAAGACAAACAGAATGAGAGCATACTTTTTTTTTCACGTGCAACACTCATGACCACATTATGTTGTGTGTTGAGTTGGCAGACCTGTGTGCCTACCAATTGACAATTTGGGTTCCTAGGAAATTAGGTTTACTGTGGCAAGTTGCCAAACAAAGGTACAATCAATTCCAAGCCAAATTATATGTGTGAGTGTGCGTGTGTGTGTGTGTGATAAGTGAAGGGCGGTATGCTTTGCATTGCCAATACCAAATTACATGATGTGAAGAGATGAAAGGCTTCTAATCTTCCAAGGTGAAATCTTAGAGAGGGGCTGTGACGGCTTCTAGCAATGACGTCAGGAACGCTCTGTAGAGTTTCTTCTGGAAGGGTGCGTCATTCATTCATCACACTTACTGGGGCACCTCAGGGTTTTGTAGGTGCTTACGGTCCTGTGTTTGTGTGTTTGTTTTCTGACGTCATCCTGTTCTTTCTTCTGAGTTCTTCTGAGTGCCCAGTTCTTACTTTAGTACGTCATTTCTTTCTTTACTTGTGGTTTGTAATGTCGTTTCTGTTCCACATCTCTGTTAAGGCAGAGGCCTTTGGGTGTTGTTTTTGGAGCAGTGGGCTTCTTCTGGTAATCACCATTACTTGAACAAGCTATTGTTGTGTCACATTGTCTCTATTGAAGGGCGAAGGCCAATGGGGCTGCTCTTTTCCCAGGAACTTTTGTATGACATCCTGGATGTGTAATGGTTTCCTTTATGTTTGGCCTTCCTGCTATTCACTGTGTCATTAAGCCTTGGGCCATTTCAGAGGCTGGTGCCTGACAAAGGGCGGGTTGACAGGACCACTGAACTGGGACTGTGTTGAGGTTATATTAACCTCAACCTAAATCTGCACTCTAGTCGTATCACAGTTTGAAAATATTCATTTATGACATTTTCACTGTAGTCAAAAGAAAGTCTACTCATCCAAGATCTCTAACACAGGCTGGTCATTGTTGTCATCTTCCTCCTGTCGCATTTCTTCCAGCTCATTGCTCTTATTTGCACTTTGGCGTAATAGCTTGTGAGCTAGCAATAACACCTGTGTCTGCCATTAAAGCTAAGTGTCACGGGTAGCGGTAGAGGTGGACCCAGACACAGAGAGTAGAGGCAGCAACGAGTAGCTTTTCTTACAGCTAGAAGGCCATTCCCCCTGCTATTTCAAAACACAATCCAACACCATGTGCCTCATCAATGGAAAAGGTAGTCACAACTGATATTTTAAAACTCCCACATGTCAGCGCACACTTTAAACATTGTACTTCACGACTGTAATGGGTGAGCGTAGGACCCAATTGCAGCACAAACCAGATGGGAATGAAAGTAATAATAAGTATTTTATTTCTATGTAAAGTAATGATCACGGAGACTGGCAGGATCAGGAAACCGGGACAGAAGACAGGCGAACGGAGATCAGGAAGGGCGAGGTGGAGATCGGAGTCGGGGACAGGCAGGATTGGGGAACCGGGGCATATGGCAGGACAATTGCTGGAGAGACTTGCATGCGGTAAACAGCGAAGACAATCTGGCACCAGGTGAATAGTGGAGGGCTAATTTGTAGTCTCCACAAATTACTTGATGCGGCACAGGCGTGAAGGCAGATGAATGGAGTAGTGGAGGGGGCGTGGCAGACAGATTCAATATGCATGAATCTTTCACAGTTCATTAAATTTACCCCACCTCATCTCAGCTGAACTAAGATGTAGAGATTTTTTAGGCACAATATACTCCAGCCTCAGATAGTGCTTTTGTTCCAGACTCAATATACAGGGCTCCAGAACAAGACGAGGGTGGTTTGAGCCTAAACAGGTGTGTATGTTGTATGTATGTATTATCTGCATGTTCCTGCATGTTAATGTGTGTGCATGCATGCTGATGCTGATGCTAATGATCCACACATACAGTATATGATAAGAGTAGATTTATGCCTGTTAAATTATGGCAGACAAAGGTTGGTGTGGTTGGTGTGGGTTCTGCAGAGAGAAAAGATAACTAATTATTCTCTTTAATAGACCTCTCACACAACTTCTGTATTTTTGACCGGAAATACACAATAGTTGTGATAACCTTCTTCCGCTCCGATCAGGGCAACCAGGCAACAGGTAAAAAAATGGCGCAAGCAACGAGCAGGAGTTGTTGTAGCATACCGGGCTGCTCTTGTTAAGAGTTAGCCTGATCGCTCTATACTTACCTTGATATTAGTGGACAAATTCCAAATTTGTATCCTTTATTGATTTTTTGTTTTTTGGAGTTTTCCTCCAAGATTCATGTTACATCTGCAAATGTAATACTGGGCAAATCGGTTAATGAAGTTGTGTAGACTCTCTAATCCATATTTTCTCTCCTCGTTATGGTTTCTCCGATGTGTTGACAGTTGAGAGGAACTCCGCTTTCACAACGATTACGTATTTCTGGTTATTGTGTGAATGATCTATGTTCCAGATGTTTATACTTTATATTTTGCCATGTCAAGTACTCACTATGAACGATGATAACAGTTTTGAACAATGACTGTGACTTATTAGATGGTAAAATGATGTTTAGAAACTTGTTAATGATGCTAAACAAGCTTAAATGTTTTCCCTCATGTTAGGCGTTATTCAGATTAAAGATTAGAGAGTGGAGCAAGATAGATCAGTGGTTGCGAAATACGTTGACAACAATGAGGTACGTTCTCGAAGTCTAGGGGCACCATTTTAGTAAGGTCAAGGTTTACGGAAGCCGGAAGGCTGACAGGAGTGTGCTGCAGGCAGCCGGTGGAGGCTGGCCTTCACCGTCGTGGGAAAAAATGCCCGTATCTTTAAAATATTAGATTTATTGGTACTTTGACGAGTCGTGATAGTGACACGTAGATCAGGTTGTCTGTGTTGGACACAGGTGAGATGAAATGCTGGATTTGAAACATTTAGATGGAAGTAAAAGATGATGTGATGATGCAGCAAAGGAGCTAACTGGCTAATGGTGGCAAATTTAAAGAATCAGCTGTTTGATATGGAATTGTTTTGTCAAATCGATGTCAGCTATAAATGGCTCTATGAATTGCTCTAAACTTGGTAGATTTGGTTTACAGAATGTGTGGCTCGTTGTATTTCGAAACATTTGTGTAGACAGTAAGACTCTTCCATCTTTTGCCATCAAATGTTTGCTGACAATGTAACAATTCTAGCGAGGTTGATTAAATGAAACACACAAGGGTGTGTTTCATTTAATCATTTAGGCTACCTGGTTCAAAACACACCAGCCATTCCGGTTCCGGCACCGCAGCGAGTGGCAGCCCGACACGGCAGCTCCCGATACCTTGTCCTATTTTCCTTTTTTCTTAGATTAAAAGTTTTTTTTTTTTTTTTTTTAACTTTAATCTATATAGTACTTACAGAACTTTACCATTAGGCTTTGGGCTAATGGGTTGTACAATAACAAGAATGGACTGGCGCCTACTCGCAGGACGAGCTCCTCCAGCTCCGGCATCGACCAGTGGTGTGCCCGAAGGGGATCCCGAGGGATCTGAGGATTAAGCGGCGTGGGACTAGAGCAGGAGCCATGGTGAGGAACAAGAAGATGGAGAGGAAGTGGAGATACAAGCCCCGTCTTCCCTTAGTTATCATGGGGAATGTACGCTTACTGCCCAACAAGATGGACGAACTATCAGCCCTCATTACCGGACAGCGCGAGTACCGGGAGTGCAGTGTGTTGTGCCTGACGGAGACATGGCTGAAAGGGGATTATACCAGACTGCTCAGTGGAACTAGCCGGCTTCACGGTAGTTCGGGCGGACAGAGACAAACAGAGCGGTAAGAAGTCGGGTGCCATCTTTGTTAACTCCAACTGGTGCAACCCGGGACATGTTACCACGAAGGAAATCACATGCACACCTGATGTCGAGCTGTTAGCAGTGGGACTGAGACGGTACTATCTGCCCCGTGAGTTTTCGGCAGCCATTGTTGTTATTGTTTACACTCCACCATCGGCTGTGGCGGCGCAGGCTTGTGACGTCATTCACTCCACCGTTGCAGACCTGCAGACTAGGCATCCCAATGCTCTTATTATAGTAAACAGAGACTTTAACCTTGGTCGGACAACGCTCAGGCCCTGTACAGGAAGGGATAGAGTAGGCTGTTCTTCCTGAGGAGGCTCAGATCTTTCAATGTGTGCACTAGGCTGCTACAGATGTTCTACCTGTCTGTGGTAGCCAGTGTCACCTTCTTCGCTGCTGTGTGCTGGGGAGGAGGCATTGGGAGCGGTGGTGCCAGCAAGCTGAATAAGCTGGTGAGGAAGGCGAGCTCTGTGGTGGGGATGAAGCTGGACTGTGTGGAGGCGGTGACAGAGAGAAGGATGAGGAGAATGCAGGCGATCCTGGTCAACCCCTCTCACCCTCTCTATGCCGAGCTGAGGCAACTCAGGAGCACGTTCAGCCACAGGCTCACTCAGCCACGTGCCTCAAAGCGCTTGGGGGGCTCTTTCATCCCATCAGCTATCAGACTCTACAACACCTCAACCACCCGCTCCCAACGTTTCAAAAGCCCCAACACCACCAGATAATGGACTGAACACATGGGCGTAGGTTTGGTTTGAAATGTGCTGGGGACAGAGACGCATTCGGAAGTGCATTTTCAGAAGTGCTGGGTACAATGACGCGCATTAATTTTTTTCCCCTTTCGCGCAGGTCATGTTAATTATTAAAAATGTATAGGCCTACACAAATGTGATGATGACACACACACACACACGCGCACGCACACACACACACACACACACACGCGCGCGCGCGATTTCTTGACTATGCTCACGCACAGAGCTCTAATACTTTTCATTGGATAATGTGATTCAGATGGGTGCAGTTCATGGCCGTGTCTACCTGCTGAATGTAACCGCTGTGAAACAATCGGGAAATAACGTTTCATTTCTCTGATTAACGGCTTTATCGAGACCGGCGCTCGCTCTCTTTTATTGTTACTCTATGTCTCTCTACCAAAGTGCTAGCTCTCTCTCCGTCTCTCTCTCGTCATCGGACACAAATCAAATTAAATGTTGTTTCTATTTTGTGTAAATTAGGTTAATGCTTTTGTTTTCTTGTATTATCAGTTCAACTTGTTGTACTTGCCTGAGGAAATCGTGGATATTGTAACGTGTTGGGGGAGTGTTTCCCAGAATGCATTGCGACATTCTGGCATTCTGTGTCATTACATGTTATTGCTATTAGATAGGGTTTGGAGGCGAATGTTCAGGACATGTTGGGTTGCATTTCACTGTTTCATTACGTTCACTTTGTTGACTGTTGTTTTTGGGATGAGTCAGGGAGCACCATTACTCAACGCACTATGGCATCTTGTCATACCACTACCACTCCGCTCATGACCGTGTGAAAAGTCCACTTGTGACCCTGTCATACTAAAGCGACGTGTAAGAGTAGAGTTCTTCTCTCTTCGTCGAGCTTGACGTAACTCAGACTGCATTTACTGACGTAGTGGTGAAAGACACCGGTGCGAGTCTCACACGGGGGATTCTTTCATAAAAAGTGGTGGGTACAAAATGACTCATGACGAAAACTGGTAGGTACGCGTACCCACCGTCCCCACCGTATTCTACGCGCCTGACTGAACACCACACCACACACCTCAGGACTGTTTCCTAAGCCATTGTTATTTTAGGTCTTCTCACATGTTTTACTTACACTACCTGAAAAATCCTGTACATTTGCAAATTTTGCATTTTGCACATTCTGCACATTTGCACATCTATTTTACCCAACTTATAACTGCACATCTATTTTTATTATTTTTATATCTACACCTCAGTAAGACTCAGTTACCAATTGCACTGTTCATCTCAATGATGACTACTATGTATGTTCATCTACCAATTGAACTGTCCATCTCAATGATGACTACTATGTATGTATATAGGTTTTAATTTTTTCATCTGATCTGATTTTAAGAGCTCGCATATAATTCTTAATTATTAGATTAGATTAGATTAGATTAAACTTTATTGTCATTGTGCAGAGTACAAGTACAGGGACAACGAAATGCAGTTGGCGTTCTAACCAGAAGTGCAAATGTGCGATAAAGGTGCAGGTTTAAATGCAGGAATGCAGAATAAGGTGCAAAATTGAAAAACATGAAAAGTGGCAGTGGTTATTTAAGTGACGGTAATTAACGGTAGTTAATAAAGTGACATAAACAGTGCAGATGGAGGTAGTGATCAACAAGGTATTAAACGGTTACTAACAGTAGCAGAAACATGTTAGAAAAAGTGTAAACAATGTACAATGTGCGAGTAATAGCAATATAATATAAGTATTTGTACAGGTGGTGTAATAGTGCTCTAGTGCAATATAACAGAACGGGTACAACAGATGAATATGGATTGTATGGATATGGGGGTGCAATGGCAGTTAAGAATAAATACAATAAATAACATTACTATAAATTATATTATATGTAGTATGTCCAGGGGGGGTGAGGGGTGGGGGTGCTGGGTGTGCAGGGGTGCATGTCCTTGTGGGGGGGGGGGGGGGTCCAGGTATTGGGTGGGCAGTGGTGAGTGTCCTTGGGGGGCGGGGTCAATGTTCAAATGGGTCCAGGTCATTGGTGGGCAGGGGTGTATGTCCTTGGGGGGGAGGGGGGGGGGGGGGGTAAT
The DNA here is from genome assembly GCA_036785325.1 of Urophycis tenuis. NCBI lineage: Eukaryota > Metazoa > Chordata > Actinopteri > Gadiformes > Phycidae > Urophycis > Urophycis tenuis. The sequence goes on from JAXIVH010000055.1 coordinate 90,227, forward strand.
GTTCATGTGGGTGTGGAGTTCAGAAGGCTGACAGCCTGGGGGGAAAAGCTTCCCCTGAACCTGCTGGTCCGGGTGCCCAGAGACCTGTAGCGCTTTCCAGAGGGGAGGAGGGTAAACAGTCTGTGGTTGGGGTGAGAGCTGTCCTTTGCGATGCTGCGCGCCTTACGCAGGCACCGCTTCCTCTGAACAGCCTCGATGGAGGGGAGTGGGGAACCGGTGATGCGTTGGGCGATTTTCACCACCCTCTGCAGTGCTTTCCGGTCCGAGGCGGAGCAGTTACCATACCACACTGTGACACAGTTGGTTAGTATGCTCTCGATGGTGCCGCGGTAGAAGTTCAGACTTCAGACTTCAGACAGTTTATTGTAATTCAAAACCACAGCATGGCAGAACGAAATACAGTTTCTCAGGTCTCGGTATATCGTTACTGGGATAAATAAAAATAAAATAAAAAAATTAAAATACAATAAAATAAAATAAAATAAAAATTAAATTTAAAAAAAGATACTGTATATGTAAAATATATACGTATAAAAACAGACTAAAAGGGCAGATATTCTAGCACAGCGTACGGCAGCAGCAGGTGTGAGCTTAAATAAAGTCAAGCATAAATACAGTAAAGTACACAAGTGCAGCAGAAAAATAGCAGCAGCTAATTAAAGTGGCAGTGCAGTGTCATATTAAAGTGCAGTGCATAACTGAGTAACGGGAAGTATGGGCGCTGGTACGGTGTTCAGTACAGTGCTAAGTGTACCACCCGTACACTGAGCACTGTACTGAACACCGTACACCGAACACCGCGGAGCAGTTTAGCAGTCTGACAGCCTCCGGAAAGAAGCTGTTTTTCAGCCTGGTTGTTCTAGCCCGGATGCTGCGCAGCCTCCTTCCAGAGGGCATGGAGGATGGAGAGAGCTCTTTCCCTGCATCTGGTGGTGTAGATGTCCCTGATGGGTGGTAAGCTGCAGCCGATGGTCCTCTGTGCAGCTTTTACCACCCTCTGCAACGCCTCCTTCTCTGCCGCGGTGCAGCTGCCATACCACACAGTGAGGCAGGATGTCAGCACGCTCTCCACAGCACAGCTGTAGAAGGCCTTGAGGACAGCAGCATCCAATCCTGCCCCCTTCAGCTTCCTCAGGAAGTATAGGCGTTGGTGGGCTTTCTTTGTCACAGCCATGGTGTTGGGCTGCCAGGTGAGGGAGTTGGTCAGGTGCACCCCGAGGTACTTGACAGATGGGGCTGTCTCCACAGCTACTCCATTTATGTAGAGGGTTGGGTGAGTGGTGACAGACCTACGGAAGTCTACAACCATCTCCTTGGTCTTCTGGATGTTCAGGTTAAGGTTGTTGTCCCCGCACCACCGTGTCAGGTCCTCCACCTCCCACCTGTACCCCGATTTGTCTCCCTGGGTGATGAGTCCTTCCACTGCTGTGTCATCTGCGAACTTCACCACCAGGTTATTTTTATAGTGAGCTCTGCAGTCCGATGTCATCAGTGTGAACAGCAGCGGGCTGAGCACACAGCCCTGGGGGGAGCCAGTGTTCAGGGTGATTGTGGAGGATAAGCTTTTGTTTATCCTGACCCTGTGGTCTGCAGTTGAGGAAATCCAGGACCCAGTTGCAGAGGGATGAGGAGGTTCCTAGTCCTGCCAGCTTGGACACCAATTTCTGTGGAATGATGGTATTAAAGGCAGAACTGAAGTCCAGGAACAGCAAACTCACATAGGAGTCCCTGTTCTCCAAGTGAAAGAGGGCCTGGTGAGTCACAGCAGCGATGGCGTCAGCTGTGGACCGGTTCCGCCTTTGCATATTGGTGGGGGTTCTCCTTTTCCACGTCGATGGTCTGCTTTAGATGTTTCATCACCAGCCTCTCGAAGCACTTCATTGTGACAGGGGTGAGTGCAACGGGGCGATAGTCATTGAGGCTGGATACAGCAGTGGTCTTTGGCACAGGAATGATGGTGGATGTCTTGAGGCAAGATGGTACTCTGGCCTGGGACAACGAGGTGCCGCCAGGACCTCAGACAGCTGGTCAGCACAGTCCTTCAGAATCCTACCTGGGATTCCATCAGGACCTGAGGCTTTCCTTGGATTGACCCCCTGTAATGTTCTCCTCACCTCTGCTGTTGTTATAGTGATGACTGGGGGATCATCTGGGGAGGGGGTGAGCCGGGAGGGAGTGGTGGTGTTTGAGGCTTCGAAGCGGGCAAAGAAGGCATTCAAGGTGTCCATCTTCTGGCTCCTCGACATTGGGCAGTATGCAGGTGCCAGCAGGAGGGAGATATGGTCCGAGACACCGAGGTGGGGGCGGGGCACTGCTCTGTACGCTCCTCGTTTGTTTGTAAACACTTTATCCAAGGTGTTTTCACCTCGGGTGGCGATGTTTACATGTTGGTAGAACGTGGGTAGGATGTCTTTCAGGTTCACGTGATTAAAGTCCCCTGCCACTACATACAACGCTTCTGGGTGTTTATTTTGCAGCGAGCCCACGCTGTCGTGCAGCTCCCTCAGAGCGTCTTTAGCATTAGCTTGTGGAGGGACATAAACAGCTGCTATAAACACTGCTGTAAGTTCTCGCGGCAGATAGTGTGGCCGGCATTTCAAGATCAAATGTTCCACAGCCTCAGAGCAGTGATAGCCTACCACTGAACAGTTTGTGCACCAACTCTTATTGATGTAAATGCAGAGTCCCCCACCTCTTGTTTTCCCGGAGAGCTGCCGGTCTCTGTCCGAGCGGAAAAGTAGCCGCCCGTCAAGTTCGAAGATGGGATCCGGCATGTTATTGTTCAGCCAGGTCTCCGTTAGGACAAGGGCACTGCAGCTCTGCATCTCACGTTGGCATAGTCGCAGGCGTAGTAAGTCCATTTTGTTATCCAATGCACTAACGTTGGACAAAAAGAGCGATGGAACAGCTGGTCTGCTGGCGTTAGCTCTTAGCCTGGTTAGCAAACCAGCCCTCTTGCCTCTCTTCTGCTTCCTCGTGCACCGCTTCCTCTTGGCTCCGAGCCAGCACCGGCCGGAACGCCGTGCTGATGTTTTTAAGATCCGCAGCCTGCCAAGCATAGCCTTAAGATCCAGTGGAAGCTGTACATGGATACTATTATTTAGGCTCACTAGTTCAGCTGAGCTGTACTTTATAGCCCTAGTCGTCGTAGTGCTAAGGTTGACCCAGGTACCGAGAGCTAGAGAAGCCACTGCACTGCTGCGCGCCGCCATCTTGGCATCACGTGAGTGACGCTTCACCAGGATCTGAGGAGACAGGTGGGCCTTTTTTAGTCTCCTCAAGAAGAAGAGGCGCTGGTGAGCCTTCTTGATTAGGGCAGTGGTGTTGAGGGACCAGGATAGACTGTCGGAGATGTGGACTCCCAGAAACTTGAAGTTGGTTACCCGCTCAACCTCCATCCCGTTAATGTGGAGGGGGGTGTGCGTGCCACCTCTAGTTTTCCTATAGTCCACGATAATCTCCTTGGTCTTCGTGGCGTTGAGGGACAGGTTGTTGTCGGCGCACCACGCAGCTAGGCACTGAACCTCCTCCCTGTACGCTGACTCATCATTGTTACTGATGAGGCCTATCACCGTTGTGTCGTCTGCAAACTTCACAATGGTGTTTGAACCATGTGTCGGTGTGCAGTCGTGGGTGAAGAGAGAGTACAGGAGAGGGCTCAGCACACAGCCCTGCGGAACGCCAGTGTTCAGGGTGAGGGTGGAGGAGGTGTGACCGTTGATCCTAACAGACTGCGGTCTGTTGGTCAGGAAGTCCAGTATACAATTGTGGAGGGAGGGGGCAATGTTCAGATCACGGAGTTTGGTGATCAGTTTGGAGGGGTCGATGGTGTTGAATGCTGAACTGAAGTCAATGAACAGCATTCTAACGTATGTGTGGCTTTTGTCCAGGTGGGAGAGGGCGGAGTGCAGTGCCGTGGAAATGGCATCCTCTGTACTCCTATTCTGGCGGTAGGCAAATTGGAAGGGGTCCAGTGTGGGTGGTAGACAGGTTTTGATGTGACCCAGGACCAGCCTCTCGAAGCACTTCACGATGATGGGGGTAAGCGCGACTGGGCGGAAGTCATTGAGGTCAACTGCAGTGGAGTGTTTGGGCACTGGCACGATGGTGGTGGATTTAAGGCATTCAGGGACAGTTGCTTGGGCTAGTGACAGGTTGAAAATGTCAGTCCAGACCTCAGTCAGCTGCTCTGCACAGGCCCTGTAGACGCGTCCGGGGACGCCATCAGGACCAACTGCCTTCTGTGGATTAATCCTACTCAGTGCTGCAAACACATCGGAGGGGGAGAGTGTGAGGGGTTGATGGCCTGCAGGGAGCACCTCCTTGATGGCCACCTCCTTGTTGACTGTATCAAAGCGCCCATAGAAGAGGTTGCGTTCTTCAGGTAGGGAGGCGTCGCAGGATTTGGGGGGTGATGTGAGCAGGTCTGTAGTCTGTGATGGCCTGGATGCCATGCCACATACATCGGGGGTCGGAGCCGTTCGTGAAGTGCTCCTCGATCCTCAGCTTGTGGTTGCGTTTGGCCTCGGTGATGCCCCTCTTCAGGTTAGCCCTGGATGTGCTGTAGGCCCGCCGGTCCCTAGATCTGAAGGCGATGTTGTGTGCCTTCAGCAGGGCTCGGACCTCCCCGTTCATCCATGGCTTCTGGTTAAGGAATGTGATGATCCTTTTCAGTGTGGTGACACTGTCTGTGCTGGACCTCATGTAGTCCAGGACAGAGGAGGTGTAAAGGGTGATGTCCGTGTGGGAGTCAAGGGTTGCCTCCGATGAGTGCTTACTCCAGTCATGTTTTGAAAAACATTCCTGCAGTTTAGCCTCTGCCACTTCTGGCCAGATCTTGACTGTCCTCACGGTGGGCTTCACACGTCTGATAAGTGGGGAGTACTTGGGAAGTAGGAACAAAGAGACATGGTCTGATTGTCCTAGGTGGGGGAGGGGGGTGGATTTGTAAGGCCATGTTAGTATAGACATGGTCTAAAGTTTTGTCTACCCTGGTGGGGCAGGACACATGCTGTTTAAATTTGGGGAGAACAGACTTTAAGTTTGAGTGATTGAAGTCACCCGCAACAATGAAGGCTGCATCGGGTGTGTAGTTTGTTGCTTGCTAATGGCAGAATGCAGTTCTTTCATCGCAAGCGAGGCATTAGCGTCAGGGGGGATGTAACTAGCCGTAATGATAGCAGATGTAAATTCTCTCGGTAGGTAAAAGGGTCTACATTTAACCATGAGATATTCTGCGTTCTCAGAGCAGTGGCTTTCAATGATGGAAGAATCAGTACACCAAGCATTGTTGACATAGATGCACAAACCCCCACCTTTGCTCTTACCCGAGATCCCTGTCCGATCTGCTCTGAGAACGTTGCGCTCCGCCAGGTTAATTGCAGTATCCGGGACGGAAGGGTTAAGGCAGGTTTCCGTGAAAATCAGGAGATTGCAGTCCATAATCCGTTTGTTGGTGGTAATCCTCAGACGTAGTTTGTCCATTTTATTCACCAGGGATCGGACATTGGCGAGGAAGATGCTGGGAAGGGCAGTCGTGTGCGGTGCGAGGCGAAGTCTGTTCCGAAGGCCTCCCCGGCAGCCATGGTGAATGTGTTTCTGCTGCCGCCGCCTTTCGGTGTGCCTTGGCGGGGGGGCAATCGTGGTTTGCCCTGCGAGTTTACTGATCTCAGCCGTGGTCCCGAGATCATCGATAAAGTTGACGGGATTGCGTAACCCGATGGAAATAAGTTCCTGTCGGCTGTATGATATGTGTGCCAAGGTGTTTTTAGTGAGAAGACTCAAAACAACCAGGTATATAACAACTAATTTGCACTTTGTAGTCAGAGACATCTTGGATGTTTAGGTGAATCTATTTATTGTTTATTGTCTATAGTCAGGTTTTTTTATCGCACTCCTCTATCCCCTTGTACTGCTGGTCAATGTGAATTTCTCCTAAGGGGGATAAATAAAGGAATATCTTATCTTATCTTTAGTGCTCATGCGGTAAGTGAGATAACTGTTGGCACAATGAAACAGAAGGTGGTGGGCTATTAGTGGGCTATTAGTCTTTGATGAAGTTGTAGGATAACCACAGAAACAATACAAGCTGCACTGGATTAATTGTGAAGCAAGTGTACAGACAAGTTAGTAGTAGACAATCCAATCAAAGACAACAGGAGGACTGAGCATTGAGTTAAGAAATGAGACATTTTTAACATGCAATTGTGAAGATATTGAGTCATTACTATGTTGATTATCCCTATCATCATTTGCATCATCACATGATGATGCAAACATCTTAGACAAGACGAGTCTCATGTGTGTGTAACTTTTTTGAAGTTTTCTTGATTGCCTTTTGATTGTGCGTCGGTGAAGGTCTCTGTTTTTAAATTTGAGTGCATACTGCACTCGCACGCTGACCAAGGTTGAAACTATTTTCGCCTTAGCAGTCTCACAGAGGGAAAGCTTTTGATAAGATACCTGCTGGTGTATTGCTCTGTTGAGCCTGTAGCAGATGTTATCTCTTGTCATGTTTTCATCACTGAATTCCTCCCTGAACACTGTTTCACACACATTGCAAAAGTGCAAGAATGCATCAGATGGTAGGAAAAGTGAGCCAAAGTCAGACTGAGTTGTGTTGTAGGCCTTGTGGGGAATGAATAATTGTGATTGATCGCTTAGATAATGTTTCATGTGATAGTAAGACACCTTTATAGTTTTCACAGTCATGTACACTTAGGCAACGGCGGTACAAATAACCAGCAATGTTAACCAATGTATTTTAACCATTGTGTAGCTTTTTGTGACTGGAAAGACAGACTGTGGAGGCCTAATTGTTGGGGGTTTTCCAATTGACTTCAGTGTGGTGATGAATTTGTCTGTATCTGGAACACAATGTTTGATGTTTTTAAAAATGTGGCATGTATAGATGTTTTGTTTAGTGGGCACTTAAGGGCTTTTTTGTCTTTGTAAAAACGGCTATTGAAAGAATCAAAGAGACTGTCGATGAGCTCCACAAATTCTGCCGTGTGGACGGCTTCTCCTGGAAGTTTACCCAAAGCAACGTTAGTGGAAAGGCTGCAACTGTGTGGCTTAGTACCTGGGTTGTCTTGTTGACACGCATTTTTGAAAAGTTCAGCTGGAAGTGTCCAATCGTGAGTTTTAGGGCTTTTCGAATTGGCAATTGAGAGTCGAATTCAAATAATTGCTTTGCTTGAATGTTCAGTGGAAATTTTGAAGTTATACTTTTCCAGATTGGATCTAGTATTTTTTAGCATATGTGGTGGATCGTGCAAGGCAAATACCTTCACTCCAGAATGCATGAAGAAGGGTGTTATAGGGGAAATGGCCAGTTGTTTGTACAAGGCCACATTGTTGGTACCTTGGTCACAGACCACTGCTGTTGTGTTTAGGCCTATAGCCCTGATCTCATTGAGGCATTCCAAGATGGTGTCCAAGATGGCGGCACGTACGGACGCAGCGGCCCCTCTCTGTCCCGAAAATGTGGTGCATACATGTTTGTCTCCGTCGGTGTGCCCGAGTGATTTTGTGTTTTCGACACGTCTGCCCGTCCCAAGGCGCACGTACACCCATGGGACTCTTTTAAACATCGGAAACCATGTTATCCATGAACAAAACAAACCAAACCCGGCACTTACCAAGGAGCTACACAATCTCGGTCTACTCCGGCAGCCCGCTTCGACACCGACCCCCACTACTGCAGCGCACCCGCAGAGGAAGCACCGCTGGCAGTGCAAGAGGAGGCAGAAGCGAGGGAAGCGCAGAGGTATCCGGGCAAGGGTAGCGGCTAATCCACACAAGCCGACTATACCGTCCATCGTACTTGCCAACGTACACTCCTTGGACAACGAACTGGATGAGCTACACCATGGGTCGGCAATAGGCGGCCTGTGGACCAGATGTGGCCCGCAAGCATGAAACATCTGGCCCGTGAGGTTGTTTGAACTATAATGAACGATAATGAAAAATAATGAAAATAAAAATATAAAATCGGACTGACAATCTCAAAAATGCTCTTTATTTAGAAACTTTTCAAAACATAAACATTTCTTCAGTCTAATAATGCTTACTTGTTTCATCTGGATGAGGGTGAATACACACATTAGCGACGTGCAGCGTGAACGCGCAACATGCAAAAACAAAAACTGAAATTAGCTGAAACTAGTCTTTAAAACACAGGTTGTCTTGCTGTCGTCTATGGCTAAGGAAAAATAGTTTGCGCGACTGACACTCGATAAGAGTCGATAATTGCAGCCTGCACTGCATCGGACAGCACTTCTATGCGGCGGACAGCGGACCTCGCAGAGAGGGACATCTGTTTCACTGATCCGATCACACACTACCCATCGACTTGTCGGTATCCAGTTCCTCCAAAACTGTCACCATCATCTCTTTGAAGACCTCTGCATCAACAAATGGCTTGTTGTGCTTTGCGAGTACCCACGGCGCTTTCAGCGATGCGCTGGTTACCTTCTGTTGGGATGTGAGGGCTCGCACCAGGATCCTGCTGCTGTGTGCAGAACCACCTTTGAGTGCTTGGATTTTGCGCTTTCGTGTCTCTGTCTTCGGAGGGAATGCATCCTTGAAATTAGCATGCTTCGTTTCGTGGTGCCGTCTAATATTGTACTCTTTGCATACAGAGACACCCTCGTTAATAAAACTGTGGGAGGATGAAGGCGTGGTTCTCTGTCCATTCTTCATGAAATACCCTGTTTTCGCTCATAACTTTTCTCTTGAGATTTTTTGATAGAGCCATTTTTTGACAGCTAAACAGCAAAACTCGTTTTTGTTTTGTTTTGTTTTTACTCAAACAACAGGCATATAATTAATAGCGCCCCCAATGGTCAGTCCACAAATTTCACCCACATCATCCCTCCCCCCCCCCCCCGCGGGTTGTGGCCCGTCATGTAATGGCTTGGAAAATATCTGGCCCGCAGCCAAACTTTATTGCCGACCCCTGAGCTACACCTTCTGTGATCATCCCAGCGGACTATGAGAGAGTGCTGTGTTTTCGTTTTTGCGGAAACATGGCTTAACAACATACCGGACTCCGCCATCCAGCTCGACCGGCTAACATGCTACTGAGCGGACAGAGCACTCACTAACGGTAAGACCCCGCGGCGGCGGTGTCTTACTGTTACCGGTGTCTTACCGGTGTTTATATCAGGGATGCTTGGTGCCAGGATGCTGTGGTGGTTTGCAGACACTGTTCACCCCTTGCAGAGTTTTCTGCCATTCTGCTAGTGGCTGAGTGAACTGTACAGCGCCATCTGTGACCAGCAGACAGCCCACCCAGACGGATTCCTCATTGTAGCTGGGGATTTAAGACAGTGTTTCCTCATATGTACCAGCACATAGACTTTCCTACACGAGTAAAATAACACTCTGGACTAGGGTTTAATATTTTTCCCGAAAATGACATGAATCAGATCCCGGGAAAAGACGACCCATTTCCCGGGAATCCCGGGAAATAGCTGGGTTTTTTAGTTGTTGTTTTTTAGCCCAAGGAAGCCTTATGTATTATTTGTATCAATATTATGGCAAAAGAACAAAGTGTATGTCCATCAACACAGCAATGATCAATGCTGGGCTACTGCGTGCTACTGCTTGTTCGTGACTTGTCTTCTGAAAAGCTAGGCAACCCTAATAAAACCAACATTTTACAGAACTCCATTTAAAAAACTAACTAAATATGTTAAAGTTAACCATTGAATGATTCCTAAACCATTCTCTTAAACTAGATCCATTATTTGGCGTTTGAGATTTAAGCGGCTGCAAACGGGAATAATCACTTGAAGTTAATCAAATATTTCTTTATTGGGCAGGGCAGGCATATTTCTTTTGTAAACACATACATGTTCAATAAATTAAAGAAAATGACCCACAGCAATGTACATTAGGCCATAGGTACAGTGTTTCCCACAGGATTTTTGTAGACTATGGTGGGGGGCTCGCAATCCTCTAGGGGGGTCCGGGGGCATGCCCCCCCGGGAGAAAAAATTCAGTAGAATTAATTTAAATGCATCAATCTGGTGAATTTTGAGAACCGATTTATGACATATCAATTACTGACAAATTACTTACAAACTGCTGGTAGTGGTACTGATATGAATGTTGATGACACAATGTGCCATACTAAATGGGGTTGAGGAGTTTTCAGAAAGCATTTATACAAAAATGAGTAAAACACAGCGCTGAGCCTTTATACTACTAGTGAACTGTCAAGCACGCAGCTGGGGGGGGCGGGGGGTCGCGAGGACGCCTTGCCATGGCGATGGGGGGAAACACAACGTTGGGGAGCCAAACCAGCCGCGAGGATATTAAACGCTGCAACCCACCTGTGTAGGCCTATTATTGAGCTGCTAGTGAAGTCTATTTGCCTAGTTGAAATGAGTCCGGGCCAGAGCTAGTGAGCGGTGCGGAGCTCGAGCGAGCGAGGAGCGGATGGAATGTTGCTGGAGCGTGGAGCGGTTTTTTATTTAGACGCCAGAGCGGCCGCTCTGTTCCGCTCCAGTGTCGCTCCATTACCGATCACACCACGAGTCTGACATGCCCAAATCCAAACGTTTGTCTTCTTGCTGCACTTGTCTATCTTTTAAAATAAATGTTTTATGACTGAAATATATTGCCGTTGCTCTTAATTCTTTAGGATGTACGTTTTCTATTTAAGGTGGCAATTCGTAGTAGATTATTTCTCCCTCATTTAAATTGGAGCGATTTCAGTGGAGTGGCATGATTTTGAAGTGGAGCGGGGAGCGAAAATGAGCGGAGCGGCCGGACGCGATTTAGAGCGAGGAGCGGCCGAGAGAACAGCCGTCTGAGAGGAGCGGAATATTCACACCACTCAGCTCTGCTCACTAGCTCTGGTCCGGGCGGATATTGAAACTATGGCGGCCGAAATTAGACTATGGCGGTGCACCATAGTCTCGTCAATGTGTGGGAAACACTGCATAGGTATATGAACGTTTTGAACCTTTCGATGGGCTGTCTTTGGGATATTTCTCATGCTGAGATTCTAAATGACGGCGCAATCCGCTTGTTGACCCTCCGGAACACTTGATAACACGGTCACACAACATACACTTAGCGTGTTCATTTTCCAGTTTTTGAAAATGCCCCCATACAAAGCTGGCCGCAGGTGCATACATCATTAGCGGAGGTAGGTAGGCATTAGTGACCCTGTATTACTGTAGCTACGGTAGGCTACGGCACCGTCGCCTCCATCAACGTTACCGTACGACAACAATAGACGTGCACTCATTGCGTTTTTTTATTTTATTTTATTTCCCGTTTCCCGTCATTACCTTTCCCGGGAATCGGGAAATAGTCTTGATCAGATTTCTCGGACCTACTCTGGACCTGGTCTACACCACACAGCGAGGAGCATACAACACCCCTCCCCCACCTCGGCGCTTCAGACCACAGTACTGTTATGCTAATGCCAGCCTAAGGTCAGAGTCACCAGACCGGTCCAGAAGCAGGTACAGGTGTGGCTGGAGGGTGCTTCCTCAGCACTACAGGAGTGCTCTAACACCACAGACTGGGACATGTTTAAGCAGGCAGCCACCTACAACCAACACACCAACATCCAGGAGTATTCGGACACTATTACTGCCTACATCAGCAAATGCATTGATGATGTCACAGACACCAAGACCATCACAGTACGGGCCAACCAGAAACCATGGCTGACAGGGGAAATCCATGGTTTACTGAGAGCCCGGAATGCTGCTTTTAGAGCAGGTGATGAGGCTGGCCTGAGATCAGCAAGAGCCAACCTGATCCGGGGCATCAAGCTAGCTAAGAGGCAGTACAGTATCAGTATATCCAAACACTTCACTGACAGCAGAGACACTAGGAGCCTGTCGCAGGGGATACAGACCATGAAAGACTATAAACCCCAACCACAGACCTGTGACAGCAACACCACTCTGCTGAACCATCTAAATAACTTCTTCGGACGGTTTGAAGCTGACAACAGCACCCCTGTACAGAAGCCACCCCCCCCCCTGCAGATGACCAGGTGTTGTGCCTCTCTCCAGCCAGTGTGAGGAGATCCCTCTCCAGGATCAACGCTTGCAAGGCTGCAGGGCCTGACAACATTCCCAGTCGCGTGCTGAAGGACTGTGCGGAGAAGCTCACAGATGTCCTCACAGATATGTTCAACACCTCCCTGAGCCAAGCTGTTGTCCCCACCTGCTTCAAGAGCACCACCATCATCCCGGTACCGAAGAAGGCCTCTCCATCCTGCTTCAACGACGATCGCCCCGTTGCACTGACCCCCATCATCATGAAGTGCTTCGAGCGGCTGGTCATGCAGCACATCAGATCCATTGTGAGAACGAACACAATTACGGCTGGATGGTACAGCAAAGAATGATCCAAGGCAGGTTTGCGGTGGGTCACAGAGACCATTCTTTATTCAACCATGACAGCATAGAGTCCTCAGTAAAAAAAAGAAGCCCCCCCCGGTTGTTAAGATGGCACCTATTTATAGGGTGTCCCAGCTAATGACTGAGGGAGATTCCATCTACCGGGATCCACTGCCTAACAACATGCTGAACCCACCATTTTATTTCTTTCATTTACATCCGCTAAAAAAGAAAATACACACATCCAAATCATCTGCTAAAATACAACACAGACATCTCTTTCACCCCACACCAATTTACACTTGGTTGCCCCCGGAACTATAAAAAGCAGTGTCCGTTGACTGGGGAAGCCTTTTGCCTGCACACCTTAAAGACAAAGACTGGTGAGTACCCAATACACTTGGCTCCTTCTTTAAGCAATTCATACATTTTAATAGGCACATTTAACCCCATGTCCCTCTGCTATAGGTAAAACTGTGTGGCCTACACAGCACCAGCAAACCCAAGACCTGACAAAGGACAATAAGTATGGTTAAAAGATATTCAATAAATATGATAAATATATCCATACCCATGTGCCAAACAATGTGTTAAAATGTATTGTGCAAATCTCCAATAAAGTGCTGTTGCTCCTCTTAAAGTGTCTGGGCAATTATTAAAGTGCATATGTAGTCACACTCAGTCTAAAGTGCGTGGTGCCATGTGTGCAAGCCAGGTGACGATGTGCTCTTCGTCACATCCATCCTCCCCCCTTCATTGGACCCATACCAGTTTGCATATCGGGCCAACAGGTCGACCGATGATGCAATCTCCACCGTCCTCCACTCAGCCCTCACCCACCTGTAGACCAGGGACTCCTATGTGAGGATGCTGTTCCTTGACTTTAGTTCAGCTTTCAACATGATCATCCCTCAGCAGCTGATCAGGAAGCTGGACTGTCTAGGACTGCAGACCTCACTATGTAACTGGTTGTTGGACTTCCTGACCGGAAGACCGCAGGCAGTCCGGGTCGGCAGGAACGCATCCAGCACAATCATGCTGAACACAGGGGCCCCCCAAGGATGCGTGCTCAGCCCCCTTCCCTTCACCCTGCTGACCCACGACAGTACTCCATCTTTCAATAACAACCTCTTCGTCAAGTTTGCGGACGACACGACTGTGGTGGGGCTCATCAACCACAACGATGACTAACTACAGGGAAGAGGTAAGCCAGCTGGCCGATTGGTGCAGAGACAACAATCTCTCTCTGTGCAGAAGACGAAGGAGTGAGCAGCACCAAGTTCCTGGGGGTGCATCTCACTGAGGACCTCTCCTGGAGCTGCAACACCACATCACTGGCTGGCAAAGCGCAGCAGCGCCTCTACTTTCTCCGCAAATTTCGGAGAGCGAGAGCGCCTGCCCCCATCATGTGCTCCTTCTATCGGGGAACCACCGAGAGCATCCTGACCAGCTGCATCACTGTGTGGTACGGCGGCTACACTGCATCCTGTAGGAAGACCCTGCAGCGCATAGTGAGAGCAGCTGAGAAGATCATCGGTGCCCCCTTCACTCCCTCCAGGACATATACAATACACGCCTGTTACGTCCCGTCTAGGGATACGGGAACATAACATGGTTCTCTCTCTCTATTTCCCCCCACTCTCAACAATAAGTCACAAAAAAAGGTATGTGCAGTCCAAAATCAAAAGGGGTTTATTTTCCCAAAAGAAAAGTATAGACTTCAGGGTGAGCGTCGCCTAAAACAATAAACAAAACAAGCTGTTTTTAAAACTGACTTCCATAATTCCAAAAGAAAAATAAGAACCAACAAAAAAACAGGTTTCTAACCTTACTCCCTACTAAAAAACAGGAGAAAAGATGCCACAAAATAAACAGGCTACTCACCCCTACTAAACCGGACTGAAAGATTATTTTTGGGTGACATACACGATTATACAGGGGAGGACAAAATCTCGACACAACGAGCACTTCTAATTCTTGCCACACTGGCCAGGTCAGACGAGAGCTGCGAGAAGGCGGGAGAGAGAGTGACGCGAGCTGCCGGCTCCACTTTTAAATCCCCTTCCATTTAGGGTTTTCCTCCAATCACCAGCCTCCGGGGATGTCCTCCAATCGGTGGCCTCCATCTGCATAGCTTCACTTTGGGAACAACCCCCCCCTTTTGACAGGGAGGGGAAACACAACATAGAGAGACACACAACAACACAGAAAAACACAACTAATAGACATTATGACCCCTAGGGTCATAACACCCCTCCACCTAAGATCAAACATATCTCCCCTCGAGATATGTTTGTCCTAAAACCCTGTACGTGACAGAGCATCCGCCACAACATTGTTGCTACCTTTGATGTGCCTTATTTCGATATTGAAGTCTTGCAGCAACAGTGACCAACGCATGAGGCGCTGATTGTTGTTATGCATGCGGGACAGGAACACCAGGGGGTTATGGTCGGTATATATGATCACTGGAATGGAGCTCGAACCTACATACACTTCAAAATGCTGTAGAGCTAGCAGCATGGCCAGACATTCCTTCTCAATTGTGCTGTAGTTCATCTGATGTTTATTGAACTTTTTTGAAAAGAAACATACTGGATGCTCAATCCCATGACCATCCTCCTGCAGTAGCACAGCACCTGCACCATGAGCGCTCGCGTCTACCTCCACCTTAAAGGGACGCACAAAATCCGGTGCAGCCAGTACTGGGGCACTGCAAAGCAGGGCTTTGGCAGAGTCAAATGCCTCCTGGCAATCATCTGTCCACTTGAACTTGCGGGAAGGACTCACTAAGTTCGTCAGTGGCGCAACAACACTAGCGAAGTTCTTACAAAACCCACGGTAATAGCCACACATCCCCAGAAACCGGCGCAACTGTCGCCGCGTCTCTGGCACGGGGAACTCCAAAATGGCCTGCACTTTGGCCAACAGGGGGCGCACTTGTCCCTGTCCTACCTGCTTTCCCAAATACGTGACCACAGCTTTACCAAATTCACATTTCGTCAGGTTCAATGTCAGAGAAGCACCTCGTAAACGGCTGAATATTTCCTGCAGTGTGTCTAAATGCTCAGACCAGGTGGAAGAATATGCGACAATGTCATCCAGGTATGCCTCACAGTTTTTCACGCCTGACAGGACAGTGTTCATCATCCGTTGGAAGGTGGCAGGTGCGTTTCTCAATCCGAAAGGCATAACGGTGTACTGGAGGAAGTGATCTGGAGTGACAAAGGCTGAAATTTCGGATGCCCGCGGTGAAAGAGGCACCTGCCAGTAACCTTTCAATAGGTCCAGTTTTGTAACATATTTGGCAGATCCTACTCTATCAACACAATCATCCATACGGGGCAGAGGGAATGAGTCGGGCTTAGTAATGGCGTTGACCTTGCGGTAGTCATTACAAAAACGAGGAGTCTGGTCAGATTTTGGCACCAGGAGCGAAGGTGCGCTCCATGGACTGGAACTCGGCACGGCAAAACCATTTTCTAATAGGTACGCAACCTCCGCCTGCATCACCTCCCGCTTCACAGGATTAACGCGGTACGCGTGCTGCTTAATTGGCCTGTGGTCCCCCACATCTATGTCATGCATGAGGACTGTGGTCTGCGTGGGCTTATCCCCGAACAGCGCAGCATGACCACGAATGAGGCTGCAGATGTCACGTTTAGCCGAAGTACACAAATATGACAAATGCTCATCCAAGTTCTCCAAGATTTTGGAGTTCTCCAACCGGGCGCAAGGAACTGAATTCGACCGCTCGCACAGCCCGTCCTCTTTCGGACTGTAAGGCGGTGAAACCACAGATACGACAGGGGCTGCACACAGCTCAGGCGGCACGGATGGCGCGTCAGCGCTTCCGCGGACAACATACTTTTTTAACATGTTAACATGGCACACTCGGGACTTCTTCTTTCTATCTGGCGTCTTTATCACATAGTCTGTGTCGCTCAATTTCCGCTCCACCTCATAGGGACCACAAAACTTGGCCTGAAGACACGAACCGACAACAGGCAGCAAAACTAACACCTGGTCACCTGGGTGAAAATTGCGACTGAGAGTGTTTTTATCGTAATTTTTTTTCATTTTAGACTGGGCAGCAGAGAGGGAACTACGCGCCAGCTCACATACATTGTGTAGCCTCTCCCTGAATGAACTCACGAAGTCTAGGATATTGTGCGCCGGGCCGGGCTGGTCTGCAAGCCACCTCTCTTGCAGAAGCCGCAGCGGACCACGCACAGTGTGCCCAAAAACTAATTCGGCTGGACTGAAACCAAGAGACTCCTGCATGGTTTCACGAATGGCGAACAGGAGCAGTGGCAGACCCTCATCCCACTCCCTGTTAGACTCAGCACAGTATTTCCGAAGCATGGACTTTAATGTTTGGTGGAATCGTTCTAATGCGCCCTGACTCTGTGGATGATACGCGCTGGACACCTGGTGCTTAATGGACAGCTCCGACATCACCTGTGCAAAAACCTTTGACATGAAGTTGGATCCCTGGTCAGTCTGAATGCGTTTTGGCAAACCAAATGTGGAAAAGAATCTGACCAGAGCTTTCACTACCGCTTTAACTCTCAGCGAACGCAACGGGACTGCCTCAGGAAAACGTGTGGCTGCGCACATCATGGTCAGCATGTACTGATGTCCATTCTTTGTTTTTGGCAAGGGACCGACACAGTCAATAATGACATGTTCAAAGGGCTCACCTATCGCTGGAATTGGGCGTAAAGGAGCCGGCCGGATAATCTGGTTTGGCTTGCCAGCAGTCTGGCAGAGGCGGCAAGATCTGCAAAATCTGGCAACTTCAGATTTTAACCCCGGCCAAAAGAAATACTGGAGCACACGATAGTATGTCTTCTTAATGCCAAGGTGACCGGACAAGTGGTGATCGTGGGCTAAGCTCAGCACTTGAAGACGGAACTCTTTCGGCACAACAACTTGCGTGATCTCCTCACACTCCAAACCGGACATCGGGGACCATTTACGCACCAACACACCTTCGTCAAAAAGGTAAATCATCGGTAGTGTTTTGTTTCTCTGCCCCTGGGCAGCAGACAGACAGGCAGCCAGCGTACTATCAGATTGCTGCGCTTTAATTAACTGATCTTTATTTACTGCCAAACGCAACTCTCTGTCATCCGTTTCCACCTCAACAGAAAGAGGTTCGGAAAGGTGACGTGGAGCCTGTTTAGCAGAGGGGCTGACAGAGACCTCAGACGTATTTAAGAACGAGTCTGACAGATCGACCATATCACCAAGCTTACGAGCTTGGGCACGGGTTACGACGCACGCCGGAAAAACTGACGGCGCATCAGCTGTAGCAGAGGTAACACACACATCAGCGGTGGGGTTCTCAGTTACCTCTGGAGCAGACGGAAACACTTTGTTACCAGCCAAATCATTTCCCAGAATCAGATCAACTCCCGCAACCGGCAACTGATCAAGCACCGCCACTTGTACCGTACCTGACACCAACGTGGAGGAAAGATAAACGGTGTGACGCGGCGCACGGATCACACTCAATTTTATTCCCCACAACAACAAAT
This sequence comes from Urophycis tenuis, assembly GCA_036785325.1. Taxonomy (NCBI): domain Eukaryota; kingdom Metazoa; phylum Chordata; class Actinopteri; order Gadiformes; family Phycidae; genus Urophycis; species Urophycis tenuis. The sequence continues at coordinate 108,144 of JAXIVH010000055.1, forward strand.
CAGATCCACAGTACGACTGATCCGAAAAAGGTAACATGCCACGACGAGCCACAGAATGTTTGGCACCAGTATCCCTCAGGATAGTGATCGGAACCCTGACCACTTTATTCCTAGTTAGAAAAGCGAAGCCTTGCGTAGTAAATGGCTTGAAAGAGTCATCAACATCGGTCCGATTTTCCTGCTGGTTTATAATGGGCTCTGAATGTATCAGACCCACCGCAGAGGGATTTTTACTCTTGGATTGTTCTTTTGACTTTAACACAGGGCAGACTGAAATGAGGTGGCCAGCTTCATGACAATAATAGCACGACCGATTTTCACCCGTAGATAAATTACGTCGAGTGTATTGTGGAGAGTTTTTAGGAGACCAAGGTTTATTATTCACCACAGACCTCGGCGTTTCCCGGGCAGGTGACAGGAACGCGGGTCATAACAACGCCTGTCCTGCAAAGCACTTAGCATTGCGGTTGACTCCACCCACCCCTTCCACTGCCTCTTCAACCTTCTGCCCTCTGGGCGGAGGATGAGGAGTCTCAAGGCAAGGACCACCAGACTGAAGGACAGTTTTGTCCACCAGGCGGTCAGGATGCTGATCTCCCAAGCCCGCACTGCCCTCTGCCTGCACTAACGATGGACATTGACATTGACCCCCACCCCTACTCACCCCCCACCTATTCACCCCTGGACACCTGCACACAACCCCTCTCCCCAAGTGCTTGGACTTTAACCCCCACCCATCCACCACCACACACCTGCTTACCACCATGCACACTGCTCATACTGTATATAGTACACCTTGCACCTCCATCTGTTTATACTGTTTATGTTGTCTGTATATATTCGCGACCCTTTTATTTTATTTCGTTTTTTGTATTCTTATTTTATATATTTATATTTATATATTGCATGTGTGTCTCGCACCAGGGATCGAGGGAAATGCCATTTCGGTTTTTGTGTATGTCCTGTACATTCATGAAAACTGACAATAAAGTTGATTTGATCTTGACTTGATCTTGACTTGATCTTGATTCACTCAGCAATGCAAGCAAAATGTGTGCTGGGGTGGCATCTTTTGAGAGGAAATAGCCAACTGGCTGTTGTCAACCCTCGCAGTCAACCCCCTGGCCATGAAGACTAAGCCATGATTTGCTATTCTTGCGGTCTTGCTTTTTGAACCAAAGTCTTTGACGCCCTCTAGAAGAAGAAGAAGAAGAATTACTCATTTGATCCTGTGAGGGAAATTTGGTCTTCTGCATTTAACCCAATCGTGAATTAGTGACACACTCAGAACACAGTGATGGTGAAGCCCATATTTGACACCTACCAAAATGAAGGCAATGATTGCAGTGAATGTTTAGGCTACTTGTTAAACAGTGTTTATTATGGTCATTGTATGAATCTTTCCTCATCTTAAACTTAAATCAAATTTGGTTGCACCAACATCAATAGGCTACAATGCACCTGCAGTGACCTCAGGCAACCATGCAGTTGACCTTTAACATTACAGGTAAGTGACAAGTGGAAATGTAGCCAAATAGTATCAGTGTTAGACAAGACTATTACAAAGGCTAATTTAACACCAGTTTGTTTCTTAGCTAATGCTATCTTAATTATAATCTATACATAGTTATACAGCCAAAATGCTCATGTAGCAGCTAGCAACTTAATCATGATCTAAGAATAGTACTTACCTCTCCTTATTGAGTGGGAATCGAAAAAATGATAGATCTGGCTTTTTACCATACCGATTGGGTGGCAATTTATAGCCGAGCAAAATGCCCTTGATGTAGCGGTATGACGGAGTGCCTTTGAACGCCTCGTCATTCCGCGACAACACGGGCTCACGCTTGGAGAGAGCCGGTGCCGGGAGCGCACGCAGCCCTCTCCCCGTTATAGCGGAGCCCATCAGAAAGCAAGAGAGACACACACTCACCTGCTGCCGCGGTCGCAGTTGGTCTCGGGGCCAAGCCGAGGCACTGCCGGAGTCCTGCCGTAAATAGCGCTAGTGGCGCGCTACGGCTGGTCAGTTGACCATTGACTCAACCATTGTAGGGGACTTGGGGAGTTTTGCCTGGTGTATTGTGTCCGGGCGTATGTATGTTACCTGTTGTCCACCATCTGTGGGGATGGATGTGGTTTGGGTGAACCACAATTCTTAAAATGCTAGGCTAGGCTAAAAACCCCTGCCAATTAGGAGTTGGTTTGCCCGGGGGAGGGGCTTTGGGGTTATATAAGAAGAGCCCAGGGCATTAGGGGGGTTCGAACCGTGATGCTACCTGTGGTCCTAGCTCGTCACAAGGATCCAACACATGTAAATACAGTGTTTTTTTGTTTGTGCCGGTATGTGTATTTTGTGGCCAATTTTTGTCTTCCACTGGGTGTTTGGGTTTTGGGGTTTTGTTTTTTTCGTAAATAAATATCACCGCACCAAAGTTCGCCGGCTGAGCCATCATTTTTCAACGCACGGAAAACAAACCCGTGACATTTGGTGTCAGAAGTAGGATGGCCAGTCAACGGGGATGCACCCATCTCACCGGAAGACTGCAACTGCAGCTGCAACTGCCTGCAGCACCTATACCAGCACCATCGAGGGCCACATCACCATCAGAGGGGTCGCTGCGGAGCCTGAGGATGAACCTGCCTACTCCAGCTCCTCGGATGCACCGCGGATCACCCTCTGAGGCACCAAGGAGTAGGGTCAGCAGCGGAGCAGAACCTCCTAGGCCCTCTGGGGACCCCAAGATTCCCCAGTATCTGGCAGGAGAGGACCTGGAAAATTACCTGCTCTGCTTCGAGCGGCTAGCCAGAACGTGGGGTTGGCCAGAGAGTGAGTGGGCGTGTCGCCTGGTGCCACTACTCCCGGGGAAGACACTAGAGGCGTACACCGCGATGGACGAGGAGAGGGCCCACTCTTACCCGGACTTGAAGGCAGCACTCCTGGTCAAGTTTGACGTCTCACCGGAGACGTATCGCCTGCAGTTCAGGGCCATGGCAGTTCCACCCGAGGAGAACCCAACAGAGACCTACCACTACTTAAAGGGTTTCTACCGACGATGGATATGTCCGGAGCAGCACACCAAGGAGCAGATCGGAGAGCAGATCATCTTGGAGCAGCTGCTCCGGGTGTTCCCTGCAGACATTCGCACCTGGGTGAAGGAGCATGAGCCGACGGAGGGGCTAGCTGCAGCCAAGCTAGCGCTGCAGTACCTCAACGCACGGAGGGGAGGCCCAGTACCCTACCAAGGGGGTCCTGGTTGGCAGCCTTCTTCCCAGCCCAGGGCAGCGGTCAGGGCCAACATATCACCGCCTGGAGAAACCCGCCCTTCACACCGTCAGCAAAGTCCCGGTAGGGAGCTAATTTGTTTTTACTGCCAGCAGGCAGGGCACAAAGCTTCTCTATGCCCCATCAGAAAGGCTAGCGGTGTATGTTACACTCCCCGGGCTGAGGATGTAAGGGAGGTGGGGAGGCGGAAGTATTTTAAAGACATTACCATTAATGGTGCCCCAGTGACTGCTCTAGTTGACTCCGGTAGCTTCCGGACGCTGGTCCGGCAAGACTTAGTGCCAACGGGCATGATGGATTACAGCAGACGGGAAGACATTGTGTGTGTGCATGGGGACAGCCATTACTACCCTACTGCAGAGCTGTCTGTGAGGGTAGGTGAGCAACCGTATGTGATGACGGTGGGGGTGGTGGAAAAGTTGCCTGTAGCTGCCATCCTGGGGTGGGACTTACCTGTGCTGCTGGAGGCAGGACCTAAAGACAGTGACTTTGGTAGGGGGTTGTCGGGGCAGGCGATAACCCGTGCCCAGGCCAGGGCGGGGGTGACCTCTGTCCCAGGGCAGGACAAGGGGCCAGATCCAGAACCCTTTTCAACCCTGGACAGCAGTTTGTTTGAGGGGGCCACAAAGTGCTTCCGAAAGTCGCGTCGCCAGCGGCGGTTTGAAAAGGGCCTGAAATCCCCGGAGCCGGACTATAAGGGGGGATGGACAAAGGACAGGTGGGAGGTGCCAGGGGACATTGGGGCCTTGCAACGGGAGGATGGGACTTTGAAGCCATTGTTTGCCAAGGTGGTTGGGGGGCTGGATATGAAAAAGGGGGATAAAGAAGGTTTTATTGTTGATTCTGATGTTCTGTATGCGGTGGCGGATGGTGTCAAGCGCCTTGTGGTGCCAGTATCATGTCGGCAGATGATAATGCACCTGGCACACACATTGCCTTGGGCGGGTCATCTTGGTCGCAACAAAACCTATCTGCGCATATCCTCCAGATTCTACTGGCCTTCCATGTATGCTGATGTCCAAATGTACTGCAAAACCTGTCCCACCTGTCAGAAAACCTGCTATGTCCGCCAGTCAGACCGGGCCTACCTTCAACCTCTGCCGGTGATCTCCATCCCATTTAGGCACGTAGCCATGGACATTGTTTGCCTGTCGGTGCGGAGCAGTGGGGGGCACCAGTACATTCTGGTGCTCTGTGATTATGCCACCCGGTTTCCAGAGGCTTTCCCCTTGCGCACTGTGACTACCCCGGCTGTACTACATTGTCTGGTCTAGCTGTTTTCCAGGGTTGGTGTGCCGGATTAAATCCTAATGGATCAGGGGACCAACTTCACCTCCAGATTCCTGCAGCTCTTCCACCGGCAGCTGGGGATTTCGGCCATCAAGACCACGCCGTATCACCCACAGACGGACGGCTTGGTCGAGCGATTCAACCAGACCTCGAAGAAGATGCTGCAGAAGATTGTGGCCCACACGGGGCAGGCCTGGGACCAGTAGCTGCCGTTCCTGCTGTTCGCCTACCGGGAGGTCCCTCAAGCGTCAACAGGGTTCTACCCGTTTGAGCTGCTGTACAGCTGGGAGGTCCAGGGGCCGTTGGATCTGCTGCTAAAGACCTGGGAGGCTCCAGCAACCGGGGCTAGTGATCGCAGTACCGGGACGAGGCTGAGGTCAACCTATGTGAGGCCCAGCAGAGCCAGAAGGCATGGTACGACCGCCAGGCCAGGCACCGAGTGTTCCAGCCCGGCCAGAAGGTACTGCTCCTCCTGCCGTCCTCCAACAGCAAGCTGCTGGCTAAGTAGCAGGGCCCGTACCCGGTCCTCCGGAAGATAGGCCCCGTGACCTATGAGGTCCACGACCCGGACAAAAAAAAGGCGAAGCAGGTATACCATGTCAATCTTTTGAAGGAGTGGAAGGAGGCTCCTGTTCAGGATCCCATGGCGTCCCTGTTGGTAGCGGAGGTGGACAGCGACGGGGAGGAGGAGCCTACCTTGGCCGACCTCAACTCGTCTGCGGGACCCGATCTCGGCCATCTCTCTACCGTCCAGTCCAGCCAGCTGAGCCAGGTGTTCCAGCGGGTCTTCAGGTTGTTCGCGGCCAACCCAGGTAAGACTAACCTGGTTGAGCACATTGTCCGCCTCAAGGACAAGGGGCCGTTTCGCCAGAGGGCTTACCGGGTGCCACAACACCTGGTGGCAAAGCTCGGGAAGGAGGTTGAAGAGATGCAGCGCCTGGGGGTGATCGAGCCATCGCAGTCCGAGTGGTGCAGCCCGGTGGTCATCGTGGTGAAGAAGGATGGCTCCCTGCGCACCTGCATCGACTTCAGGAAGCTGAACGTGATGTCGGCGTTCGATGCCTAACCGATGCCCCGGATTGACGATCTGCTGGAGAAGATTGGTCGGGCCAGGTTCATCACCACACTGGACCTCTGCTACTGGCAGGTCCCACTGGAAGCGGCCAGTTGCCCCTACACTGCATTCCAGAGACCAACCCGCCTCTTCCAGTTCACGGTGATGCCCTTCGGCCTCCATGGAGCACCTGCCACATTCCAGAGGCTGTTGGACCGGGTCCTGCAGGGGTGTGAGGACTGCAGTGCTGCCTACCTCGATGACGTGGTCATCTTCAGTGACACCTCGGAGCAGCACCTGCAGCAGTTGGAGCGAGTCCTTGGGCGGTTCCAGCAGGCGGGCCTGACACTGAATCTGGGCAAGTGTCAGTGGGAGAGGAAAAAAGGCGAAGTACCTGGGTTACCGGCTTGGACGAAGCGAGGTCCGGCCACAGGTGGACAAGGTCGAGGCCGTTCGCAGCTGCCCACGCCCTTGCACAAAGAAGGAGGTGAGGTCCTTCTTGGGCTTGGCTGGCTGGTACCAGAGGTTCGTTCTGCAGTTCGCCACCATTGCTGCCCCATTGACAGCCCTGATGGCGAAGGACCAGAGGAACCCGGTCGTGTGGAACGACGACTGTGAGGCCGCCTTTGGTACCTTCAAGGCCTGCTTATGTTCCTCTCCAGTGCTGAGGAGTCCTGACTTCAGCCGGCGGTTCTTGGTCCAGACCGATGCCTCTGCAGTGGGCCTGGGGGCTGGGGCCTGGGGGCTCAAGTACAGCACAACTGGTGCTGTACTTGAGCCATAAGCTGCTGCCCCATGAGACCAGGTACTCCACAGTGGAGAAGGAGGGCCTGGCCATCAAATGGGCCCTGGAGAGCTTGAGGTACTACCTGCTGGGGAGGGAGTTCGACCTGGAGACCGATCATCGGGCGCTGACCTGGATGAACTCCATGAAGGACCGGAACAGTCGTCTCACCCGATGGTACCTCTCTCTCCAGCCGTTCCAGTTCCTGATCCGACATCGGCTGGGCAGGAACAACGTGGTAGCCGTTTATCTCTCCAGGTTGCCGCACATCGTCAACCTCGGGGAGGAGGGGGATAATGTGACGGAGCGCCTTTGAACACCTCATCATTCCGCGACAACACGGGCTCATGCTCGGAGAGAGCCGGTGCCGGGAACGCACGCAGTGCTCTCCCCTTTCCAGCGGAGCCCATCGGAAAACAAAAGAGACACACTCACCTGCTGCCACGGTCGCAGTTGGTCTCGGGGCCCTGCCGGAGTCCTGCCGTAAATAGCGCTAGTGGTGCGCTACAGCTGGTCAGGTGACCATGGACTCAACCAATGTAGGGGACTTGGGGAGTTTTCCCGGTGTATTGTGTCCGGGCGTATGCAAACGGTGGGGAAAGTAATTGATCTGTTGTGGTTACCTGTTGTCCACCATCTGTGGGGATGGATGTGGTTTAGGTGAACCACAATCCTTAAAATGCTAGGCTAGGCTAAAAACCCTTGCCAATTAGGAGTTGGTTTGCCCGGGGGAGGGGCTTAGGGTTTATATAATAAGAGCCCAGGGCATTAGGGGGGGTTCGAACCGTGATGCTACCTGTGGTCCTAGCTCGTCACAAGGATCCAACGCATGTAAATACAGTGTTTTTTTGTTTGTGCCGTTTGTGACGTGTATTTTGTGACCAATTTTTGTCTTCCACTGGGTGTTTGGGTTTTGGGGTTTTGTTTTTCGTAAATAAATATCACCGCACCAAAGTTCACCGGCTGAGCCATAATTTTTCAACGCACGGAAAACTAACCTGTGACAAGCGGCCATTTTTGTTATTGACAACCTGTTGACAGCCAGCTGTAATTGTAAAACATCTGGCTGTTTGAGGGGACTCGTGGGATGGAATTGTGTCTGAAGTGTAATGATGAGGTTGATAGATAGATTTATTTATTTGTCATTGTATAGCAATACAACAAAATTAAAAGCAAAACCTTAAAGTGCCATCACATAAAAAGACAAATACTAGACAAATACTACACAATAACCATAACAACAACCAGTGCGGACATTACGTTCCGATGTTAGTATAAAAATATAGATAAAAATAAAGAATAGGTTCTAGCAATAATAAATAAATAAATAATATGTGTATGTAGATATGATTGTATGTTGTCAATGTCTATTTTGGTTCAGTAGTGTGATGGCTTTGGGATAAAAACTGTTTTTTTCAGGTTGGCTCACAGCTTAGGAACGCTGGCCTACGTTAATAGATAGTGAGACGATAAAGGGCCATCTAGTGGTCGATAAGAATATGGTCGGATTGGGATTACATGATGTGCCCAGGCATTCGAGGTTTGGCATGAAATTATATTTATTTATACAAGTTGTTTAATCCTATGTAGCCTTATTGGCTTGAATCTAGCCTAGAATGTTGAGCATGGCTTATCAAAATGGCGTCCATTCAGGCTCAGAACGTAGGCCTACTTCACCTCCATGACGCAATTTATCTATCATGCTCCGTTCTATAATCTTTGATTCAGATTGTCCCGAGACTATGATGCTAACTGTCCTTCACCACTGCGGTGCTGTATACTGTGTTGCAGGTACAATATTGTGCACTTTTTATGTCACTTTTCATGACATTTGTCTGTGAGCAGCATTTTTAATTGTTCAGATAAATGGCTCACATTTGTTACCACCTGGTTGTGCTCTGTGGTCTGTAGAAGCAACAGTAGTGTGGAGCTGCATCTCACAGATAGCTGTGATCCGATATATATATATATGTATATACAGTATATATATATGTGTGTGTGTGTGTGTGTGTATACACATATACGTATGTATATTAGCGCAGCCTACCAAAAGGAGCCAAACATGGCCACACATCAGAAAATGTCATGTTACAGAAAATGATCTGTGAAATGAAAACTATGAAAACTTCAAACTGCTAACTACCCAGCTGCAAACTCCTGCAGTTTTCTGTTCACAGAAAGGGGTCCAGCCTAGCTGCTTAGCTCAGGTACTCTGCACATGGAATATGCAGATTCAACCAACCTTGTTTGATGTCAGGGATCTGTACACAAGCAGTGGATACCTATATCTATATCTATATATACCTATATTTATATATACCTACACCTATATCTTTATATACCTATATATGTCAAAAGTGTTGAGGGGGTAGAGCGTTCATGTGTTTACCGTACATCTAGTTCTGGCTCAAAGGGCACACACACACACACACACACACACACACACACACACACACATGTAAACAGAACGTTGGCCCCTCAATGAAAGCTGGTTTAACGAGGTGACAGGGTGAGTCCAACCAACCAGGAAGATAAACAATGTGTCTGTTGAATTACCAAGAAGTTGGCAACAAAAGCGTGGATGCCTTCCAATGTACGGACACAAAATGAATAGTTTTGGTTATGTGTTGTGATTGAGTGTATAGCATACTTCATATGCTGTACAGACAATAATGTTTCCTATTTAACATCGATTATGGGTCCTACAGCAACCAAACAAACAAAAAGGATTCAAAGCTGCTCTGTGTTGTGGGTCCACTGCCAGGTCACTGCCTCATTGATTCATATGAGGGTCCATGAGAGGTTGTCAGCTGAGGTTTCCACCCCCACATAAAGGCTTTAGGGACAGTAGGAGCACCAGTAGCTCAAGGCTTGTCTTGTCAGAGCAAACAAAGGCCCACGCTCACAATGTATGTTAAGCAATGTTGTCCTAGTCTACCCCTTCCTTCAGAGCACCTGCTTGAAGACACAGCTGCCACATTCAAGACCCAGCAATTAAACAATTACTGAAAATGAAACTAAAGGGCTAAGGGACATTTAGCAGACACTTTTGTCCAGAGCGACTTACAATCAGTACATTTATGGGGTTTGACATGTGGACAGTAGGAGGAGGGGGATGAAGGGGATCGAACCTCCGACCCTACAGTTAGTGGACAACCCGCACTGTCCACCCGCTCTACCCACTGAGCTACTGCCTACTGCTCTGACTCATCTACACAGTCACAGGGGTTCACCTTGTAGTTGAGTTACTTTCGGGGCAGTCCCCTGTGTGAAAAAGCACACAAAGTTCCCCGTGCATAGTCAGTCACCCAACATCGAAAATCAATGAATGGGATGGAGTTTATTGAGGAGGACAATACTGTACCTCATCATGACAACATTCAACAATATTCAGAATGATGTCCACAACACAGCCAAGGAGGTGATGGTGGGGTGTGTTCACAGGTGAACTTTGATTCAGGCCACGTCACATATTGATTACAGTACAGCTATTGAGCCTTGGTGAATAATGTTATTGTGTGATGGCTTCAGAGACATAATCACTCGCTTTACAGCATGTGCTGCTGATGTCTGGGTTTCTTCCCCTTTTCTTTGTATATTAAGCAGCATGAAACTTCTTGAGTGATTCTTAACATAAACTGTGCGTGTGTGTGTGTGTGTGGGGGGGGGGGGGGGGGGGGGGGGTAAAAGAGTCATTAATTTTATTTTAATCTATTTCTATCTATTTTCTAGGTTGCTCATTCATCTCAATCAAGTAGGTCAAGGAGTGTGTGTGTGTGTGTGTGTGTGTGTGTGTGTGTGTGTGTGTGTGTGTGTGTGTGTGCGTGCGTGCGTGCGTGCGTGCGTGCGTGCGTGTGTGTGTGTGTGGCATGAGTGATATGAGATCTCAGACTGGCTTCCATCCAGACAGCTGACTTCAAAACTAATCAGCAGAAGGATTTTTCATAATTTTCTCAATATTTTCCAAACTATGCGTTATGTAATGTACAAAGGATGATGCTACAGTGAAGGTTCTCTGAGTGTGTTAACCACCTTGGAGTAAAAACAGAGTAAGATGATTCATTGTTCTCCCTCATCATTGAAATTAAACTTCATAAATCATACTTGAACCCAAAATCTGGCAACCTGGGTGACTTTAACAAGGGTGTATGTGGTCTGACTTTGCTCTGTTGAAAAAAACATATGTTTTCCTCATCTTTCCTGACATGCGTGTTGACTGCAGAGCAGTGAGCTTTGTGGAGTCACAGCTAATGCTTTATGTGGAAGTAGAGAGCTTATTGTACTGCCATTTTAACAGATGCATGTGCGAGAGAGAAAGAGAGGGGGAGAGAGGGAAAGAGAGAGAGAGAGGGGGAGAGAGAGAGAGAGAGAGAGAGAGAGAGAGAGAGAGAGAGAGGGAGGGAGGGAGAGAGGGAGAGAAAGAGAGGGGGAGAGAGAGGGGAGAGAGAGAGAGAGAGAGAGAGAGCGAGAGAGCGAGAGAGAGGGGGGGAGGGAGAGAGGGAGAGAGAGAGAGAGAGAGAGAGGGGAGGGAGAGAGGGAGAGAGAGAGAGAGAGAGAGAGAGAGAGAGAGAGAGAGGGGAGGGAGAGAGGGAGAGAGGGGGGAGAGAGAAAGAGAGAGAAGGGGGGGAGAGGGAGAGAGAAATAAAGAGAGAGAGATAGAGGTGGTGTTGTGAGTGTATCAGACAGGTGACCAGGAAGAGTGGCATGACGTTCAGTACAAAGGAACAAAACACAGGACTCTTAAAGTGATGGTTCGGAGTAAAATTCACCCTGAGGTCATTTCCACCAATAATCCAGCCAAATACCCCCTCAGATGCATTTTTAGCGATGGTCAATATTTATCAAGTTTAGGGGTATAAGCCGAATGGCTTTTTATTGGAGTGCCCGGTACTGTGTGTATATCTCGTAAATTACCCCACTAATAATGCATGGAGTATTACCCAACTTCTGTAGTAGTAAATATATGGTCTTTACTCACAAAACGAGGCATTTTAAAGTTTGTAAGTACACCAGGAGTTTATTTAAAAGAGCACTTTTCTGATAGCTTCAACTAGCTGTTGCTAAGGCTACCGCTGCGTCGACGTCTCTTCCGTCTTTCCGGATAAGTTCGTAAAAGTCCTCTTCAAAACTCACAAGTGTAATTAAAAGGTCTGTGAATTCAACACTCAATCGAAATGTATTGACAACTGGAATAATTGAATACTTGAAATTAGATGGAGTGTTGAATTCACTAACTTTTTCCTTACACTTGTGAGTTTTGAAGAGGACTTTTACGAACTTATCCGGAAAGACGGAAGAGACATCGACGCAGCGGTAGCCTTAGCAACAGCTAGTTGAAGCTATCAGAAAAGTGCTCTTTTAAATAAACTCCTGGTGTACTTACAAACTTTAAAATGCCTCGTTTTGTGAGTACAGACCATATACAGTATGTACTACTACAGAAGTTGGGTAACAATCCATGCATTATTAGTGGGGTAATTTACGAGATATACACACAATACCGGACACTCCAATAATAAGCCATCACTAAAAATGCATCTGAGGGGGTATTTGGCTGGATTATTGGTGGAAATTACCTCAGGGTGAATTTTACTCCGAACCATCACTTTAAAAGCTGGTTAGAATGGTTCGAATCAACACATCTGCTTTGTTTCCTTTAAGAAGAGGCAACACAAGCTGATCTATGATTACAGAGCAGAGAGAACACATCAGGATTGAGATCCATATATTGAGTCTATAAAACCCATGAGTCATGCAGGACTGTGGCCGGCTCTCCTGGCTGCAGTCCTTTTATTTATATATATATATGTTTGGATCAACATGTTGTTTTCCCCTCATGACCCTGTCCGGCATTTGGGCACAGTGTAGTTGATGTTGAAAAAGATCCCATTTCCCCAATCCGGCCTGTTGTACCTCTAATGATTAATCATGTTTGGATTCCTGGATGCTAGCCATGCGTATAATAAAACTATGCAACCATGATGCAATGAAAGAACATGTTTTTATCTTCATGAGTTGCTACAGAAAGGTAAGTCAAAACAATGTGGGTTCATACAGGGGTGTAACTAACCAGTGTCAGGGAGTATGCAGCAGTTCAAAATGATTTATTTTATTTATTTATTTTTAATGAATAAATAAATGTGCCGGACATCATCATGTATGGGCTTTAAATAATAAAGGTTTATTTTAAAGTATATCAGCCACTGCAGGCCTACCATAATTATAAATAATTAGATGGTACTTAAATACATATTATACATATGTATATACAAATAATAAAGTTGCCAAACGTGAACATTATCTTGATAACCAATGCAACATAATACCCTCAAAACAAACATGAACATTATCATGATAACCAATGCAACATAATGCCTTCAAAACAAACATGAACATTATCATGATAACCAATGCAACATAATGCCTTCAAAACAAACATGAACATTATCATGATAACCAATGCAACATAATGCCTTCAAAACAAACATGAACACTATCATGATCACCAATGCAACATAATGCTTTAAAAACAAACATGAACATTATCATGATAACCAATGCAACATAATGCAGAAATTATATAGAAACGCACAGCATCTACATATAGAAAATACTCATCTTTTTTTTTAACCATCACTTTGGCGCTCCCCTGGTGCGGTGTGACGTATAGCAGATACCCACTTTACATGGAATCACTCATCTCATGTCTTTATATGGTCCAAGTTCCTCAAAAGATAACCACTCAGCACACAGTTAACCAACACATCCAACCCAGAGATAACCAGTCAACACACAGTTAACCAACACATCCAACCCAGAGATAACCAGTCAACACACAGTTAACCAACACATCCAACCCAGAGATAACCAGTCAACACACAGTTAACCAACACATCCAACCCAGAGATAACCAGTCAACATACAGTTAACCAACACATCCAACCCAGAGATAACCAGTCAACACACAGTTAACCAACACATCCAACCCAGAGATAACCAGTCAACACACAGTTAACCAACACATCCAACCCAGAGATAACCAGTCAACACACAGTTAACCAACACATCCAACCCAGAGATAACCAGTCAACACACAGTTAACCAACACATCCAACCCAGAGATAATCAATCAGCACACAGTGAAACAACACATCCAACCCAGAGATAACCAATCAACAGTTATATTGTGTATATTGTGTCAGCCATCCAGCTTCAAACAATTCCCTTTGGATTTAGATTTTTTACTCAGTGAAATGACACATGAAAGACACAATGTGCTCATCATCATGATGGCATGTCAACGTAGTGAAGATGACAATGTTGGTTGGTTGTTCTCTAAACTACCACAGCAAGGGTTTCTTCTTCTGCAGCAGGAAGGCTCATTCTCACCACGTCTTACTGAGCAGAGAACATCTGTCCATCATTTTTGGGTCCTCCTTTCTGACCCTTGACACGGCAAATAATCACCTCTTTTTTTCACCAACATAAATTATTTGCAGTCTGCCTCAGTTTTCCTCTCGAAACAAAAAGGACCAATGGGTGTTTCGTCATATGTGCAGATTCAGTTGGACCTTGGTCCAAGTTTGTAGTTTTGCATATTTAAAGGGGAACTTCACTCATTTGCATTAAGCTTTGCAGCGTTAGAAACCTAGCCATATTTTTGAATGGTCGTGCATTATTCCCTCATTTTCCCCTGAGACAGGAGAAATCTGTATTTACCTTTCACACTTCCTTCATACAATGATGCAAAATATTTTTTGCGTAATTGTAAGGAGGAAGTGTAAAAGATGGTGGCTCTAGTGAAACTACAAGCACTCTAGTTCCTCATTTTCAAACCCGCCTATAGGGGGTGGGACCTACTGCGCTACAGGCCTATTACAGATCAGTACCAGTGGGAGGGACAGGTTGGGGACCAACATCCACCAAGATCCACCATTCAAGATTCAAAGCATTTATTGTCATCACATTCAAGACATGACCAGATTGTAGTAGCTGCCACAGTTTTAGTGCATTTAATCTATTTTAAAACTAAACAATAAAAGGAGAAAAGGAGAAGAGAAAAGAGGCCATAAAAAAGCGATATGGCCCACACATACTTAAAAACAATGCAGACTCACATTCTGAATAACGGTAGCACAAATGAGGGTGCGAGAATAAATATAAAGAAACAAAGCAACCTGTTGATAAATATAAAAAGTGACACAGTGTGTACTATTTTGAGGGTGAGGTAGGAAGGTGAGGTGCTGAGTTCAGTAACCTCGTGGCCCAGGGATAGAAGCTATTCTTCAGTCTGTTTGTTCTGGATCTGAGGGACCTGAGTCTCTGCCCTGATGACAACAGATTGAACAGATGATGTCCGGGGTGTGAGGGGTCCTTTATTATTTTAATGGCTCTGCTGATGCCGCGGGAGCTGGTAATGTTCTCCAGGGTGGGAAGAGGACAGCCGGTGATCTTTTCTGCTGACCTGGTGACCCTCTGCAACGCTTTCCTGTCTGCAGCAGAGCAGGCAGTGAACCAGACGGTCGTGCAGTACAGCAGCACCGGCTCCATGGTGGCCCGGTAGAAGGACACCTGCAGTTTCTCCTCTAGCTGGTTCCTCCGCAGCGCCCGGAGGAAGTGGAGTCTCTGCTGGGCCTTCTTGATGGCAGCCGTCGTATTGACCGACCAGGTCAGGTCCTCGGTGATGTGGGTCCCCAGGAATTTGAAGGAGGCCACTTTCTCCACGCCTACTCCGTTTATCAGCAGCGGTGCGTGGTCTCCTCTCTGCCTCCTGAAGTCAATGACCAGCTCTTTGGTCTTGTCGGTGTTCAGCATCAGGTTGTTCCTGTCGCACCACTCTGCCAGCTCCTGTACTTCCTCTCTGTAGGCTGTTTCATCGCCCCCCATGATCAGGCCCACCAGCGTGGTGTCTTCGGCGAACTTGATGATGGTTGAAGGGGTTGCGTGAGCAGTTTGGAGACTATTTTGGAGAGGAGACCTCGGCAAATCAGTGGGTGAGAAATCTGTTCTCATTCCCAGTGACACCCTGTAATGGTCTGACCCTGCAAGAGGAGGAGGCCCTTGTCGAGCTGAACTCTAATATGGATTTGAAACAAAAGATGAGTGAAGTGTCACTTGCGCATTTCTGGCTGTCTGTGGAGACGGATTTACCCCACCTCACCAAAAAGGCTGTAAAAGTGTTCATCCCCTTCACCTCCACTTACCTATGTTAGTGTGGATTTTCCGCACTGACCATGATTAAAAGTAAGTACTGGTCACGGCTGCGGGTAAAGGATTATCTGCGTTTATTCCTCTCTACAGCGCACCCCGCATCAACCGCCTGTGCATGGTTGTATGTTTAAGAACATACAAACATGTTTAAGAAAATAAAGATGTGTGTGTGACATTTATTGTTGAAACCTTTTTTAAGCCTGCATGGAACATACAAAGCAACATCGATAACAGTAATAAAAGTAATAGTAATGGGGGGGGGGGGGGGGTTCGACTGAAACCTCCAGACGGCCAGTAGAGGGCGCTCAGGAGGAACTATCAGTGTCATTGTATCAGATTCATTTGTTGATATATTTCAAATTCACGTTCTTGTAGTCCTTAGTAGTGTTGCTCAAAGTGTATATATTGGAGAGTTATTGGACGTGGAGCTACTAAACTGCTGTTGCCTTAGATAAAAGGGTAAAGGGGGTATTTAGCAGACACTTTTGTCCAAAGCGACTTACAATCAGTACCTTTGTGGGGTTCGACGACCCGCCCTGTCAACCCGCTCTGTGCTACTGCCGCCCTTAGATGAAAATAGATAGCAGAATAGTGGTCACTCACACCTACATAATTTTTGTAATTATAAAGTATTATAACTATAAATTGCATTATACGTTAGTTGCAAATCAGTGCAAAAGCAGTGGGCGCGAGCTGCGAAGCTTAGCTTGCCGGTGCATTGTTGTCTGCAATCCACAAGCCCTGAAAAGTCATTGTCTGCCTTTTCTCGACCAAGAAGGCACCAAATTAAAAATGTATGCTACTATTCGACTACATATATGACCCACTTTCAATACAGATGCATGTTTCCACTGGTGAAATGTCCCTTTAATAATGTAAAAACTACAAATATTCTAGGAGACTGAAAGTACGCAATAAAAAATAAAAATCTCTCAGGGAGGTTGGCTAACGACGGCAGTAGAGTAGAGAGATACTAACAATAAACAACTCGCCACCGGTGTGTGTGTGTGTGTGTGTGTGTGTGTGTGTGTGTGTGTGTGTGTGTGTGTGTGTGTGTGTGTGTGTGGTCAGGATGATAGGAGTGGGCGGTGCCCGCCAGCCGCGAGCCTTCAGCACAAAGTCACCGCAAGCCGCTGGAGCATCGTGAGCGCGCGCGAGCCCGTTGAGTTCCCGGTCCGTCACGCGCCTCTCGGCCGCCGCGGGCAGCTCAGGTGCGTGTGGATAATCTGACGATGGGGCGAACATAATGTGGACGTGTCTCGCGCGAGGATCCTGGCGTCACCGCGACTTGGAGATATTGAAGCTGCATAGTAGCGAGGGAACTTCAATAAAACAATCAAGTCCATCGCTGGTTCAGTCGGTCAGACACTCCCAGATATTTGTGTGTTTGAACACACCCCTATTCGGATTAGCTGTTTGTTAGATCAGTAAAAGTTCCGGCATCTGGCTCTAAGTATTCCTTTAATTCGCCGTGTAACTCCCCCCCCCCCCCCCCCCCCCCCCTCCGCGCCAATGCTGGACTGGCTGCTGGCCGTTGGCTGTGTGGTCCTGGTGGTCCTGGTGGTCCCGGTGGTCTGGGTTTGGCCCCGCTCCAAACATCTCGGGTCCAGAAAGAAGCCATCAGACTCGCTCCTCATGGGACTCCCCGCGGGGAACCCGATGCCCACAGCAGGCGGAGAGATGCCGGCCGGTGACCGCGGGCACGAGAAGAACGCGTCCACGGCGGCGCTCATATGCAAGCCCTCGGCGCTGGCCAACTACCTCCTCAAACACTGCCGGACGTTCAGCAGCTACTCCCCGTGCGTCGGGTGGTGGTCGTGGCGAGCGAGCGCCGTCCTCCAGAGCGTGTACGACACGTGCTGGCCCTACTACAGCCCCGTCCACTTCGTGCGCGACCACCTGCAACTCGGCGACGAAGGTATTATTTCGCTGGACTGGGCGCTGGCGCTCTGCGGGACGTCGTCCCTGAAGCGGAGAAGGACGTCGAGTTCCTCGACCAGCCCCGTGCTGCTCATAGTCCCCAACTCCTTTGGGAAGATGACAAGAAACGTGCTGAAGGTATTGTGACTCGTTCTCCAGGTGGTCTTCGACCCACGTAGGCCTCTCGACGCGTGTTAGGCTATAGGACTAGTAAAAAGAAAGTGCATTTGAGAACATGGTTCCGAGAGAAAAGGGCTTAGGGTTAGGTTAAGTTCAGTGCATTGCTTTCTGTTTACAAAACAGACAGTTGTGGGGACAAAACAGATGGATCTGCAGGACAGGACTACATTTCTGACACACTGAGTCTGACAAGAATCACTAGTGATTGAATATTCTTTATGGATGCCTGAAGCTGTATAATACTTTCAAGCAGTTAAACTAAACTTTTCATAAAAGAACACATATGCCGGTGTAAATAAACAGTCCACCAAGTATTTGGACAAAAGCCATGACTTCAGTCCAAAAAGAGGCAGTGGAAACGAGAGTTCCCCACTGAGAGGCAAAAAGAAATGCAGCAATCTTAACCTCTATGTATTCAACCTGATCTTTGACCCCTAGGCATACATGTTTACACACTAGTGATGATAGACTCACTGCACATTCATGGTCAGCATCTAGGCATCGACATCACAATGCTGAGGACACCCTGGATACAATTATAGTCCTACAGCCTTTTCAAAACTAAGAAAGGCATTGGTATCTGGCTTTTGTTGAATGAGAGAGAGAGGGAGCGAGACAGAGAGCGAAAGAGAGCCAAAGCCAACAATGTCTGGATGAATGCTATGGGTATGGATTTGTTCTCAATATATAGTTATCATATATATATATATAGTCATCATTATTATTATACATGTATATAGGTATCTGTAATGATGCTGTCTATAATGAGCTGTGGGTGCTTCAAAGACACCCAGCTGAGGTATGCTTCATCAACACTGCTGATACTAAACACAGCGCGGCTTTGTGTGTGTGTGTGTGTGTGTCCCAGTGTGTGTGTGTGTCCCAGTGTGTGTGTGTGTGTGTGTGTCCCAGTGTGTGTGTGCATGTGTGTGTGTGTGTGTGTGCGTGTGTGTCCCAGTGTGTGTGCGTGTGTGTCCCTGTGTGTGTGTGTGTCCCAGTGTGTGTGTGTGTATGTGTGTGTGTGTGTGTGTGTGTGTGCCAGTGGCAGCGACAGCTCTGTCATGTTAGAAAGACAAATGGATTGTGCTGATAATCTTCAAACTTCATTATTATCTTGAGATAATAATCAGTATATGAGAATTTTCCCTCTTCTTCAAAATAACCCAAATGTCTTGTGTGTCTAAATGTATGACTGAACCACATGGTTGTTGAGTAATCTCTAGTTGTACATCTGTTCTGATTGGGCCCCTTGGCCTTCCCACGGTGAATCAATCCGCTACCTACTGAATTATTGTTATTTGACATTTATGTGGGATCTTGTACACACATATTTCTTATTGATTCTAAAGTTAGTCACTGGAGAGATTGGAGCCTCCACATACCTTGTGTCTAAAAGGGTATCTGTGTCATGTCATGTGGACTCGTGTATTTGTTTAAAAGTGCAACATAATGTTTCTAAACTCTGGGTCTCAATGTTGATGTGGTTATTATCAATGATGAACACAGACATGTTGCTGTGTGTGTCACCCTGTTCATGGAATCTCTCATTCACTTGACAGTTTCTCAGCCTTGGCAGAAAGCAGTTTGCTGCTCTCTCTCTCTCTTTTTCCCAGGCAGAGTTTTGTTATTTCTTAGACATGCAGAGTTTAAATATAACATTAAAGTGAAAATGTTGTTACTTGAGCTGTCTTTGTCAAATAGTAGTTTGGATTTGTTTTTTGTCATCAAAATAGTAACATTTCAGACGATTTGCATTGCATTTTCTTAAGTAGATGTTTTCACAGCAACAATAGTACAGGCATTCGTCGAAAAAATCGCTCACAAGGTGATACAAGCATGAAACTTGGCACAAGTGTTCATTAGGACCTGCTTATCCATTTCAGGGGTGGAGCCACTCAAAATTTGATTTTGCATAGCAACGGTTGCTAGGCAAAGCATTTTACTTAGCACCCAGCATCAATAATACAGTTTCGGAGCAATTTTATGATATTATGTATTTATATTTTTACTTTCTTTCTCAAAATCATTGTAATAATGTGTCAGAATGTTTTATGTTAGCAATATGTACAGCAATAACCCCTTTAATCTCATTCTAGCCACCGAAACATCACAATTACATGAAAATTTAAATTGTTGTCTTACTTCTTTTTGAAGACGAAATGTCTCATGTTAAGTAAATCATGGATTTACAAATGTCAGTACATGTCAGGCCTCTCTTTCACTTTTTGCATTTAACACTCATTCATATCTATTAAGTTGAACCACTCAAATCAAATGCAATGGAAACATTTATACAATAAACTTTATTGCTACTCTTTCCAAAGGCAACCGCCCAACAACATACAACATATAAGAAATGAAATGAACTTTAAAATTCCCAACACATTTCAGCTAACTACTAAGGTCAATGCAATTGAACTCTTTAACCCCTAAAATGTTTAAAATTTCACTGCCAAAGGCTTAGGTATTGTCACAGTCAGCATTGCATGTACAGTAGGCAGTGCATTTTAGATGTGCACGAACACATTTGCAGTCTCCACATCTGCTCCGACAAGAACACTTGAGCAGCTCTGGGCAAGATGCACTAGCTTCAGGCAAGCTTGACCAAAGAGGCTTCCACTGTACTGAGCCAACCCATCCCCACTCAGCCGGAGAGGGCAACTGACGATATGGCACTGTGGTGCATCCCCAGTAATGCCCGCCTTGCAATACTGCTCTCTTGATATGTTGCTGCAGGGCAGCCTTGGTTGGAGGAAGACCTGACATCTGTCGCCCTTTGTGAATGAACAAATTCTTTCTGACCTCATTGATAGAAGAGCATGTTGCTGTCCTGTCATAAAGGTGGATGGTGAAGTACTCCAGAGAAGCTTCCGTCCCTTCAGCTATTTCCTCTGGGGCATTACGGAGCTCAAAGGACTTTCCACGCTGTCTTCTTCCCAACTTAGACAAAATGGGACACAGTATCACAACCCGGGTAAGCATGAAACATAGGAAGTGCCAAGGATCTCTGTGGGCCAAGTGAAGCACATATCTGGTGAGCTGGAATGTGCCTGAAGCCTTTCCCACAACCAAACGCAATCCAGAGTTCAATCTGATCTGTCTGAGCCAGCTGCTGCACAACTGCCACTGCCAATACCACCATATCAGTATCTACAGTTCGAACAAGGATCTTGTGGAAGCCCTGCATAACAGCATCACCCACATGTACCATTATCCTGGAATCTGCTTCCTCGTGGTTGCAGGGAGCGATGTGGCTTGTATCTCGTGGAGGTGAACATAATACATTAGCACCATCAGTAACTATGAGAGGCTTGTCTGCTGATGTCTTCTCCATCAGTTCATCATTCAGAAATTTGAAGTCAGTCTTGTTGCTGCTTAAGCGAAGGAACTGATGCCAGTTTTTGGGTGTGGGGGTAGACACTCCAACTCGTCTCCTTTGGATAGGGCCACTGGCACGCTGTTCTCTTGTCTGTGCCTTTAGACTGTTATCAAAGTACTGATCCCAGACGACATCCACTCTCTGAGCCTGACTTTGGGCTTTGTGTATGTATGGAAGAAAAATCTTTGCAGCGTAGTCTCCAAATGTCTTACAGCCTTCAGGTCTCAGAAAGTTAGCAAGCACTGCACCATCCATAATTTGCACTTCAGTCAAACATTTGTCACATCATTTGGTGATTCCAATTTCTGTTCAAGACAGGCCATTAGGTCAGACTTCTTCCCCTGTCGTAACTGCCCATAGGTAGAGAGAGATGGTGGAAAGGGGTGATTTTCATGCCTGAAAAAATTGTTTAAGTCACCATCTCTTGTTTGGCACGCAACATACAGGCGTGCGAATAGTGACGATTCATTTTTGAGGAGATTCACCTTATCTCCCGATTTCTTTGATCTTTGTGCTTGAACATTGAAGAGCAGCACCTTGTTTCTGGTAATTGTTGCTGTAATTGGCTTAATATTTGTTCTAATCCTTTCCTCAACAAACGTTGCATACTACCCTTTGATATTATAGTGGTTAGACATTCAATTGACTGCTTGTCCATGATGTCTTTTGAATGCAGTCTTAAAAGGTTCTGGTTTTCCTCCTCAAATGGGCTCCCCATTTCCTCCATAACATTGACTACTGCGTTGACCTGTCTTGCAAATAACATCTGGGCTGATTTGGTTTGCTCATGGTGGCTTATTTGACCAGGACATCTCAGGCCCAGCACCAGCTACTACCTGGCCCAGCAACCAGCTACCACCTGGCCCAGCAACCAGCTACCACCTCAGCATCCCCATCACCACCTACTGCCCTTATCGACTGTCTGCAAACCATCACAAACTGGCTGTCAAACAATAAGTTAAAACTCAATGGCAACAAAAGTGAAATTCTCCTCATCGGATCCAAATCATCGCTCTCCAAATCTCACCCCCTCAGTATCCTCATCGACGGCTGTTTGGTCCCCACTTAAAAAACAGTTAAAAGTATTGGTGTTACTTTGGACAGTACCCTCTCATTCACATCTCACATCAATAATATCTCACGTACAGCCTTTTTCCACCTCCGCAATATCTCCAGACTCCGCCCCTCCCTCACCCAGCACTCCACCGAAATCCTCATAAATGCCTTGGTCACCTTCCGCTTGGACTACTGCAACTCCCTCCTCACTGGTCTACCTCAGAAACTCATCCACCGTCTACAAACCATCCAGAACACTGCCGCCAGAATAATCACCCGTACCAAGTCCTCGGATCATATTACACCTGTCCTCAAGCAACTCCACTGGTTCCCTGTCCATCAACGTATACACTACAAGCTACTTTTGCTAACATTCAAAGCTCTCCATAACCAGGCACCCCCATATCTCTCTAACATGCTTCACCCTTACATCCCACCCCGTTCACTCCGTTCCTCATCTACCGCCCTGCTTTCCACCCCCTCCTTTTCACTTACCTCACTTGGCGCTCGGGCTTTTGGCTGTTCTGCACCTAGACTCTGGAACTCACTCCCACTACACATACGCACTCTGGACTCCATCGACACCTTCAAATCCCACCTCAAAACACACCTTTTTAAGTTAGCCTACTCCCTATAACACTCTGTTCCCCCAACCGTTTTGATCTATTTTCTAGCCACACTGTATTTTCTTGTATGTGTTTATGTTATGTGCTATTGTATTTCATATTTGTTTTGTTTCTTACATGTAAGGTGACCTTGGGTTTGAGAAAGGCGCCAACAAGGGAATATGCATGGAAGATAAAATATAAGAAGGACATTGTTGTTTTCCCACCATGGTTGCTTCAAATTCAAAAATGACTCTGACAAGTTCTGGTCCTGCCACTGCCCATCTCAAGAGGGAGTTTGCGTCCTGGGTAGGTCCAATGATCCCCCCTTCAGTCTTCATTACTCCATTGTTCTGTTCATGGCTGTGATCAACAGCTATAAGAGAGAATTTTCTCTGGGATTTGGACACAACAAACTTCCCTTTCTGAAATTCCTGGGCAACATCTGGATGAGTTTGAGTAAGGCTACTGATGTCTCGCACATGTACAGACATCCAGCGAGCGTAGTGTATGTGATTCAGACTGAAGAACCAAGGTGTCAACTTTGTCAGTGTATCTATGTACAAATCAAAGTCACCTGTACGCAATGTGAACAAGAGCAATTCTAGTTCAAGATTTGTACACCAGTACATGAACTGCGGACTTTCAGCTTTTCTGTGTTCAATCCAGGTGCTGAAACTTTGTGCTGAGTCAGAGTTGTTTGCAACATATGCATCAAAAGCCTTTTTGAGCAGGATATGCAATGCACAAGCAGTTATATGATGTGCATGCCGAGTTCGAGTTACATGTGAGGCCTTTATGAAGGATTCCGCAATGCCTGGTGTGGCAACTTCTGCTTCCTGGAGAACCTCCACCCAACCACTGCCCTCCAACCAATGGCCCAAAACTTTGTAACCTGTCATTTCTGTATGGAGGCCTCCCATCAAAATGACAAACTTGTCCTCACCATACAGTGAGGGCATCGACCACTGCAGTTTTTTCAGTTTAGCATACAAAGGTTGATCTACACTAATCACTGGAGTCTGACCAGGATTAACATGCCACACAGCTGACTTTATTACTTCCAGGCAATGCCGAAGCATGGATGGTGAACTGGCTTCCTCTGCAAAAAGAGGCAACATGGCATTGATAGAGGGTAGAATGTCTGGAGCTGGTACTGTGCTGGCATGGTATGCTGCCCAAGTAAGAGAGGACTCTGCAGATATGTTGTCATCTGCGTAGTGCTTCTCAACATGACTCAGCCAGTCATATTCTTTTTCCATTTCTTTTGTCAATGTGTTATCAGATGAAGTCAAGTCACCAGCAATGGGTGGAACAAAGACATCACTGGTTGGTAGACGTGTAGGCTTTATTTCAGTGTAAAGGATGGGTAACTCTTTCATCTTTCTCACCCCCTTCATTTCAGCTAGTGACGTAGAGAAATCTCTGTCATTGTCCTCAATATCATGTGGAGTAAGATTCTGGAATGAAGAAGAGAAGAATTCAAACTGATGAGGATTAACACCCCGACAAACACCCCGTCACCATAGACGGCAGACCCATCAAAGAAGTTGACTCCTTCACTTACCTTGGCAGTATTATCGATAAACAGGGTGGCACAGACAGCGATGTCACTGCCAGGGTAGGCAAAGCTAGAGCAGCCTTCATTATCCTGAAGAACATCTGGGCCTCAAGGGAAATATCTACACCAACGAAGGTGCGCATCTTCAACTCCAACGTCAAAAGTGTCCTGCTCTATGGATCAGAGACGTGGAGAATGACAAAAAAGACGACGCAGAAGATACAGACATTCATTAACAGCTGTCTGAGGCGCATATACAAAATAAGGTGGCCGGACAAGATCAGCAACAAGGAGCTGTGGCAAAGAGGGAACCAGGAACCGGTAGAGAGCCAGATCCGGAGAAGGAAGTGGGGATGGATTGGCCACACCCTGCGCAAACCAGCAGCTACCGCCACACGCCAGGCCCTGACTTGGAACCCCCAGGGGAAGCGGAAGAGAGGAAGGCCCAAAAACAGCTGGAGGCGGGAAACAGAAGCAGAGCTGAAAAGACAGGGTACCAGCTGGGGAGAGGCGGAGAAAGCAGCCCAAAGCCGTGCTGGATGGAGTCGTCGATGGCCTATGCTCCATGGGGAGTCATGGGCATGAATGAATGAAGATTCTGGAATAAGGACAAGCTGGTGCCATGGAATGAACTGGTGGATGTTGCAGAGCTTGGGTTGTGATCAATGTTGTCTGCAGCACTTGTGATGAAGTGACCCTTGTGAAGGTGGGGAGGACAGACTGTGCCAATCTGGTGGTAATAATCACAGACATTATTGCCCAGTGATGTGACCAACTCCATTGTGCGGTTGTACCTAGAGCAAAAAGACTATCAATTATCTGTCTTTCTCTGGTTAATGCATGGGCCTTAAGACCTATATACACTGGTAGGGGTGTTTCACGATCCTTGTTGTGATACATTTGTGGAGTTTTCCCACAGTCCCTACGTCTCTTAATGCAGTTGTAAACCAAAAGCTGAGCAATGGAGAGTACAGGTTGACTGACATTTGTATTGTGTGTTTGATCTGTAATGTTTGACCCATTGATTAGCATGTTGACCAGTGATAAAAGTGACCGTGGGACAGATTCCACTTGACTGTTATGGTCAAATTTTCCTGAGAATGTTGTTTTATGAGTAAAGATATCCTGTCTGATCATTTCAGCAAGTTTGATCATCATGACACTCTGTTCATCTCGGTCAGTTTGGTATCCTTCTCGAAGAACCGATCCAACATCATCCTCATAGGCCATGAACACATCCCGTCCTTCTTTGTAAGCCTTCATGTGTGGGAGATGTATAAGGATTCTTTCTTTCAGATGCTTGCTGTTTATTCGAACAGCAACCTCCACACCAAATTGACCTAATCTGTTGTATAGTTTTGTCAGGTCTGCTAGCCTAAACACTTTAACATCCTCATCTTGCGTTTTCTCTTCGATGTAAGAAATTAGCTCTGCCAGGGCAATTCCTTTGCATGCTTCTTCATTTGATGTAGCTTGGTCCTGTGTTCGACTTTTCCACGTGTTCGATTGTATAGGCTTGTGAGACATCTTGGGTGATATTTTGCCTCCTGTGCAATAAGGTCCCCTGAACTCAATTTTGCCAGAAGATCTTGATCTTGCAGATCATGTGCACATTTCCTTACTCGGTAGTCTGAAATGTGCAGACTTCACGAAGGTTCTCTTTTCTTTCAGTTTTGGAACAAATGAAGCATTGGGCACTATTGCTATCAACTGGTTCACCCGTGTCTCCATCACCAGTACTGCTATGTGTAAAAATCTGCTTTGAATGAGTCCCATCCTCTTCAGACTTGTGCTTTCGAATTGCTCGTTCCAGTTTACTTCGTCCAAATTTCAGATAACAGGATTTATGCCACTTCGCATTCTGTTCTTTAAAAGTTGACTGGATACCATTTCCATTATCAAGCCGTACCAGATTTATTTTGACTGGCATAGAGTCAAGCTCACTAAAATGAATGATGTTATCTGCTACAGTTTCAAAGCCTTTATCAGTTGGCGATATCAGTCGTTCTTTGCTGTCCAACTGACATAGCACACACTTATTCCAATCAGTTGCTTGAGATGAAGCATTTTCCATTTCTGAGAATATTCAAATCATAATATGTCACTATGACTACATCTGCTTCACCACCAGTTAGTAAATCCAGTGTACATTACCTCACCTGAAAACATATGAAACATAATTTAGTGACATAATGTTTTAAAGTCAAAGAACTATTATATTTGAGCTCAAGCTTATCATATTACAGTTCCTTTACCCGACAGATGGAAATCAATGCCCGCAGTATGCACAACAGATATTTGAAATAAGCCCTCTATGTAGCATTCATGTGTGGCTTTGTCTTCCTGAAATGTCACTACAGTTTTTCCTCAGAATGGCCAGGAGGCAGTCCTAGGCACAGAAACAAAAATGTAAGGCAGGCACATAGACATAGACAGAGATATAGATCTACTAGCATTCGTTAGCCATTTATTTAGCCTACTTCACAATAGACATGACGTGATTACTTTAAATTGTATTTTTCATATAATTGCAATGATTTCAGTGGCTAGAATGACACCAAACAGGTAGTTCTCACACATATTACTAGTATATTACCTTTTGAATCATCACTACATTGAATTTAGGACAAGGAGTCAAGCTACAGACATCATAATACCGCACAAATACATAAAAACAGTGTCGTTGATGCTGGTTGCTAAGGACAATCTTTTGCCTAGCCCCACCCCTGAAATTGTTATATAGGTTCTTCTGAACATCTGTGAAAAATGTCATGCTTGTATCACCTTGTGAGCGATTCTTCCATTATTTGACACCCATTGCCTGTACTACAAGTCAAGTAGTCAAGTCAAGTAAACTTGTCAGTTTTCATGAATGTACAGGACATACACAAAAACTGAAAAGCATCAGTAGACATTGTAAAAATGCTGACTACATACAACATGCTACCTATGTATTAAAGCTAGGGTAGGTCATGAGGAGATAGAAGCAAGAGTAAGCTAGATGATGATGGTACCCAACTGAGGAAAATCAGGCCCTCCCTTCAGGCTCCCCTCTAATGACCCTCCAAAACAAGCCTCTAGCCTGCTAGTTTTTAACATTCAAACTTTCCACAAGGGTTGGTAAAAGCGCTATGGAGCAGGGTTAGCCCTAACCCTAACCCTTTCTCTTATGGTGCAATAGTAAGGATCAGGAAACCATCGCAATACGAATGGAATCACCCCTCCCTGCCACCAGATCACGTCGAGCCATCTACGGACGCATAGCGTGGAAAGTCCGATCATTTAGCAATCGGTCTGCCTCGCCTTGCGGGAGACTTGGGTCAATAAGTCCACGGCAGGAGTGCGTGCATGTAGCCGGCTAGGTAGACAGACAGATGTTTACCGGAGATAAGCCATCCAACCATTTCCTCCTGACTGAACAAAATGAACAAGGTTTTTACAGTCCTGTGCAACCCTAACCCACGTAATTATCACCAATAACCCAGAACCACCAATACTAATTTCTCTCATTCTTATTTTCTCATCCAAAGCTTCACTTTAGTTCTCCTCAGTAGAATGAGGAGATCACGACACAATGTGACACAATGCTACGGGTCTCCCCCCCCCTAACCCACATAGACATCTCGCCCTAACCCTAACCCACATAAACATCTAACCCTAACCCACATAGACATCTCGCCCTAACCCTAACCCACATAAACATCTCGCCCTAACCCTAACACACATAAACATCTAACCCTAACACACATAAACATCTCACCCTAGCCCTAACCCACATAAACATCTAGCCCAAACCCACATAAACATCTAGCCCTAACCCACATAAACATCTCGCCCTAGCCCTAACCCACATAAACATCTAACCCTGACACACATAAACATCTCGCCCTAGCCCTAACCCACATAAACATCTCGCCCTAACACACATAAACATCTAACCCTAACACACATAAACATCTAGCCCTAACCCTAACTCACATAAACATCTAACCCTAACCCTAACTCACATAAACATCTAACCCTAACACACATAAACATCTCGCCTTAGCCCTAACCCACATAAACATCTAGCCCTAACCCACATAAACATCTAGCCCTAGCCCTAACCCACATAAACATCTAGCCCTAACCCACATAAACATCTAGCCATAATCCACATGAACATCTAACCCTAACACACATAAAAATCTAACCATAACACCCATAAACATCTAGCCCTAACACACATAAACATCTAGCCCTAACACACATAAACATCTAACCCTAACACACATAAACATCTAACCCTAAAACACATAAACATCTAGCCCTAATTACATAAACATCTAGCCCAAACCCACATAAACATCGAGCCTTAACCCACATAAACATCTAACCCTAACACACATAAACATCTAACCCTAACTACATAAACATCTAACCTTAACCCACATAAACATCTAACCCTAACCCACATAAACATCTAACCCTAACCCACATAAACATCTAACCCTAACACACATAAACATCTAACCCTAACTACGTAAACATCTAGCCCTAACACACATAAACATCTAACCCTAACACACATAAACATCTAACCCTAAAACACATAAACATCTAGCCCTAATTACATAAACATCTAGCCCAAACCCACATAAACATCGAGCCTTAACCCACATAAACATCTAACCCTAACACACATAAACATCTAACCCTAACTACATAAACATCTAACCTTAACCCACATAAACATCTAACCCTAACCCACATAAACATCTAACCCTAACCCACATAAACATCTAACCCTAACACACATAAACATCTAACCCTAACTACGTAAACATCTAGCCCTAACCCACATAAACATCTAACCCTAACTACATAAACATCTAGCCCTAACACACATAAACATTTAACCCTAACACACATAACCATCTAACCCTAGTACACATAACCATCTAGCCCTAACCCACATAAACATCTTGCCCTAACCCACATAAACATCTAACCCCAACACACATAAACATCTAGCCCTAACACACAAACATTTAACCCTAACACACATAAACATCTAACCCTAACACACAAACATCTAACCCTAGTACACATAAACATATAGCCCTAACTCACATGAAAATCTAACCCCAACTACATAAACATCTAACCCTAACTACATAAACATCTAACCCTAACCCACAAACATCTAACCCTAAAACACATAAACATCTAGCCCTAATTAAATAAACATCTAGCCCTAACCCACATAAACATTGAGCCCTAACCCACATAAACATCTAGCCCTAACCCACATAAACATCTAACCCTAACTACATAACCATCTAACCCTAACACACATAAACATCTAACCCTAACTACGTAAACATCTAGCCCTAACCCACATAAACATTTAACCCTCACACACATAAACATCTAACCCTAGTACACATAAACATCAAGGCCCAATCTCAATTCTCTATCTTACCCCTTCCCCTTCCTCTTGCCCCTTCCCCTACGTCTTGTCCCTTGAAACAGAGTGTTAAGGGCTAGGGGTAAGATCATGCCCCTATGAATTGAGACAACACTCGTTACGGTTACGTCATTATACATTGACGATGTTTTGACAGTGTTTTGTTTCTTTTTCAGTTTTTACGGTTTTGAATTTCATTGATGTTCAGAAACAATGCCTTTGTTAACCAACATGTTTTTATTTACAATTATGAATGGCTACAACATTGAACGCATGACTCACTCCCACATTTGCTTTGAAGCGTATTTTGATTTAGCGCATTTTGATTTCAGAAATTTCTGCTCGTTTTTGTGCCGAAAACATCTAACCCTAACCCACATAAACATCTAGCCTTAAAGGGATATTCCGCCATTTTTGGAAATAAGCTCATTTTCCACCTTCCCTCGAGCAAAACAATCGATCTTTACCCTTTTCCCGTTCATGCAGCCGTTCTGTGAGTCTGGGGGTACAACTTTTAGCTGTAGCTTAGCATAGATCATTGAATCGGATTAGACCATTAGCATCTCGCCCGCTTAAAAGTGACTACGATTTCCGGAATTTTTCCATTTAAAACTTGTCTCTTCTCAAGTTTGAAAGTGCAATAAGACCAACGGAAAATGAAACGTGGCGATTTTCTAGGCTGATTTTACCCGGAATTATATTCTCTTTCTGGCGTAATAATCAAGGAAAGTTGCAAAGGTACCATGGGCGCAGTGATATGACGCGCCTCAAAGTGTAGTCCCGGTATACCACCGTTATCACGTTGGTTGTATTGCCGGAAGAAGCCTACAGGGACTATTGAGGCGCTGCGTATCACTACGCCCATGGTACCTTTGCAACTTTCCTTGATTATTACGCCAGAAAGAGAATATAGTTCCGGGTAAAATCAGCCTAGAAAATCGCCACGTTTCATTTTCCGTTGGTCTTATTGCACTTTCAAACTTGAGAAGAGACAAGTTTTAAATGGAAAAATTCCGGAAATCGTAGTCACTTTTAAGCGGGCGAGATGCTAATGGTCTAATCCGATTCAATGATCTATGCTAAGCTACAGCTAAAAGTTGTACCCCCAGACTCACAGAACGGCTGGATGAACGGGAAAAGGGTAAAGATCGATTGTTTTGCTCGAGGGAAGGTGGAAAATGAGCTTATTTCCAAAAATGGCGGAATATCCCTTTAACCCACATAACATCTAGCCCTAACCCACATAAACATCTAACCCTAACACACAAAAATCTAGCCCTATAACACACATAAACATCTAACCCTAACCCACATACATCTAGCCCTATAACACACATAAACATCTAACCCTAACCCACATAAACATCTAACCCTAACACACATAAACATCTAGCCCTATAACACACATAAACATCTAGCCCTGACACACATAAACATTTAACCCTAACCCTATCTAAGCAATGGAGACTAGTTCTGCTGCAGTATCTTTCATCTGCTAAATATTTAATGTTGTGTTATGATACATCAGCTTTGACCTGAGGGTTTCCAATTTCTGCGGCTTTCAAAACCATCCCGTAGAATAAGCCAGGTGTAATCAGCCAGGTGTAAAATTGCATCAGTTATGACTTATTCAGCACATTTTTAACCAAATGTGTTGATCAAATTTATGTTTAACAAGAATTATATCTGCGGCGGCACGGTGGTGCAGTGGTTAGCACTGTCGCCTCACAGCAAGAGGGTTCTCGGTTCGAATCCACCTGGGACCCGGGACCTTTCTGTGTGGAGTTTGCATGTTCTCCCCGTGCTTGTGTGGGTTCTCTCCGGGTACTCCGGCTTCCTCCCACAGACCAAAAACATGCAGGTTGGGGATTAGGTTAATTGGTGTCTCTAAATTGACCATAGGTGTGTATGTGAGTGTGAATGGTTGTTCGTCTATATACAGGGGTGCAAACTTGTCACCTTTTGGCGAAATTCGCCGTTTTGAATCCCAAATGGGTCATTTGTGTGATTCGTGTAGATCCGCGATAATTTTTTTTTTTTTTTGGGGGGGGGGGGGGGGCGGCGGCGGCGGGGTTAGGCGAGGCGATGCACCTGTCTCTTTAACCCTACGCTCACACTGGCGTTTTTTTTGCAGAGGCTTGGCGACGCGTTTCCATTCATTTCCAATGGCAGTGAGCGACGGGCGACAAAGCAAGCGTGTGGGCTGCAAAACGTGAGGAGGGCGAGGCAAAAAATAGAAACTAGTCCTATTCTATGCAAATGATGAGCGAAAAAACGCGGCGTTTTTTTGCAAAAGCCAATCCGAGCGAAGGAGGCGTGGCGGCCGCGCAACTAGAACATAATCCAACATGGTGGACCACGTCGGCGAGAGATAGGATTATGGATATATCTAACGAATGTGACTGTACCCTGGTATGTGCTTCGAAATCTATCGAGAAATAAATGTCGTTAAACCAGAAAACGTCATGGGTATGGCTGGATATTATCAATGGCTGAATATTATAAATTGTTTTCGATCTGACACAGGTTTCAATACTATCGCTACAGACACTCCCCCGGAACGCCCACCAGGCGAAAATCGCCGAGCACAAAAACGCTTGGTCGCTCGTCAGTGTGAGCGTAGGGTTAAGGCCGGCGCACACCTTTACGATTCGTGTACGATTTTGTCGGCCCGATGACTTCGCATGGGAATCGTAAAGATGTGCGGTAGCAGCCGACAAACGATTTTGTCGTTTGTCGTTTCATCGGATCAAATCAAACATGTTTGATATTTCCGTACGGATTTTCCTCGTGCCGAATACAATCGTATGTGTGTGCGGTCTCTCTTCCGATGTCATCGCGCAGGATTATTTAAACAGCCAATGGGAATAGCGCACTTAGTCACGTTGCAAGCCGGGGGAAATCGATCGCCATTTTCAGTTTGAAAGTCACGTGATTTGTGGCTTCCTATTTCGGTCATATAATAACATTCGGTCAGAAAACTCGTAGGTTCGCAAGGGTGTGCGGTGGACGAGCGAGCGTGTCAAATACGGTCCAAATTGTTATGGCAATCACCCGACAAACGATGAAACGATGACATCGTAAAGGTGTGTGCCGGCCTTTACCCTACGCTCACACTGAAAAGAAAAGATCCTAGACCACTTTTCCTGCTTGAATAAGACTGAGCCTGAGCTGGTACCTTTGGGATGCCTCAACAATTGATTTCCAAAACCACTTTT
Source organism: Urophycis tenuis (assembly GCA_036785325.1). Lineage (NCBI taxonomy): Eukaryota > Metazoa > Chordata > Actinopteri > Gadiformes > Phycidae > Urophycis > Urophycis tenuis. The sequence continues at coordinate 141,133 of JAXIVH010000055.1, forward strand.
TTGCAAGGTTCATCTGATGGACATCTAGGGACAGATTCACTAAGGTTTGCACATGCTAAACCTGCACAGGCTGAGCAATCTGCCCCTCTGTTTGTTTTTGAAGACCCTCCTCACATGTTTCAAAACCAAACACAGAGAGACAGATTGTGCAGGTTTAGCATGAGCAAAAGCTGTGCAAACCTAAGTAAATCTGGACCCTAGTCTCATGCCAAAATTGACTGTAAATTCACCTTTACAGTTGTTTTTTTGTTTTTTAAATTTCCCGGGGGAGCATGCCCCCGGACCCCTCTAGGGGGTCGGTATCTTGTCACCTTTTTTACCCCTGATGAGTTTGCACCCCTGATATATGTTAGCCCTGTGATAGGCTGGCGACCTGTCCAGGGTGTACCCCGCCTCTCGCCCGTTGCAGCTGGGATTGGCTCCAGCCCCCCCGCGACCCTCGTAGAGGATAAGCGGTTCGATAATGGATGGATGGATGGATAATATCTGCCCCTGATAGGATAGCGCTTTTTTCCTTCCTTTTTTTTTGGAGAAATTGTTTGGTGTCTTTCCATAAATCTAGATACTAGTTATGTATTAAAAAATTAACCCTACTAACCGTACTTAACATAATTAATTTGGTAATTATCACCAATAACCCAGTACCACCAATACTAATTCCTCTCATTCTTATTTTCTCATCCAAAGCTTCACTTTAGTTCTCCTCAGTAGAATGAGGAGATCACGACACAATGTGACACAATGCAACGGGTCTCCCCCCCCTAACCCACATAAACATCTCGCCCTAACCCTAACCCACATAAACATCTAACCCTAACCCACATAAACATCTCGCCCTAACCCTAACCCACATAGACATCTCGCCCTAACCCTAACCCACATAGACATCTCGCCCTAACCCTAACTCACATAAACATCTAACCCTAACCCACATAAACATCTAACCCTAACCCACATAAACATCTCGCCCTAACCCTAACCCACATAGACATCTCGCCCTAACCCTAACCCACATAGACATCTCGCCCTAACCCTAACTCACATAAACATCTAACCCTAACCCACATAGACATCTCGCCCTAACCCTAACCCACATAGACATCTCGCCCTAACCCTAACACACATAGACATCTCGCCCTAACCCTAACACACATAGACATCTCGCCCTAACCCTAACACACATAGACATCTCGCCCTAACCCTAACTCACATAAACATCTAACCCTAACCCACATAAACATCTCGCCCTAACCCTAACACACATAAACATCTCGCCCTAGCCCTAACCCACATAAACATCTAGCCCTAACCCACATAAACATCTAGCCCTAACACACATAAACATCTAGCCCTAACACACATAAACATACGACACAGTGTGTCACAATGCTACGTGTGTCCCCTCCCTAACCCACATAAACATCTAGCCCTAACACACATAAACATACGACACAGTGTGTCACAATGCTACGTGTGTCCCCTCCCTAACACACATAAACATACGACAGTGTGTCACAATGCTACGTGTCTCCCCTCCCCCCGTGCAGCTGTGTGAGGCGGCGCTGACCCGCGGCTTTCTCCCGGTGGTCTTCAACCGTCGCGGCCACAACGGGACCCCCCTCACCACCCTCAAGCTGCAGCAGTTCGGGGACCCGGCCGACCTGCGCGAGGCCGTGCGCTACATCCGCTACCGCCGGCCGGCGGGGCGGCTGTACGCCGCTGGGGAGAGCACCGGCTCCGGCCTGCTGCTGTCCTACCTGGGGGAGTGCGGCTCGTCCAGCTACGTCACTGCCGCCGCCTGCCTCTCGCCCGTCTTCCGCTGCCAGAGCTGGTTCGAGAGCGGGCTGCCGAGGGCCGTCCAGTGGGCCCTGGTGCTCTACCAGAAGACAGGCCTCAGCAGGTGAACACGTCGAGAAGAACACGCTGGCTAGGGTTACCTACCATAACCCTACCTTAACCCTACCCTTACCCTACCTTAACCCAACCCTAACCCTACCTTAACCCTACTCTAAACCTACCTTAAGCCTACCCTACCTTAACCCTACCCTTACCCTACCCTACCTTAACCCAACCCTAACCCTATTCTAAACCTACCTTAAGCCTACCCTTAACCCTACCCATACCCTACCGTAACCCTAACTTAACCCTAATCCTACCCTACCCTTACCCTACCTTAACCCTACCCTACCCTTAGGCCCTCTCAATTCTCAATCCTCTCAATTCTCTATTTTACCCCTTCCCCTTGCCCCTTCCCCTACGTCTTGGCCCTTGAAACAGAGTGCCTTTACCCCTTGGTTTCAAGTAAGCTCCCGATCTTACTTGGTTTTAAGGGGTATCTACCCCTTGCCCTTATCCCTACCCCTTGATCGAAATGAGAATTGATATAGCCCTTCGTCTCACGTGAACGCGCAAAACTAAGGGGAAGGGGTAAAATAGAGAATTGAGATTGGGCCTTACCCTACCCTATCCCTACCTTAACCCTACCTTAACCCTACCTTAAACCTACCCTAACCCTGCCTTAAGCCTACCCTAACCCTACCCTAACCCTACCTTAACCCTATCTTAAACCTACCCTAATGGAACCCTACCTTGACCGTACCCTAACCGTACCTTAACCCTACCTTAAACCTACCCTAATGGAACCCTACCCTAACCCTACCTTAACCCTACCTTAAACCTACCCTAATGGAACCCTACCCTAACCCTACCTTAACCCTACCCTAATGGAACCCTACCCTAACCCTACCCTAACCCTACCTTAAACCTACCCTAATGGAACCCTACCTTGACCGTACCCTAACCCTACCTTAACCCTACCTTAAACCTACCCTAACCCTACCTTAACCCTACCTTAAACCTACCCTAATGGAACCCTACCTTGACCGTACCCTAACCCTACCTTGACCGTACCCTAACCCTACCTTAACCCTACCTTAAACCTACCCTAATGGAACCCTACCTTGACCGTACCCTAACCCTACCTTAATCCTACCCTAACCCTGCTAGGTGAGATGGTTCCCACTGTGACATCACAACCACACCAAAATGTTTAGTATATATATAGTATAGTTACTTCGGCACTTAATGAGTTAAAGTCAAGCACAAAGCTGTATAAGAAACATTTTCGGACATTGAAAGTGTTTGTTATATGGGTGTCACCATGGCTTGTTATGGGTTAAACTCATTGGTACTTGCATTACATTATTTATTTATTTGTTTAGCTGACAATATGTGCATTCACAACAATGCAGATTGTAAGAATAATGCAAGAAACATTCAACAAAGCAAATATATCTATATATATATATATATATATATATATATATATATATATATATATATATATATATTATGGCATGCCGTTCAGGAAATTAATCTTTGAATATATTGAATGAAACTTTGAATATATGGAGTGAACCTTGAATATATTGAATGAAACTTTGAATATATTGAATGAAACTTTGAATATATGGAGTGAACCTTGAATATATGGAATGAAACTTGAATATATGGAGTGAACCTTTGAATATATTGAATGAAACTTTGAATATATGGAGTGAACCTTGAATATATGGAATGAAACTTGAATATATGGAGTGAACCTTTGAATATATTGAATGAAACTTTGAATATATGGAGTGAACCTTGAATATATTGAATGAAGCTTGAATATATGGAGTGAACCTTGAATATATTGAATGAAGCTTGAATATATGGAGTGAACCTTTGAATATATTGAATGAAACTCTGAATATATGGAGTGAACCTTTGAATATATTGAATGAAACTTTGAATATATTGAATGAACCTTTGAATATATGGAGTGAACCTTTGAATATATTGAATAAAACTTTGAATATATTGAATGAACCTTTTTGAATATATTGAATGAAACTTGACTGATGCTAGGCTTCACGGCATTGCCTGCGGCCATCTTGTAACTTGTGGACGCTGCAGCTAAAACTGAGTGACAATGAGTCAGGCCGCTCGCAATCTCGTTGCAGCAATTTTAAACAACGAGGACATGATAAACACACTGGCGAATGCGTGCTAAAATCCTCCCGACACCCCTGCCCAATACCCTGCCCGTTCTTCTGACGAAGAAATTCGCTTCGCGAATTCACTTCGCTCTGACGCGGCACTTCTCTGGGACTGGAGAAGCTGCTGCGGCTACACGGATTTGGTGAACTGAAGGAGAAGCTCTTCATATATTGTTTGGATACAATACGAATCACATTCATAGACCATTGCAGGCTGAATATTTAGTTTAGTAGGCTATTACACGTATTTGATGATCGGCAACACATTGTCAGCTTTGGGCACGTTACTCACACAGCGGACTGCGGACGGAAAGACAAATGCATAATGAGATTTGCCGAAACGTTGAATATACTGAATGAAACGTTGAATATATTTTATGAATCTTACATGTTACAGTGATTAATACAGCAGCAATATATATATTTTTTAATTCCATAGTAATTATCTCCGTAAGGCATAATCTCATTATGCATTTGACTGTCCGTCCGCAGTCCGCTGTGTGAGTAACGTGCCCAAAGCTGACAATGTGTTGCCGATCATCAAATACGTTTAATACTCAAATAAATATTCAGCCTGCATTGGTCTATGAATGTGGGTGATTCGTATTGTATCTGAACAACATATGAAGAAGAGCTTCTCCTTCAGTTCACGAAATCCGTGTAGCCGCAGCAGCTTCTCCAGTCCCGGAGAAGTGCCGCGTCACAGCGCAGAGCCAATTTGCACTGCCATTCACTGTGTTTTACCTTAATTAAATCACCTGAAAACTATATCAAGCTAACCATTCTTGTGTACGGGCGGAGATTGTACATATGGGCTGTTGTGGGGCACTCCTGTGAGGTTGAATGCATGCTCAGTTTGGCCCAATACACAGCTGCCTGGCCCATTGTAGTTGGTCTGCCACGGTTAAAAAGGGAGCGAATTTCTTCGTCAGAAGAACGGGCAATTGGGCAGGGGTATCGGGAGGATTTACGCATTCGCCAGTGTGTTTATCATGTCCTCATTGCTGAAAATTGCTGCAACGAAATTGCGAGCGGTCACGCAGTTTTAGCTGCAGCATCCACAAGTTACACAAGATGGCTGCAGGCACTGCCGTGAAGTCTGACGTCAGTCAAGTTTCATTCAATATATTCAAAGGTTCATTCAATATATTCAAAGTTTCATTCAATATATTCAAAGGTTCACTCCATATATTCAAAGTTTCATTCAATATATTCAAAGGTTCACTCCATATATTCAAAGTTTCATTCAATATATTCAAAGGTTCACTCCATATATTCAAGCTTCATTCAATATATTCAAGGTTCACTCCATATATTCAAGCTTCATTCAATATATTCAAGGTTCACTCCATATATTCAAAGTTTCATTCAATATATTCAAAGGTTCACTCCATATATTCAAGTTTCATTCCATATATTCAAGGTTCACTCCATATATTCAAGTTTCATTCCATATATTCAAGGTTCACTCCATATATTCAAAGTTTCATTCAATATATTCAAAGGTTCACTCCATATATTCAAGTTTCATTCCATATATTCAAGGTTCACTCCATATATTCAAAGTTTCATTCAATATATTCAAAGTTTCATTCAATATATTCAAGGTTCACTCCATATATTCAAAGTTTCATTCAATATATTCAAAGATTAATTTCCTGAACGGCATGCCATAATATATATATATATATATATATATATATATATATATATAACCGCCAAGAGAATATATATATATATATGCGTGTGTGCATATTTTTCTTTGTGTGATTGTTTACCATTTGCCTTGATGCAGTCTGAATAGAGATGTTCATTTAGGGCATTTGGCAGATGCCTTTATCCAAAGCAACTGTTCAGCCTTTATCAATATGTTATATAGTAAAAAAGTGACTATGGTATGGTTGGCTGAACTCAGAGGACATTTGTGAAATAAAGCCATTTTACTGGGAGGTAATATCATGGCAGCAATCACTACAGTCAATCATGGTGCTACTCAACAGGGGATCACTGTACATGTGATATTCCCCCTAGAGATCCATGGCTTCATAAGAATGGGTTCTCAGATAAATGCTAACACGTTATATGAAATCCACATTGTTCTTAAGATTGATTCAATGTCTTGTTCCTGTCCGTGTGTGTGTGTGTGTGTGTGTGTGACTAGGTACAGGACAGTTCTGGGCGAGACCGTACATGCAGACTCTATATTTTCCAGCAGTTCACTACGAGGTCTGGAAGAGGGCCTGTTTTGCCAGACACCACATACAAGCATCAGCACAGCAGGGACCACCTGCGGAGCCTGGGAGGCATACTGGGAGCACAACGAGCCTTTGAGGGACGTGGATGAGGTGGCCATCCCTGTTCTGAGCATCTGTGCCCGGGATGACCCGGTCCGAGGTCCCGCCCGGTCCACTCTCCCTCTTGAGCTGTTCCAGACCAACCCCCACTTCTTCCTCCTGCTGACGGAGCACGGAGGTCACTGTGGCTTCTCCAGCCGCTCCGAAGGAGAGGCCCCGGAGGCCGGCAGCGGGATGCCCGGGACCAGCTGGAGCCACGGGGCGCTGCTGGAGTTCTTCCGGGCCACCGCGGACTTCTTTGCCGCCGAGGACAGAGCGAAGCAGCTGGCGGCGAGGAGGCGTGGCCTGGGGGGCGGCGGGGCGGGCAGGGCTTTCCGCCATCGCAGCATCAGCTCTTGTAAAAGAGTTGCGGAGTGTTCACACAACATCCATGCTATCCACAGCTGGCAGAGGTCCTACACGCGCTGAGCCGGGATTCTGTTGATGGTCTTTGAGAAGAGGGGGGCAATACTTTCCACATTCACTGCCATCGTATGGCAGCCAGCTGGACCCACGGTTAGGGCTGGGCGATATGGACCAAAAGTCATATCTCGATATTTTCAAGCAGATTATCGATATAAGATAAATATCGATATTTGTTGACGCAATAACATATTTGCTGTTGCCGCGCTCCAACTGGTCATTCTACATGGGTGGCGCCGCTGTGCTTTCATTTCCAGCCTGCCTGCGTCGCTGCGCTCGTTAATCTGCCTTGCTGATTGCAAACTCAATCTTTAATTTGGGTGTAGGACAGGGTAGCTAAACATTTTAAAATGAATGAGTCAAAAACAGTCAGAGCAAGATGTGGCAAATGTCACTATTCTCGAATTTGACAATGCGGTCCCGACGTTACAGGAACGATAGCCTATGCCGAAATCGTTTTATTGTAGCCTAGTATAGTAGAAACAATGCAATCGTAGCAAAACAGTGGGTGCAGTCAGTCTATGCATAGCATCTTAAATAGGGTAAGCAGCAGCAATGTTTCTTAAAAGACGGATCAGAACGCTCCGATGCTTCGTGAAATATATATATCGTCCGTTATCATAAAATATCCGTTATGTTATCGTCCGTTCATTTGATATTTTATGTCATCTAGCCAACATGTCATTTAGATTTAGATTCGATGTAGCCAGCGAAAGCGAATGAAAGAAGCGCAGTCGCGCAGAAGTTGCCTGCCCACGAAAGTGTGCGGCAGCGTCGCTACAAAGTTTCTGTGAAAGCCACACGTTGTACACAGAGAGAGATAATGCCTCGCAGAGAAGAGAACGAAATAGCAGGCGGCAGGCGCGGCTCGAAACGGCTGTTATTTGGAACAAAGTGCTGTACTTTAAACGCAAACGAAACTATATCGATATTGACGATAGCGTCTCATTCCATATCTTGTTTGAAAAAATATCGATATATTTAAAATATCGATATACCGCCCAGCCCTACCCACGGTCCACATGAAGTGGCACTGAAGAAACCAAGCATCGCCCTCTTCATGTCAAGGAGACAAGCTCGCTTTGTTCAAACTCTTAAAATTGACGTTGTGATCAAGCCAATAACTGCCATCTTGAAAGCCTATACTTCTGTTTCGTGTTGTTTGGTTGTATTTGTACTTTACAGAGGCACATATTTATGGCTCTAGAAAACACAATGACACGATTGATATTTGTTATTAACAAAAAAAGCTATATAGAAACCTTTCTTATATACAGTATGACCTTCATGTGTTATCTTTCGCTAAATGAGTACGGATTGCGCTTTGTTGCAGCTGTGTTTTTTCTACGTACAATGATGAAGCCTTTCAGAAGCCTAGATGGTGGAAAATACATTTAGTTACTTTAAATTGTGGCATTGTGTTGCTCTTGTTATGAAATAAAGGGCATTATCCAATTCAGAAGGCCTGAACCGTAGGGGGTACAAAGAACATGTAACGGAGGAATGGTTGGGGCCTCTTAGTCTGTGGTCCAAATGGAGGCCATGTTAGTGCATCATATGCAGCGGTTTTATGTTGTATACAGTTATATATACACACACACACACACACACAGTGTGTATTAAAGGTTGGAAACATAAACCTCCCTGAAGTTATGAAGTAAAGTTACTTCTTGGTTGGTCTTGCAGAAATCCATAGCCTTCACCTTGTTTATGGTCAATTTAATTGAACTAATCATATCTTTGAGGACCGGACAGTTGTAGGGAAGCTATATTGAATATAATATATATTGAATATAATTAAATATATTTAATATAATATATTGAATATATTTAGACTTGAACTAGACATCTGAATGGCTTTGCACCGCAGCTGCAGGGGACAGCCACATCAGTGTTCTAGATGTGGCAGCCAAACACCAGAAGGTTGGGTTCAAAGTCTTACTTTAACTTCAATTAGGAGGTCTGGCAACATCATTCAAAATAAAATACATGGTTTAAATTAGCTGTTCAACTCACAACAATACTGATCATTCACATTTCATGGATTATGCCATCCAAGTAAAGTAAATATTATGAATATATATTTGGGGCACAGAAGGGCGTGTCAGTTTTGGTGAAACCCTGTGAGTTAACACCATTAACACCATGAGTTAACACCAAATCCTATGAGTTAACACCAAATCCTGAGTTAACACCATTAACACTATGAGTTAACACCATTAACACTGAGTTAACACCATTAACACTGAGTTAACACCAAATCCTTTGAGTTAACACTATGAGTTAACACCATTAACACTGTTAACACTATGAGTCAACACCAAATCCTATGAGTTAACACCATTAACACTATGTTAACACTATGAGTTAACACCAAATCCTTTGAGTTAACACTATGTTAACACTATGAGTTAACACCACTGGACATTCACTGAAACAGCCTCCAGAGCCACACGGTGCATGATCAGATGGACCACAGCTTGTCCTCAGTGACCATTGTTTCCTCCGACAACTGGCACACTGATTCACACAAATCATTCATTTGACCAGAAAACTAGATAAGTATCACCATACATTTGATGCTATTACAGTTTTTACCCATTGCTTGAACACTATAGACACATGCTTAAACCAAAGTAACATAACTTGAAGTTGTTGTTACTATACCTTAAACAAAGTGTAACCATACCTTAAACAAAAGCGCTGCTTTGCACTTTAGTTGCAATTCTACAACACACTTGCTCCTTTCTGCAACACACTTGCTCCTGCACACTACACACTATTTCATACATAAGACACTTCGTTCAAAAATGAAATCTCAGGGTACCATTGGGAAAACACATCTATTCAAAATACAAAACACATTGGGTAATTGAAAATATTTAGAAACACACCTGAAAATACTTACTTACAAAACTGAACACCAATCAGCCAGCTACAAAAAGGCCTCAGTTAAGCCAATTTGAGAACTTTGCAAGCATGGAGGCAGGGAGAGCTAGAGGCAGAGGTAGAGGAAGAGGAAGGGGAACACAGAGAGAGAGAGGAGGACGTGGTCGAAGAGGCCATGCAAGGACCATTATTTCTGACAACACAAGAGCAACTTTGGTGGACCATGTCATCAATCATGGCCTGACTATGAGGGAAGCTGGGCAGAGGGTCCACCCTAATGTAAGCCGTTTCACAGTGTCATCCATAATAAGGACATTCCGACTGGAAAACAGGTATGTCTTCAACTCTCTACTCTACTAGACTGTATCTAGAGTATTTACAGTACTGTACCATATCACATTACCGTATCACATGTACTGTATTGCAGGGTGGCTAATGCTCCTTTTCAAACAAAATTGGTAATTTTGTGAAACATACCGTGATAACGTGTTGAGATGTTTCAGTACTGTGTATGGTATATACAGTAAAGTACAGTATACATTACTGTAAAAAAGAAGCAAACCAATAACAATTTGTGGTTGCATTTTTCTACAGAATGGCTAGAAGACCTACTGGGGGTGGACGCCAACGCCTGTTCACCCAACAACAGGAACTTGCCATTGTGAACCTAGTCAGAGCTAACAATGCAATCCGTCTCCACCAGCTACGGCAACAAATACTTGCAGATAGGCAAGTATTCAACAATATCGATCGAGTAAGCATTACCACTATCAGACGCATCTTGGTAAAGCACAACATGACCATGAAGCAACTGTACAGGGTCCCATTTGAGAGGAACAGTGTCAGGGTCAAAGGGCTTCGACATGAATATGTACAGGTAAGTGTTACAGTCCTTTACATTTACAATACAGAATGGGTGCAGTCCAGTAACAGCTGAATATGTACCATTGGATCAGTACCACATAGATACTGTAGTTGTGTGCTTTGAGTAATGCCATCCACAATATGTATTACAGTACTGTATTTGTTACAGAGAATCTTGGACATGGATGGACATGCACAGCTTCATGAATTTATTTACATTGACGAGGCTGGATTCAACCTCAGCAAAAATAGACGACGGGGACGTAATATAATTGGCCAAAGGGCAATTGTGCACGTTCCGGGACAGCGCGGGGGAAATATCACATTGTGTGTCGCCATAAGCCTTGGGGGGCTACTGCACCATCATGCCAAACTGGGCGACTATAATACACAAGACATCATCCCATTTCTAGATGCACTCCATGATGCAGTTGTTCAGGACAGACCACAGCAGCCCAGGTTTGTTGTTGTCTGGGATCATGTAAGTTTCCATCGGGCTGCTCTGGTCCGGAACTGGTTCACCAACCATGATCAATTTGAGGTTGTGTACTTGCCCCCATACTCACCATTTCTAAACCCTATAGAGGAATTTTTGCCCGCATGCCTCTTCTGCAGGCAATGGAACAGGCCTGCGGAGATATTGAGGTTAGGTCAATCCATGGATGGATTCGGCACACAAGGGGATATTTTCCCCGATGCTTAGCAAGAGAGGACATTGCTTGCGATGTTGATGAGATCCTGTGGCCAGACCCCAACAGACGGCAGGATCCATGAGCCCACGTACGCACTACAATACAGTAATTGTGTTTTTCTGTGTTTACAGTAGGGTATTGTTTATTTTTTTGCTTTAACTGAATTTACTGAACTGTAAAGTACACTACTGCAATGTTCCGTATTGAATATTTAATTTTTTGGTTGTTGTGAAAACGTGCCTTCTGTGGAACTGAATAAAAACAGTGAAAACAGAAGACTGCAGTGTTTTATATAAAGTAGACTGGTGTGTTGCTGCTGATCTGAAAGTGTATTCATTTGATGCAAGTGGGTATCATTTTGTCATCAGAGTGACATTTTGACAAAGGATTGTTAGGTTTTGATAGCAGAGTTTCAATTTGACATAGTTGTGAATGGTTTATTTCGTGTTGTGTCTTATTTGCTTGTGTGTAGAGTTTTGACACACTGAGCCAAGTTTTGCAAAATGTGTTTAAGCAATGAGCAAAAACTGTAAGATCAACTGTCATACCCAAATACGTATGGTTTCACTTTTAGTGTTTTCTAATGAATAACATAATGTTATATTAGAGCTTGTTTATCAATACAATGAATACAGTGTACATGTAGAATATAACAGCAAATTAAGTGATTAGATAAACAATTATCCTTACTAATTCAACATATATTTCTAAAAGATTGAATCCTACAAATATGCGATTGCCGCAACAAGAGCTTTACCTTCGCCTGACTATACTTTGCCTTGTGATTTTGTGAGTGAAGCGTGAATACACACCAATTTCACAGCCTCATACTGTCCTCTCTGTGGTCTGTCTGTTGTCCTGTTGTTTTCATGTTGACATTTAGCCAAACTAATTATGAACATGAGCTCACAGCTGTTTTTTTGCAGTACATTTCAGCTTTAATAAGGACACTGTCAAATTGAATCCTGAATATTAAATTACCCTTTAACAGTTTGCCTGTTGAATTCAGATCCAATGGTTTGCCTCAGTGATCAAAGAGTGCAATTTAATTTGAAGTGATTGATTTCTAGTTAACAAAGCGCTCCATCTTCACTCCAATGTGCTTGACATTCACATGTTGATAAGACAGGGCTAGGGTTTGTTGTGTCAATTACTGCTGTTCTTCTCAGGAAACTGAATTATTATTATTATTAAAAAGCCAAGGATAGGCGAGACGGATGAAGCTACAAACCATGAATGCTGTTTAGTTAATTCCGGGTTACCTCGTCAAATGGTAGGCCTACAATTCAAATATTTAAGTACTTGATTCATCTTTTATTTGCTTCCAAATATATTGGGTTGTTGAGAAGCAGTCAGTATTGCTAGTTAAATAAAAAATAAAGATGTAACCCTCTCTCTCTCTCTCGCTGTCCAGCGGCCCGCTACTCTGCCTTGGGTTTCTTGCTGGCAGTTGGCTGTGCGTAGAATGAATCCACACGGGACATGGAGGTGTTCCGAAATGGTGGCGAGGTGTCCTTCATTTTCAAGGTCGATAACGTACATAGTTCTTATTTAGTACATTTACATGCATTCCACTAATACAAACAGTTCAGTAACCCGTAGCTGTTCTGATAACATATTTCATATCATTGCTAGCCATATTCCACTCGGTATTTTATAGAAAAACAGAATGGAATATGGCTAGTTATGCAACTTACACAGTATGTAACTGCTTAACAGTTTAACATTGAGACATCTTATGCTCTTTTCACCTTGAGAAATAACGTGACTTACCTGTAAGGTTGATAACTACATTAAAAATAAAATGGCGTCCAACGTTAAACACGCATCAACCCTACGGTATATCAGACGGATAAAAAGCATTAAAATAAACAAACGAATCGATAAATAGGGACTAGAGCGCCATCTCATGGCGTAGCAGATTACACTGCCTTACATATACAAATATAATATATATAAAATATAAAAATATATATCCATACAATTGTACTTATTGTGTTTTTATCCATTTCATATTCAGCTATTAAAACTAGTTGGCAATTCCTTCTTGGAGATACAGCATATATGAATTTGTCTATGGCCCCATCTAGTGGTCAACAAGAAGAACAAAGAATATGATAGACTTATTGCAACTCATGTCATAAATTATGATATGTAAATGAAATACATCAACGGAACAGTGCTGATATTTTAACAGCTACCTTTGACGTGGGGAAAATGTTGGTGTAATTTTTGATATTGTTCATTTTGAATATCTTGAATCATGATCAATAATTCTGAATCATAATGAATTTGTCAAGAGTGCCACTCTGAAGAGCAGCTTCCAGGGCCGGAGCTAAGCCAGCAAGACCACGCCTCGGGAGGATGGAACAACGATGGGGATGTAAAAGAGTAATTCTAAGATGTAGGCCTACAGCATTCTGGAGAGGGCCTTCCAACGCATGCTTCAATGCGTGGTATGCTGCACATAGACATTCTTTTTTTACCTTGCTGGTGGCTCTACGCTGATACCGGACACAAAGTCTACACTTGTAATGGAATGTGAGACACAATTAACAACATAGTCTACGAATTTTGCTTCATAAGAAAAAAATAATAATAATTTAAATTGATAACAATGGCATTCGTTTAAAGCCTCACGCTCAATCTGCCGCCAAGGTTACCCTTTAGAGTGGCGGGCTGGCTCATATCTCCACGATACATGAAGTAGTGCCGAATGAGATCTTCACTGACCCACTTTCATGGGGATTGGATGGGATCATTAAAGTATGTCTGTCTGTCTGTCTGGATGTGTTGTTGGTGGGCATCAGGTCCTGTGACATGTACGCCGACAGGGGGCAGCAGGCGTGACGCTGCTGGAGCTTCACAGGGTGTCAATAGCGTACAATGACGCAGCTATCTCTGCATTTGGCTCGGAAACTGCGCTTATATTTAGATTCTCACTTAAAGTTAGAGCTCAGCACATGGCGAATACATTTAGACAATGTTTAAATAGATATTTGCTGAGTCACACGCACTGATATATATATATTAAACGTAGCCCACCTATTGCCATAGCCTTATACTGTACTGATATAGGGAAGTAGTTCAATTCACCCTGTGTGTGTGTGTGTGTGTGTGTGTGTGTGTGTGTGTGTGTGTGTGTGTGTGTGTGTGTGTGTGTGTGTGTGTGTGTGTGTGTGTACAGGGTTTGTTTGGAAATGGAAATATGAGGCGTTGGTTTCCATAGGCCTACTGTATTTCCATGGTGTGCTTTTTTGCTTTGTCGAAACAGCCACTTCAGACCGTAGACTATATGATAACGGATGGACAGATTTGTGTGTGTGTGTGTGTGTGTGTGTGTGTGTGTGTGTGTGTGTGTGTGTGTGTGTGTGATAGGTTATCTTGTCTTGGTCAGGTCTTCTCAGGACAAGTTGAACAAACCTGTAACAAAGTGTTAAATATATATACATACTTCTTGACTTTCTACATTTCATTTGGACTTGTACATCATTATGAATCATGGGATTTTTCATTTGTGACCATTTTGTGATTACTTAAAATCAACATGTAAATATAACCTGAGATGAGAAACACTGGCAGTTTTAAACAGTTTCCCCATCATGACAAACAACATCACCATGAATTCACAAAGAATAGCAGCAGCACCATTAGCTGAGAATAGAATTTGTAGTGGAATCACCACACTGACCTTTACAATGCAATTAACAAGGAGGGCTCAAATTGGTTATCTTGCTTCTGTCCACACCTGTCATGTTCTCTATTCTGTTTACTATACTACCTGCTCAAGTTGACCTATTTCAACATGGCTGAAACTTTACGTTGCTCACTCACCCTCGGATACAAAAGTCTCTCCATCTCAGGCTTCAAATATTTGCAGGCATCTAGCCTTGAGCAAATTCCTTGACTGTCACTGGGTTAGCAGGGGGTGGCAGTGCCCTGCTCCAACAGCCACTGTAAGATATCCCTATACGGTGTTCACTGCCCTAATGTCGGCTGGTTGGCCTCCCAAATGTCACAAGCAATAGAGCAAACACTTGCCAGGGAGTAACCCCAAAGAAAGAGGAAGAGCTCTTTGTGTGTATGTGTGCGTGTGCCGCATGGCTGCCTGTGTATTTGTTGATCATATTGGAATTTCTTTCTGGTATTTAAGCAACCACCTCTCCTTCAGGCTAAACTGGAGTCGGCTAACCCTTTTAGACCTAATTCAACTTGACAGCTTAGTCTGAACACAGCCCAGACAAGGTGACAATCAATACAAACCAACTTTCTGCAACCAGGGTTACCTTGTGTTGAGAACCACACACATCAGGTCTTGTTCAATCTTCAGCTTTAACCGATTGATTCATGAAAGAATAACTTGCATTTGTGCTTAATTTGATCTTTTGAGTAAAGCAAACACTACAGCTATTGATGCTATTATTACGCATTTTCTCTCAAACACCCCAATCAGTTAGTTGACAATCACACAGAACTAGTTGACTAGTCGACAATCACACAGAAATGGACTGCGTGCGGTGTGGTTGTGTGTGTGTGTGTGTGTGTGTGTGTGTGCGTGTGTGTATATGTGTGTGTGTGTGTGTGTGTTTGTGTGTGTGTTTATGTGTGTGTGTGTGTGTGTGTGTATGTGTGTGTGTGTGTATGTGTGTGTCTGTGTGTGTGTGTGTGTGTGTGCGTGTGTTTGAGACCCATTTGCTGTCAAAGTACGACAGAAGCCTGAGAGAGCCATGTTCAAATGCAACCTCACATGACGCTGAGTTTGTCAAAAGCAGATGGTGGTGTAGTTGTGAAACAAGTTTGTGTCAGCTCACGATAGAGCATAAAGAGCTCACTAAGTAGTTAGGATGAGGAGGAGTATTGGTGAAGGGGAGGAGCTGGAGATGAACTTGCACAACTCTGTTTTCCAGGCAGTGGCATGCTCTCAGTCTAGAGTTTAGTGGGTGTAAAGGAGCCTCTCTCTCTCTTAGTCTCTGTTTATTTGTCCCCCTGGCCCTCAACTCCCAACATTATGCAATGCGACGGGGCCTCCTGCTACCTGATGTCTGACAGGAGAGACCCGCTGCAGGCAACGCTTGTGAGCACACCTGGAGCACAATCAGTCCTTTTGGACCATAACGCCTCCTCTCT
>JAXIVH010000055.1:160000-177500 GCA_036785325.1 Urophycis tenuis
CAGGTTATGTAAGAGGTTATTGATCCATGAGACTGCATGTTGGAGGCCGGGGGACAGTTGGACCTAGCGGGTGGGGGGGGGGGAGTTGGGCTTGCGTGCTGATTTGGCCACATAGCGCCATTGAATGATGTCACATTTGGACCGGGTCGCAGATAGAAGCCGGCCATGCAGCTAGAAAGACCCGAGAAGTGTCTGACTTTATCAGCTGTGTAGATACTGACTCCATTCAGTGTTGGTGATATGGTTTGTGGGAGAGAACTGAATGCATGAATCTAAAGAGAATGGGTCAATAGTTAATAAATAGTTGAACTAGTGGTGAACCTAATGGTATGAAACACATTTTTTCTAGATGGGGGGGCAGGATGAGAGTGTTTGAGCATAAGCTGCCAGATCCAATAGGCAGCGTCACCAGCGGTGATGTCACCGCCTTCAGCTGCCAACAGTCAACGTCAAGCCACTGCCCATTTTGTATTTTTCCACGTTCTTGTTCCCGCTGCTCCTCATTTGATTCTGAAGGAGGAAAGCCCAGTCAAGCAGTAACCGAGCTCAGGGGTCCAAAGCACCCGACCAATCAGGATGCAAGGAGAGGGGAGTGATGTCTGAATCAGACGCTCTGAACATAATGCAGCTTTCCCGGCAAGGCCAATCAAGTCTGTGAGGAGTCTTTGGGTTTGCATGTTGTGTCCGTGATACGTCCGGAGCTCAGGCCTCTCAGAACTGCAACCAGCGCTTACGTCTATAATCATGACTCAGACGGAGGAGGCATCTTGCAACTTCATACACGAGAATGTGTCAATGTACAGTATCCATATACCATGATCTCTGAACATTCACTTCCAGTTCCCAGCTATGACCGGCTGTGAAATAAGCACAGCTAAAGGTCATTCTATCATGTAGAACTGAGGTGTTGTGGTGTTGGATCACTGCCATGGGAACAGGTACACTAGTAACTTAAAGGCTCAATAAGGAAATGGCCTCTCCTCTCTCTCTCTCTCTCTCTCTCTCTCTCTCTCTCTCTCTCTCTCTCTCTCTCTCTCTCTCTCTCTCTCTCTCTCTCTCTCTCTCTCTCTCTCTCTCTCTCTCTCTCTCTCTCTCTCTCTCCCGCCCTCTTTCCCATGAAAGAGGGCGATCGCTACGAGCACTCCGGGGTCTAAGTGAGACTATTTCCTGGAACAAACAGCCCTTGACGTGGAGAGCTGAGAGGCCAAGGGCACTGGGTTAGAGGTCACTAAATACATGTGCAGCCCACTGCAGGCATAGAGAACATGGACAACAGCTCCACTTGGTCTATCCATGAGCATGGTCATCTCCCTGCTCCGATGTCATCTGGTTGGTTACAGTTGTGCCAATTGTATCATTCGCAGGGGGTGCAAATGGGAAAACATCATATAAATTTGCATCTATACCTTAGGGCTTTTGCAGTAGTTTAGTAATAAGCTACCACACAATTATGATAATCTGCCAGAAATATGAAAAGATGTTGCAGTGAATGTCTACTGTCTGATGCATACCTACATGTATTTGTTTACAGCACCAGAGCCTGTAAATCTATTTTTTCAACTGTCAGCACAGCATTCTTCCACATGTTAGGGCAGCAGTAGCTCAGTGGGTACAGCGGGTCGTCCCCTAATCGGAGGGTTGGCGGTTTGATCCCAACCTTCAACGGTCCGCATGTTGAAGCCTCCTTGAGGAAGACACTGAACTCTAAATTGCTCCCTGGGCGCTGGACATATCTGCCCCCTGCTGCTGTGTACTATAGGATTGGTTAAATGCAGAGATCAAATCTCGTTCCCATATGCAAAAGAACTGAGATTGACCAATAAAGACCGAAAGGTCCTCTCTCTCTCTCACATTCTATCTGGTCAACAATGTGCTTCAGATTGGATTTCACACGTTATCTTTGTGCATACAGATGGACACATTAGGACAAAAACCTTCCAGTCTGTGAACAGTACATTGTGTCACAACTAGTTGACTGGCTAACAGAGATTGTCGGCATGCAGAAAAGGACACTTTCCAGTTTGTCAGTAGCAGCAGATTTACATGCTGCTACAGACTAATGAGAACCAGTACTAAAGCCCTATGTCCATGTACTGTTGCTGACCGACCTCAGAGCACCCTATATAAATATGGGCTACTGAACCCAAAGCACCCTATATAAACATGGGCTACTGAACCCAAAGCACCCTATATAAACATGGGCTACTGAACCCAAAGCACCCTATATAAATATGGGCTACTGAACCCAAAGCACCCTATATAAATATGGGCTACTGAACCCAAAGCACCCTATATAAATATGGGCTACTGAACCCAAAGCACCCTATATAAATATGGGCTACTGAACCCAAAGCACCCTATATAAATATGGGCTACTGAACCCAAAGCACACTATATAAATATGGGCGACTGAACCCAAAACACCCTATAGAACCCTAGGTGACTGAACCCAAAGCACCCTACAGAACCCTGGGCGACTGAACCCAAAGCACCCTATAGAACCCTGGGCGACTGAACCCAAAGCACCCTATAGAACCCTGGGTGACTGAACCCAAAGCACCCTATAGAACCCTGGGTGACTGAACCCAAAGCACCCTATAGAACCCTGGGTGACTGAACCCAAAGCACCCTATAGAACCCTGGGTGACTGAACCCAAAGCACCCTATAGAACCCTGGGTGACTGAACCCAAAGCACCCTATAGAACCCTGGGCGACTGAACCCAAAGCACCCTATAGAACCCTAAAGAGGCTCCTTTAGGACCCCTCTCCCCCATGTGTCCCTGCATAGGTGCTGGAGTTGGCTGCCTTTCAGTTGGCTCCGGTATGTAAATATAGACTGTTTCTTTCCCAGAGGTGTGCTGGGCTCTGCTGACTGTTGCAGGCCTGACCACAACAAGACCCCGGAGAATGTGTCTCCTATGGCCTAATGGAAGTTTCCACTGCTGCTCACACTAGTGAGAAACCAGCTGGGCTGAGGATTACAGAGACGGAGAGGGGAAGAGGAAGAGGGGAAGAGGAAGGGCTCACGTTGGGCTGAGGCTGTATGATTGTTTTTGATAGCACCAAGGATGGAAACGCCAACTGGATATCAATGGTAAGCACATCCCCCAGCATCATGTACAGATGACCTTTTGGTTGGGAAGCCAGTAGTTCAGTCACATCAAATTCAGGTCAAAGGCGACGTTATCTAACGTGAGTTTCAATTGAAACAGCAGAGGCTAGAGGGGGAGGGGGACACAAGGTGTTGAAACCATAAAGCAGCCCTTATTACACAAGTGTGTCAACAGTGGAACCAAAACAATGTCATTCAAAAAATCCTGATGAAGAAGAGTGCTTATTCGCTGCAGGGCCCTCTGTTACAGTCTGAAAGGAGTGGCCTTCTGTTAGTCTGTGGAACACAGCATTGTTCATATACTGCCCTGCCAGTAGAGGAAAGGCTATGTCCAACCTGGGCCATAAACCAACACAGTGTGTGAAGGAGGGAGGGACAGAACAGCTGGCCTCATTTTGAAAGTGCATTTTTCAGCTCCTTCCAGAAGGCTGCATGCCGACGCACACTGGCCCTTTAAATCGCCTTTAAGTGTCATCTCGCACGCACCCAACTATGCTGAGTCATTGGGTTCAGGCTGCTTTTGTAACCTCCGCCCAGTAGGGCTTCTCATTGGCTCAGACTCCACGCTACAGTCCACGTGGTTGGCTGCCAGTTCTACTAATCAGAGGCTTTCATTTGGGCGTTTCTTAAAGTGATAGTAACGCATAAACTCCCCTATGACAGATGCTGGTGGGTAACTCTGATCGCCATAGAGACTGAGTGCACCTTGAGGGGCTGGTGCATCGATGAACTCGTAGGTTGGATTCTCAAAATGTGTGTTTGTGTGTGTGTGTGTGTGTGTGTGTGTGTGTGTGTGTGTGTGTGTGTGTGTGTGTGTGTGTGTGTGTGTGTGTGTGTGTGTGTTTTTATGTATGTGGGTGTGGGAAAAGGAATTCTCAAGATTGCATGGTTCTACAAGTTGGTGCCAAATGGCTAATGTGAAATGAAAACAGGCCTAAGGCATGTTCACCGTAGTGGTGTGTCCCAGTCATAAAAAAGGTGAAGGCTACCTAATGGTTAAACTGGTGGTTTGATCTCTCCTTACATTTACTTAAACCCATCAATCAATTGTGATGTAGCAGTTAGGGTCAAATAATCACAGAATCACTGAATTGTTCCACAATAACAAAGGATCTGGTGAACTCCATCACTGAACTTGGTGCACCAGCCAGTTAAGTACAAGCCTAACCTAACCCTACTAATCCTAACCCTACTTACCTAACCCTACTAACCTAACCCTACTAACCCTAACACTAGCCCTACCAACCCTAGCCCTACTAACCCTAAACCTACTAACCTAACCCTACTAACCTAACCCTACTAACCTAACCCTACTAACCTAACCCTACTAAACCTAACCCTATTTACCTAACCCTATTTACCTAACCCTACTAACCCTGACCATACTAACCCTAACCCTACTAACCTAACCTAACCCTAACCCTACTAACCTAACCCTACTAACCTAGCCCTACTAACCCTAACCCTACAGCAGCATGACAAAGAGCTGCTAGCATTGACTTGAGGCAGGGGAGAAGACCCTGCTTGGTGGTGTGTGTGTGTCTGTCTGTCTGTCTGTCTGTCTGTCTGTCTTTCTGTCTGTGTGTGTGTGTGTGTGTGTGTGTGTGTGTGTGTGTGTGTGTGTGTGTGTGTGTGTGTGTGTGTGTGTGGTTGTGTGTCACCACAGTGCTCGACCACAGCAGAGCCCTTTCTTTTTCTAGGCTGGCAAAGGTGCAGATTGATTCCTGGAATCCTTTCAGGAGAAGGATTCATGTGTTTATGAGCCTGAGCAGAAAGAAGGGAGGTTTGAAGAAGGTAGGAAGGACAGAGGAGGGAGGAGGAAGAGGAGGAATACAAGGACACATCAGGATGATAGTGAGAAAGAGGGAGCTTTTCACCACATGTTGTTCATCCTTGAAACACCGCTGTGTGTGTGTGTGTGTGTGTGTGTGTGTGTGTGTGTGTGTGTGTGTGTGTGCGCGCGTGTGTGTGTGTGTCATAAAAATGATGACCATAATGTTTGGTTCAAGGGACGCACTTCATGAACAGCATTCGATAAATGTATCAAATCTCATCAATACTGCAGTAACATTTAACCCTAAACTCTAGTAAGAGAAGGTGGGAACATATTACATGCTTTTTTGTTTCGCCTCAAGGTGTTCACATTGATACAATCATAGCATTTATAATATGCATAGTAGATGGTATGCTTTGAAGGTCTGCTCACTAAAGCCAAGGGTTGAAGGCTCAAACTAACAAACCTTCATTAAAAACTGTATTAATTACGACCAATATGAATATTGGTAATATAGAATCATAGGCTACACAGCCATTTTGTCCCATCGTACCTTCAGAGTCATTCCAGTCCTCCTATGGGCTCATACTTCGGCACCTCCATGCATGCGTGCTGCCATGCACCACACATGCACCACACATGCACAACGCACTGCCGCGAAAAGACATGAGGAAGGCTCTTTTCCTCTGGTCATGCATGCATCATGCAGTGCTATGAAACGATCTGGGTTAATGCTGCTGGAGCTGCTCAGCATTGTGAATTATGCAACAGAGCATGTGAACTGGAGCTTACAACCTTCTCATTGTGTTTCATAAACACAATGAGCAACATGCAGCATGCAGCATGTGAACTGGAGCTTACACTCAAACCTTCTCATTGTGTTTCATAAACACAATGAGCAACATGCAGCATGCAGCATGCAACATGCAACAACATGCAACATGCAGCATGTGAACTGGAGCTTACAACCTTCTCATTGTGTTTCATAAACGGAATGTTTTGGTGATTAGCATTGAGAACATAATCTACCCATTCCTCTTTGAAAATTCTTCATCAAATCATTTATAATGCAATGTGGGCTTTGTTACTGTTATTTCAATACAACTTAAAGCTGGTAAGTTGGTACCTGACCAACTTAAGATATTGAACCATTTAAATCATAATGCAGCCTATCATTTGCTAATTGGAACTAGTGTGCCTTACAAATCATAATGCATTTTTATTTTCACCCTGAGCCTCACGGAAGATTATGTTATAACTGTTAGTTTCTATCATTATCACAATCAGCCAGCACATAAATTACTCTACACTTCTTTATGGTCCCAAAAGAAAGCACCATTCTCTCCCCAAATGGTGAAATCCAGTGACAAGCCTCTAATTGAGGTTTGCATCTCTGAGATATGCATAGCATATTTGGTAGTGGAACCCACTTCCCATTCCACTGCAAACCACAGGAATGCGTTGTTTGCTTAAAAAAGGATTTCTAAACAGAAGGTTGAAAAACAATTTAAATGCTGTGCAGACTCCAGGCCTATGTGTTATTTCACTGTTAGGAGAAACTTTAGCCGTGGTGGGGGCAAGTCTGGCACATGATGGAATAAAATGTGTGTATGCACTGCTCTATGTGTGCTAGTCTGACCATATTCCTATTTACAAGATAAAGCTAAAATAATAATTAATGCAACATGAATTTAATTTGTCAAAGAACATAAATCCATAATGTTCTGGTGATAATGTTATATATATAATGGTATTTGAATAGAATGGAATACAATAATGGGTAAATCTACATAGACTATTCGAAGGAAAAAAAATGCCATAGTCGGTAAACCAAATGACACCCTACACATTAACGTTTTGTATAAATTACATTCATCCATGCCTCTTAATCTAAAAAAGGTCCTCAATAAATAATTCATAGCGCTATACTGGGCAAGTAGGGACTATTTCATAGGTTTAGATGAACGCCCCCCCTTGGGCGGATATCTTTTGATTGGCTAACAGTCATCTCCCTTCCTTCTTTTTTTCATAGTATTCCACAAAGCAATTGGTTAAAGCGCCCGCCTGTCTTAATACATAAGCAGTGGGCGTCGTCGCTGTTCTTTCCTTGTTTGACTTTGATTGGCCAGCTGTTGCTCCTCGCGTCACGGCTCCGCCAGCTGATCGGAGTGAGAAGCCGGTTTGAAGAGTTGGAGGAGACTCAGGAGAGAGATGGGGGACAGAGAGGCGACCACAGAAACTGGGGACAGGGCGAGCGGAATATGCGTTTTTAAGCGCCGTGTTATTTCTTTTAGAACAGTTAAATCGCACTGGTCGGCTCCAATAGAAATATAAGCGATAGCCAGATGGAGCATTTGTAAGGCTTTCCGGCAACCAAAGCCCTGGAACTGTCAGAAAAAAAATGGACTGAGTTAAGGTGTGGCTGAGAGATTTTCAAAGGCGTTTGGTGTAGTAATGTTTAAATTGATTATACTGAAACTGTCGTTTTTAAAGCATTTACGGTTATCACTAAGGCTACTAAAACATTTATTACCAGTCATGTTTAATCGTGAGGAGTTTTTTTTAATGCGTTACAATCTCAATGTGCGCACCTTTCACATGAGTTAGTGCGTTATTATGTCTCGTCATTAATAGCCCAACTCGTTCTTAGGGGCACCGGGTTCCACCCGTATCGTTTCAGCAGACTCTCCAATGGAATGGACGTGGCAACTTTACAGCAGCCAACCCGATCGATGTCAGCTGGGCCATAGGCGACTGGGCGTGGGGAAAACCCTACAGTTAACTCCTTATAACCATTACATCTACCCTCAAAGAGAGAGTTGCGCATATATGCATCCACTGTCGGGGGCTATGGTTGCTGACAAATGCAACAATGGATTCAATTAATGGATTTACCGAAAACAAAGTAAGTATGTCCATCACACTCATGTTGAAACTTTTCAGAGGTTAATGGGAATCTGTAGGCCAACCATATGTTGGTTAACATAGAAGTACATTACAATAAGGGGTTAAGTCACCGACATTAAGAGAGGTTAATCCATCAACTCATACAAAAGGTCAGGCTTTGGGCTGCTCGGGTTCCGTTCAATTATCAGTCGAATAGGTTTCCTTTTACTGACATTTTCCACCAAAGTGTTGGGATGATTTCCCTTTCTAATAGGCATATGCAATGTGCGAACACATCCTGTAGGCTAACTTCTCGGTCGATGTGTAGATGTAGGAGATGTAGGTGTAGGGATATTAATCTAGCAAATAACGGAATGTGAGTTTACAGTGGTTGGAGATACTTGACAAACTGACCGCATTGAGCCGTCCTGTGACGACTTTATGTGTGTCGTTTGAGTCATGATACATTGTACCCTGGACTAATGAGTTGACTATTACTTCGGACAAGCTTTAGTGCTATAAAATGATTGTAGACAGCGAATTCCTGAAGGCCCCACCCTTTGTAGCGATACATGGATGGGAACAGTTTGGCCGTTCCGCTCTCGACGACTCATTCATTTCCCTTTTCACAAGTCTTATGAAGCCTACTCACTTTAACGTTTTCGTCTCACATTTACCCGTTCCAGATGTAGCTACTTCAAAAACCGTCAAAAACCCCAAAAAGAAGATCCCTTCCGTGACTGGTGTTTGATCAAGCATCTTGCCTGCTACATTGAGGAACCTTGGGGGTTTCCATGAGTGAGGTAAGGAAAGAAAGGGAAGGACGGTAGGAACGTAGTGTGTGAGTGCAAGAGAGCGGAATAAAGACAGCGAGAGAGATTTGACTCAACCTGTGGAATGCCCAGACACAGAGCTCTAAGTGTAAGACTTTATATGGCTCATGCCGGGTTGTAAGGGGTGTGTGTGTGTGTGTGATCCTAAAAGTATTACTTATTAAAATTAAAACATGGACATTCATTGAAGACGATACTAAGCAAATCCAATGTATAACACTCCATCGTGATCATCAACCTGTTTCTAGTTTACAGTACATTTTCTAGTACTAGTTTCTAGTACATTTATATTGCTGTCCTAATGATTATGGAATATTGTCAATTAAAAACAACAAGTTGTTGCCGTCGCTAATTCAAATTTCAATTTCAAAAGTCAATGCACAGCAACGCAGTTGAACCACTGAGGCAAAAAATATCCATTAGCTATGTTCCTGCTATGATTCAGTTTCCCCAAGACTTCTTGTCCTCTTTTCCATTGGCTGTCTTATTTGCTTTACAAAAAGTGGAAAGGAAAAAAACAAACTGCAAAGTCACCTGTCTAATCTCTGTCACTGATTAGACACACATTGGCCAATCTGCCCTCCTCAAGCTTGCAAGGTAAACTGGAGCTGAAGGGTTACTTGGCCTTGTGCAAGCAGTGGACATTCCTGCCTCTGGTCTCTCCATAGTGGAGCACTTGTTAGCCCTGCATGGGGAGATGTTCCCGTCAGCTCCTGTAGTGTCAGGGCTCCTGGTCTTCATTCTGTCTCTGGCTCCTCTTGACTGCCCATCCCTGCGAGATGGCCACTTGAGGCGCGGCAGTGGAGGTGCACTTGCTGGACTCCAGCAACCTCCTGTAAAATGTCAGCCATCCAACGTGCTGCGTGTTCTCTTCTGGTCTGGCTATTGATCCTCCTCGTCTCGCTGGAAAAGCAACCATTCATTCCAAGTTGCAATACGGCGCATTCAGAATGCGCTCGCTGGAGACATTAGGATTATCAGGATCCTGCCGTTTAAAGTCTGCATCTCACTGCACTAGCACCCCACCCCACCCATGCAGGAAGGCCAGCTACAGCCACCTCAACACTGGTGTTGGTGTGTGGTGGGGCAGCAGCCTGATGGAGCAGGCCGTGGAATGGGTCCTCATAGGAGATGAATCACCCGAACCGGTTAAATATGCCGCCATGTAATTGCACTTTGCTCGTTTTTTAATTGAGTTTGAAACAAAGCGACCATTCAAATAAAACGCCAAATTCTATGTATCATGAATTATACAAAAAATGTACATTTAGTATTTCTTTGAACTGACTGTTTCATGAAAAGCGAACACCAACTATTACAATAGACCTTTTCCTCGAGAGCTACAGAACAGTATTCAGTAGTGAGGCCTATGTACACTCCTTAAGTCTCTCTCTCTCTCTCTCTCTCTCTCTCTCTCTCTCTCTCTCTCTCTCTCTCTCTCTCTCTCTCTCTCTCTCTCTCTCTCTCTCTCTCTCTCTCTCTCTCTCTCTCTCTCTCTCTCTCTCTCTCTCTCTCTCTCTTTGCTTGCATCATCTTATTTGAATGCTGGTTATCTCTGGGCCCTGATTGTTTAACCACATTGCAATGACGCATGTGTGTGTGTGTGGTAGTGGTTCAATGGCATGGCTCTCACCGCTGTGTGGCTGACTTTAACGCAGCCGGCTGGCAGTGGCATACCAGGGCGGTGCAGTTAAAGGGCGAGTAAGAAGGGGGATAACTGAAGCCGCCCGGCCCTAACGTGACAGCAGGTCGACCAAATGTCTTATTTGCGTACCATTTGTTCTGTTTGGCCCCAACGTATAGAAAAGACATCCCAACAGGTGAGAACACCACGCGGTGCTGAGTCAGGTATGGAGCGAGCCCCAACAGTACGTGATCAGTGAGTGTCCCTGTGATGGTTCACAGTAACCGGGGCTGCGTCCGGTGGCACGCTAGCGCTGAGCGCCGGCTCATTGGCGGTTATTGATGACCAATCATAGCGGGGAGGCTCTGCGGTGACGATGCTGCAGTGAGCGTGTTCCTCTCTGCTGAGCCACGCCCGGACGCAGAGCGCACGGTGCAGCGGCTAGCGGGGCGGTGACGCTGCCGGTTCAGGGTGATGGAGGGGGTCAGCAGGATGAGGAAGCTGATGGTGTTTAATATGCCTGCCTATGAGTGATGAGCGATTGGTTGTTTGTCTGTTTATGTGCAGGTATTTTGCTATGGGGCATTGGATATAGTCGATGTTACACACACACACACACACTATATGTGGCCGTGCACAGTTTGGTCGAGTTGAATGAATAAGATGAAGTGATACTACTGTACTGGGGCCTATACTGTTCAACGCTAGCCTTAGTTCAACCTCTTAGTGATACTAGTTCAACGCTAGCCTTAGTTCAACCTCTTAGTGATACTAGTTCAACGCTAGCCTTAGTTCAACCTCTTAGTGATACTAGTTCAACGCTAGCCTTAGTTCAACCTCTTAGTGATACTAGTTCAACGCTAGCCTTAGTTCAACCTCTTAGTGATACTAGTTCAACGCTAGCCTTAGTTCAACCTCTTAGTGATACTAGTTCAACGCTAGCCTTTGTTCAACCTCTTAGTGATACTAATTCAACGCTAGCCTTAGTTCAACCTCTTAGTGATACTAGTTCAACCTCTTAGTGATACTAGTTCAACGCTAGCCTTAGTTCAACCTCTTAGTGATACTAGTTCAACGCTAGCCTCTGTTCAACCTCTTAGTGATACTAGTTCAACACTAGCCTTTGTTCAACCTCTTAGTGATACTAGTTCAACGCTAGCCTTAGTTCAACCTCTTAGTGATACTAGTTCAACGCTAGCCTTAGTTCAACCTCTTAGTGATACTAGTTCAACGCTAGCCTTAGTTCAACCTCTTAGTGATACTAGTTCAATGCTAGCCTCTGTTCAACCTCTTAGTGATACTAGTTCAACACTAGCCTTAGTTCAAACTCTTAGTGATACTAGTTCAACGCTAGCCTTAGTTCAACCTCTTAGTGATACTAGTTCAACACTAGCCTTAGTTCAAACTCTTAGTGATACTAGTTCAACGCTAGCCTTAGTTCAACCTCTTAGTGATACTAGTTCAACGCTAGCCTTAGTTCAACCTCTTAGTGATACTAGTTCAATGCTAGCCTCTGTTCAACCTCTTAGTGATACTAGTTCAACACTAGCCTTAGTTCAAACTCTTAGTGATACTAGTTCAACGCTAGCCTTAGTTCAACCTCTTAGTGATACTAGTTCAACACTAGCCTTAGTTCAAACTCTTAGTGATACTAGTTCAACGCTAGCCTTAGTTCAACTTCTTTCAAGACAACATGACCAATGATGACAGCACTAAACACCTGTGTTCTGTGGGCTGTATCACTATCAACTCTACATCAATCTATTGCTTTACTAAATAACGTTCCAACCATAAGGTGGGGTCCAGTCTGTTCAGTGAGAGGCGCGCTGCATCCTCCACACATGGTCTTGGCTTTGAACCCAGTGGCTGTCGACACCTCGGTTGCGTGTCGTCTGCGTTTGAACACGGTGATGCACCCTGGCTTCAACGGGCTCCGCGCCTTTGGTTTTTTCACGCCCTTCCGCAAACTGGCCTAGTTAAAAAATGGGTGCTATAGTGCCGCCGTGTCTCTCACACATCGTCACACGCACCCAGAAGCCTCAGAGGAAAAAGGCCTCTGGTGACGGCCTCCTTCCTGCTGTGAAGGGGCATTACTGTTCAGGAAGGAGAGTCTGACTGACTGGAGCCTCTACTAATATCCCTATAGGGCTTGATTGATTGATGGGGCTGTATAGGGCCCAGACAGCCCTGCAAGCATGATATAATTCTGCAGGGAACCAGGGCGTTGTGGTTGTGGCCCATACCGGGCTGCACTACATTGGGCTGTGGGATGGTGGAGACGAGAGGAGAGGGCCTCTCTGCAGACAGACTGGAATGTGGACCATATGTAACAGGAATCTGAAGAATGTAGCCAGGCCCTGCTGAACTGACCGAACTCAGTCACAGACACCCACTGGAGCGCATTAAGACTGGAGGGAAGAGAAAACTAAAAGATGAAACCATGAAATTGCAGATGGGACACAGGGGGATAAAATGTGTGTGATAATGATGATGAAGAAGGGCAATGAATGAATAGAAAAAGGAAATGGTACAAGATGAAGGTGGTAGTCCAAGGCAGGCAGGAGAGCAGGGATAGAGTGGAGCGATGGGTCCAAAACCGAACCCTGTTTTTCTATGAGAGGAATATTCTGAGAATTGAAGCAGGAAATGGTTGTCATGTGTTCTCAGGAGGAGATGAATTGTTGTGCGTTCAGCAGAGTGTGGATTTGGTGGAGATGGGTTGGCAGCCAACTTGAGCCAACGTCCTATTGCATTAAGTGTGTTTACAGTGTGTGTATATTGTATACAAACGTATTCATTTGCTTTTGACTGAATAAGTGGGTGCATTACAGTATGCCTAAAGTATCGCCACACCCATACATAGCCCCCGACAGTGAATGCATATATGCGCAACTCTCTCTTTTAGGGTAGATTTGATGGTTATAAGGCGTTGCAAAAAACGCAATGTAGGGTTTTCCCCACGCCCAGTCGCCTATGGCACAGCTGACGTTACATTGATTGGGTTGGCTGCTGTAAAGTTGCCACGTCCATTACATTCGGGTGTGGCCATTTTGCTAGATTGCCTGGTACATTTAGGCTAGCACAGAAGTATGGGTAGCATTATGCTAGCTTAGCCTGGTAACTTTAGGCTAGCACAGAAGTATGGTTACCATTATGCTAGCTTAGCCTGGTACGTTTAGGCTAGCACAGAAGTATGGTTACCATTATGCTAGCTTAGCCTGGTACGTTTGGGCTAGCACAGAAGTATGGGTACCATTATGCTAGCTTAGCCTGGTACATTTGGGCTAGCACAGAAGTATGGGTACCATTATGCTAGCTTAGCCTGGTACGTTTAGGCTAGCACAGAAGTACAGTTATCAGAAGGTACCATTTTCTCTGGTATCCTATCAGGTTATTTTGTTTCTGTGTGGTCTCTGGTTAATGTGAGGTCTTCACATAGCTTTGACGTATATCTGTAGCCTGGAGTTACAAGGGACTACTTAAGTCATGTCTCCAATACACACACACACACACACACACACACACACACACACTTAGCTTGATGAGTTGTGTTGTCCTGGGATTTACCTGAACCAAAGTAAATGTGTCAACTGGGGATTTCAGTTAGAGCTTATCACACATCTGTTTCATAGCTTCTGAAACTAATGAGAAATTATGTCTCTCACATGTGTACCCCATTAAAACAAATGAACAGTATCGATAGATTTGTACCCTATGTAGTCCATATAGAAGTTATTATAAGTTATAAGTATTATAAGTTATTAGGACTTTTGAAAAAGTATGTATTATAACAAACACAAAGTTTCATAGTTAACATATATACAACATATTTCCTAATGGATAGACACATGGATATAGGATTTTATGGAATTGACTGGAATGGAAAATATCCATTCAGATCAGAAAATCTGACTTTATCCCTCAAAAGCAATGAAACTACACTGCAACTCCATAGATGGTTCATTCATTGGAGTGATGCTTTGTTTGTGGTCTTTTTCCAGGCAGCAGGGGAGGCTGAGCCCAGGTAGGATTAAGTGATGTTAGTTAAGTGAATTGTGAGATTTGTGCCACAAAGTGCTGGTTCATTTGCTATTCAGGCGCATGCTACATTTCTGGGTGCGCAATATACAGGCCATGGGGCCGGAGAAGACGCAGGACGTAGCGGAAGAAAAAGTAGGTTTATTGTGACACTGGGGTAGAAATGGCAGATGTAGAATCTGTGGACAGATGTTCCCCATGCAATCTGTTTTACCAGAAAAGTATTCCACCTAAATTTCTGAAAGGGAGGTGTCCAACGAGATGAATAACAGAGTGGTTAGTTTAATGCACCAGATCGGCCCCTATATTCATCATCTCCTCCACCCCTTTGTCACACAACCACAACCAACGCTTACACTTAGGTGTGTGTGTGTGGGTGTGTTTGTGAAAGTGTATTTCTTAATCATCTCTTTGTTCTGGACTATGTTTGCATAAGGCACACACGGCTATGTGTGTGTGATGTACAGTATATAGGGTCCAGGATGTATTGATCAGTGACATCACCAGAGAGTCCTGAAGGCTACATTCAGTAGTCTCTAGTTCCCCTCACCTCACTATATTTGTGGCCAGTCTGCTGCATAAAATGAGAGAGCATCTCAGTGTGTGCATCTTAATGTATGCAACTTATTGTATGCATCTTAGTCACTCTTCAGCTGACCGCTGGTACGCCCCATGTTCATCTCCCATGTTCCCTGGTGTTCTCCCGAGGCCCTCCTCGTACCCGAGGCCCTCCTCCTACCCGAGGCCCTCCTCGTACCCGAGGCCCACCTTGTACCCGAGGCCCTCCTCCTACCCGAGGCCCTCCTCCTACCCGAGGCCCTCCTCGTACCCGAGGCCCTCCTCCTACCCGAGGCCCTCCTCGTACCCGAGGCCCACCTCGTACCCGAGGCCCTCCTCCTACCCGAGGCCCTCCTCGTACCCGAGGCCCTCCTCCTACCCGAGGCCCTCCTCGTACCCGAGGCCCTCCTCCTACCCGAGGCCCACCTCGTACCCGAGGCCCTCCTCGTAGCGGAGGCCCACCTCGTACCCGAGGCCCTCCTCCTACCCGAGGCCCTCCTCCTACCCGAGGCCCTCCTCGTAGCGGAGGCCCACCTCGTAGCGGAGGCCCTCCTCGTAGCGGAGGCCCACCTCGTAGCGGAGGCCCTCCTCGTAGCGGAGGCCCACCTCGTAGCGGAGGCCCTCCTGATGGAGCCCCTCTGTTCTTTCCACATGCTGACAATGCGTGAGTATGTGATGTTCATGACACTGAGAGGATGACAGTCATTGGCTTCATATATTCATGTGCACATCATCAGCGGACATTTCACTAGCTTTCCAATCAAACTATCTCCAGCAGCCCTGAGAGGCTTTTTCTTTGGATGCGTCTTTTGGAGAAAAGACCCAGAATTTGGCCTGGGACGATAATCAACAAATCAGTTAATCGCGCGATAAATGAAAACGAACTCGATCATTTTTTCGGCCTCGATATATCGCCATGTGCATGATGGCCCTCATTTATCAAACGAGCGTACGACAGAAAATGGACGTAAAATGGACGTACGCTCATTTCCACGTTGAGCTTGGCATTTATCAATTTGAACGTGAGCGCAGGCTGCGACGAAATCTCACGTCAGGTCTGAGCTCGTGTACGCAACTTTTTCGAGTGCGACCAGTGGCGAGACATATATCCGCAAGAGTCGGACAACTTTTTCTTCACCTTATTCGGAATAAAATAATTTTAACGCAATGCAAACAATACCCTATAGGTCAAATGTGAAATGTTTTAAGCTGGATCAATTTAACATCAATTTTAAATTTAATTAATTATTCAATTAATTATTTACCTCTTCTGTAGCCCGCTGAACATGGGGCACACTGTTGACTGCAACAGTGATTTGTTTCCTTATAGCGTTTTTTTTTTGCTTGCCCTCAATTAGATTAGATTAGATTCAACTTTATTGTCATTGTGCAGAGTACAAGTACAGGGACAACGAAATGCAGTTGGCGTTCTAACCAGAAGTGCAAATGAGCGATAAAGGTGCGGGTTGAAATGCAGAAATGCAGAATAAGGTGCAGAGTGCAAAATTGAAAAACATGAAAAGTGGTAGTAGTTATTAAGTGACAGTAAACAGTGCAGGTGGAGGTAGTGATCGTTAAGGTAGTAAACGGTTACTAACACTAGCAGAAACAGGCTGTAAACAGTATTTAAAAAAAAAAAGTAAACAATGTACAGGTAGTGCGAGAAATAGTAATATAACACAAGAAGTGTACAGATGGTGCAATAGTGCGCTAGTGCAATACAACGGAACGGGTACAACAGATGAATGTGGATTGTATGGAT
Organism: Urophycis tenuis; assembly: GCA_036785325.1. Classification (NCBI taxonomy): domain Eukaryota; kingdom Metazoa; phylum Chordata; class Actinopteri; order Gadiformes; family Phycidae; genus Urophycis; species Urophycis tenuis. Next base: position 176,589 of record JAXIVH010000055.1, read on the forward strand.
ATGGGGGTGGGGGGTGCAACGGCAGTTGAGAATAAATAATACAATAAATAACATTACTATAAATAATATGAAGTAATGTCTAGGGGGGTGAGGGGTGGGGGTGCTGGGTGGGCAGGGGTGAGTGTCCTGGGGGGGGGGGGGCACATCAACAAGTGACACGAGTGTCTCCATTTCTGTTTCTGAAAAAATCCGCTTCTTCTTTGCCGTTGGATGTTTCTCCATGTCGTAAAAGTTAGGGGCGAGACCTCTTTTATAGGGGCGTGTTACGTTAATTACGATCGATCTCAGCCGCTGTATTTATCAACACCAAGCTCCTTCGTACGCTGGGATTGGTGTGATACGATACGTTTCGTAAATCTCACGTGGGTCCTATCGTAAGATGAATCATGCATTCAGTTTTGCGCTCATTTCTACATTCGTTTCATAAATGAGGGCCGATGTGTGTATTTGTTTTCCTCGTCTCTCGCCTCCAAACACGCTGGATGACAAGATGGTTCACTCTGTGCATCGTCTCAGCACCAAGCACCGCCCCCCCCACCGATGAGGCTCGCTCACCTGCCACAGAGAGACTGTAGCAGGTGACGAGCCTCATGAGGAGCATGGACAAACTAATTCCAAAGCCAAATGCCACAGCCCCGGTGTGGGAGTATTTCGGTTTCAAGCCCAATGAACAAGGTGGGACCATCAAGACAGACGAGCCAATATGAAAACTCTGTTTAAAAATAGTAGCAACCAAAAAAGGAAACACAACGAACCGGTCGAGTTTTCCCAGTTGGGAAAAAAAGTGCACCCCGAGATGCAGAGCCGTCGGCCCGACAGTCGACACTTACTGAAGCGTTTGGTCGACAGGTACGGTCGGAACAGCGCAAAATGGTGTGCGTTCACAGACAGTGTAGTTCGCTACATCGCTAA